>JARQOC010000012.1:100113442-100676937 GCA_033576535.1 Allobates femoralis | reverse complement strand
CCTCCTCCTCCGGCCCCGCCGGGCCGGAGGGTGCGCCCCTCCTCCTCTCCCTCCTCTCCTCCGGGCCCCCGCGGCCGGAGGGTGCGCCCCTCCTCCTCCTCCTCCTCCTCCGGCCCCGCGGCCGGAGGGTGCGCCCTCTCCTCCTCCTCCTTCTCCTCCGGCCCCGCGGCCGGAGGGTGCGCCCCTCCTCCTCCTCCTCCTCCGGCCCCGCGGCCGGAGGGTGCGCCCCTCCTCCTCCCTCCTCCTCCTCCGGCCCCGCGGCCGGAGGGTGCGCCCTCCTCCTCCTCTCCTCTCTCCTCCGGCCCCCGCGGCCGGAGGGTGCGCCCTCCCTCCTCCTCTCCTCCGGCCCCGCGGGCCGGAGGGTGCGCCCCTCCTCCTCCTCCTCTCTCGGCCCCGCGGCCGGAGGGTGCGCCCCTCCTCCTCCTCCTCCCCGGCCCGCGGCGGAGGGTGCGCCCCTCCTCCTCCTCCCTCCCCGGCCCCGCGGCCGGAGGGTGCGCCCCTCCTCCTCTCCTCCTCCGGCCCCGCGGCGGAGGGTGCGCCCTCCTCCTCCTCCCTCCTCCTCGGCCCCGCGGGCCGGAGGGTGCGCCCCTCCTCCTCCTCCTCCTCCTCCCGGCCCGGGCCGGAGGGTGCGCCCCTCCTCCCTCCTCCTCCTCCTCCGGCCCCGCCGGCCGGAGGGTGCGCCCCTCCTCCTCCTCCTCCTCCTCCCCGCGGCCCGGGGGTGCGCCCTCCTCCTCCTCCTCCTCTCGCCCCGCGGCCGGAGGGTGCGCCCCTCCTCCTCCTCCCCTCCCCGCCGCCGCGGGCAGGGTGCGCCCCTCTCCTCCTCCTCCTCCGGCCCCGCGGCCGGAGGGTGCGCCCCCTCCTCCCTCCTCCTCCCGGCCCCGCGGCCGGAGGGTGCGCCCCTCCTCCTCCTCCTCGCCCCCGGCCCGCGGCGGAGGGTGCGCCCCCTCTCTCCTCCTCCCCTCCGGCCCCGCGGCCGGAGGGTGCGCCCCCTCCTCCTCTCTCCTCCGCCCCGCGGGCCGGAGGGTGCGCCCCCTCCTCCTCCCCGCCCGGGAGGGTGCGCCCCTCCTCCTCCTCCTCCGGCCCCGCGGCCGGAGGGTGCGCCCTCCTCCTCCTCCCTCTCCTCGGCCCCGCGGCCGGAGGGTGCGCCCCTCCTCCTCCTCCTCCGGCCCCGCGGCCGGAGGGTGCGCCCCTCCTCCTCCTCCTCCTCCTCCGGCCCCGCGGCCGGAGGGTGGCCCCTCTCCTCCTCCTCCTCCTCCGGCCCCGCGGCCGGAGGGTGCGCCCCTCCTCCTCCTCCCTCCTCCGCCTCCTCCGGCCCCGGCGGAGGGTGCGTCCCCTCCTCCTCCTCCTCCGGCCCCGCGGCCGGAGGGTGCGCCCCTCCTCCTCTCTCCTCCGGCCCCGCGGCCGGAGGGTGCGCCCCCTCCTCCTCCTCCTCCCGGCCCCGCGGCCGGAGGGTGCGCCCCCTCCTCCTCCTCCTCCCCCCGCGGCCGGAGGGTGCGCCCCTCCTCTCTCCTCCCTCGGCCCCGCGGCCGGAGGGTGCGCCCCTCCTCCTCCTCCCCGGCCCCGCGGCCGGAGGGTGCGCCCTCCTCCCTCCTCCTCCTCGGCCCCGCGGCCGGAGGGTGCGCCCCTCCTCCTCCCTCCGGCCCCGCGGCCGGAGGGTGCGCCCCTCCTCCCTCCTCCTCCTCCTCTCCTCCGGCCCCGCGGCCGGAGGGTGCGCCCCTCCTCCTCCTCCTCTCCCGCCCGCGCGGAGGGTGCGCCTCCTCTCTCCTCCTCCTCCCGGCCCCGCGGCCGGAGGGTGCGCCCCTCCTCCTCCCTCCTCCTCCTTCTCTCCGGCCCCGCGGCCGGAGGGTGCGCCCCTCCTCCTCCTCCTCTCCTCCTCCTCTCCTCCGGCCCCGCGGCCGGAGGGTGCGCCCCCCCTCCTCCTCCTCCTCCTCCTTCTCCTCCGGCCCCGCGGCCGGAGGGTGCGCCCTCCTCCCTCCTCTCCTCCTCTCTCCTCCGGCCCCGCGGCCGGAGGGTGCGCCCCTCCTCCTCCTCCCTCCTCCTCTCCTCCGGCCCGCGGCCGGAGGGTGCGCCCCTCCTCCTCCTCCTCCCCTCCTCCTTCTCCTCCGGCCCCGCGGCCGGAGGGTGCGCCCCTCCTCTCCTCCTCTCTCCTCCTTCTCTCCGGCCCCGGCCAACCGCTGAGCCCCGTATACTCTGCTAACCATAGTCTAGAATACCCGATGCGTTAGAATCAGGCCACCATCTAGTATTATATAGAAAGCAATGTGGGGCCTAATATACTATATGAAAAACAGTCTCTGTTGCCAATAGCATCCATTCAAGAATTTTCTTTTATGAATTTTTTCACAATTTCACTTTATACTTTTCTAAACACATTTTTTAGCAAAACTGCAAAGACTTAAAAACTAAAAATTATGACAAATTCCCTTTACACAAAATAAAATTCAGTTACAGAATGGTAAATTGTGGAGGGAACAGATCTGTGGGATGGAAAACTGAACATAGGGTTAAGATCTGAACCTATTTGTTTCTATAGGAAACAACAGCAAAGTCATTAATTACTACAGGGACAAACCCAGCGCCGGACTGGGGTGACTGGGGCCCACCAGGAAAATTGACTCCAGGGGCCACCCACCAGGAAAATTGACTCCAGGGGCCCACCCACCCAGGCCCACCCACCAGGCCCACCCATTCTTCAGCAATATCAAATACCTGTTATGCGTTATACCTATTATAGTGTAGCGTGGACTGTAAAACACAGATGGCTCCTGCACACCACTGTGCGCTCAGTATTACTGCGATGTATAATAACTGTAGTTTGCATTAATTTGGATTTGTTGGTGAAAACAAGTTATCAGCGATGCACAGGCAGGGGCTGGCTGTCAGATCT
Organism: Allobates femoralis; assembly: GCA_033576535.1. NCBI lineage: Eukaryota > Metazoa > Chordata > Amphibia > Anura > Aromobatidae > Allobates > Allobates femoralis. The sequence goes on along the minus strand of JARQOC010000012.1, from coordinate 100,674,050 downwards.
TGCCCTGGGGGGTTGTTGACTTTTTCTAGCCGGTGGCCAACTGAAGAGCGGGGGGATGGGTGCTACCACTACAGAGGCCAACTGAAGAGCATGTGGGTGCGGGCTCTGCTTCACTAGCCTGCCAGCTGCCTGATGCCGCCGCGCCAATCCCAGGTCACAGCCTCCACGCTGACGCCCGCGTCCTGCCTGCTGCGTCCCGGGTCCCACGTGGCCGCTCTCACTGAGGGGGCGGCTCTAAACTGGGACTAAACCACCGGCCTGGGGGGCAAATGCCTCCCTGCAACCTGGGCCAGTCCGCCCCTGTGCACAGGTTAGGAATGTGATCACTTATTTATTGGTGGAGTCCGCACCATCAGAAGAATGTAGCACTTAGAGTATTTGGTGAGATTTGTACCTCAGTATTTGTAAGGCCGACTTCACACCACGATGTGAATCAGAAAGCCCCTGTCCCACTTTTGACATAATGCAGCCCTATGGTGCTGAACAGGGCCAGATGGCAGCTATTTGCCATCCGGTTTTGTCCCTGTCTGGCAGCATCAGGCTGCAAATGATTTTTGCCCCGGACACAAAAACGGAGCTTGCATCATTTTTGTGTCCGGGGTGAAAAATTTAAGCAAACCAGATCCTACCGGATTCTTCCGGTTCCAGAGAGTCTGCCAGGTTCCCGGACGCCGGCTGCTGCACTTCAGCGTGAGCTCCGCTGACCTTCAGCCCCAGGAGCTGTCCCCTGTGAAGAGGTTCAGCACCATTTCAGTAGGGGACAGCTCCTGAAGCTGCGCTCTGCAGAATCTGGCTACAAACAGGACCGCAGGGCATATTAACTCTCCGCTTCTATTTGTCCGGACCTGTCAGGCTGTGTCCGGTGCCTCCTGCAAAGCACTGGATACAGCCTGACAGGGGGAAAAAACGTGGTGTGAAGCCGGCCTAAGACAAAACCAGGAGTAAAGCAAGCAGAGGTAATCCTAGATTTGTCTTATAAATACTGAAGTCACCAAATGCTCAACTTTCTTTCTCTGGCAAACCTCTGCATTTTTCACCCCGGACACAAAAATGATGCATGCTCCGTTTTTGTGTCCAGGGCAAAAATCGTTTGCAGCCTGATGCTGCCAGACAGGGACAAAACCGGATGGCAAATAGCTGCCATCCAGCCCTGTCCGGCACCATAGGGCTGCATTGTGTGAAAATCGGGTCTGGGGCTGTCGGGTTCACACCGGACAGCCCCAGACCTGATCACACCATGGTGTGAAGCTGGCCTAATACCATATACAAGGAACAAATCCCGCCAAGCCATGACCAGAGCACATAATGGCACCAGATAGTGACCAATAATGAAAATGTAAAAAGCTCTGTATATAGAGTCAGTGTAAAGATAATATAGAGATTACCAGTGACATTACCAGTGACATTATACACAGGAGCTCTGTATATATTGTCAGTGTACAGGTAATATAATGATCACCAAGGACATTATACACAGGAGCTCTGTGTATAGTGTCAGTGTGTGTGTATAGGTAATAAACAAACTCACCAGTGATGTCTCTAGGTGAAGTTCTTTATCTGTTGCCGACTGATATCACATCTTCTATGTAGGACCTATCTCTGCAGAAAATAACATAGTTACTACAACTAATCACTTCCAGAGCACAATCCACACTTTTGCCACGATTTCTACACTACATGAAATGACAAGTGCTCCAGTGTCATTCTGTCCCTGCTCATCTCTGTTAATGGGGTTTAGTAGCAGGTTTGTATTATTCCAGCGTGCACCCCCACCAGGACTGCTGGAAGAGCTGGAGAAAGTGTATGGACATGATGCTATGATGAAAGCACCATTTTTAGGGGTGGCTGTGGGCTGCGATTTTCAGCGTGGGGGGCCAAGAACGCTTGGGCCTTACCATGCTGAGAATCCCAGTCCCCAGCTGCCTTGCTTTATCTGGCTGGCGATCAACATATGGCGGGAGCATACGCATGTTTTTTCCAAAAAAAAGTGAAATAATTTTAAAACAAATATTAGGCTTCTCTGTCTTTTGATCGCCAGACAAGGTAAATCCAGGCAACTGGAGGTGGCAGCCGTAGCTGTATGCTTTATCTGCGCTGAGAATCAAAAAATCTGCGGAGCGCTACGTCATGTTTTTTTTAGTATTTGTTTTCACATTTCTATATGTGTGACAGGCCCAACAGCTAATCACAGACACTGACACAGAGAATGGGCATCTGTGATTGGCTGCTTGAGTAACCTGAATGCAGCCCATACGTAGTACCGTACTAGAATGTATGGGCTGGTTGTAGATTACTCGAACAGCCAATCACAGATGCCCATCCTCTTTGACCGCATCTGTGATTGGCTGTTGTGGTCTGTCACATATAGAAGTGTGAAAATAAATAATTTTTAAAAACATGACATAGCGCTCTGCAGAATTTTTGATTCTCACCGCAGATAAAGCGGACAGCTACGGCCTGCCACCCCCAGCTGCCTGGCTTTACCTTGGATGGTGATCAACAGTCAGGAAAGCCCATTTTTTTTTTTATAAATTGTTAAAAAAAAAAATGAGTGGGCTCCCGCCATATTTTGATCGGCAGCTGGTGGCTGGGATTCTTAGCATGGTAAGGCCCAAGCATTCTGGGCCCCGATGCTGAAAACGGCAGCCCACAGCCACCCCTGGAATTGGCGCAGTCATCATAGCGCCATTTCCAGGCGCTTTATTCGGCTCTTCCCGTGGCCCTGGTGGTGGGTGGCACGCTGGGTAATAAAGGGGTTAGTACCACTTTGTATTATCAGTTGGTACTAACCCTGAAATTCATGGCATCACGCCAAACTAGACATGGCCACCATGAATTTCTAGTAAACAGGAAAAAAACACAATATAGAGAAAATAAATGTTTAATAAAACTCAAATCGCATTTAGAGACTCCATCTTTAATAAAAAAAAAAATCCTTGCTCTGACGTAATTCACAGGTCTTCTGTCTTCAGCTCTTTGCAATCAGACAATATGTCTGCTGACAGAGATGAGCAGGCACAGAATAACAGTAGAACACACCTGTAAGTGATAGAAGCGCTCAGCTGGCCTCCAGCCGCCGACCGTGTTTCCTGTGCATTGCAAATAATGCATACTTTCAAACGCATGGCCGTTTTTGCAAGCGTTAGAATGCATTTTTGCAATACAAGTCTACGGTACATTGCATTTGTGCTGATTTACAATGGATCCGTTGCAACGAACAGCATAAACGCAATGTTAACAGCTGTGAAGAGGGGAGACAGAGCCCTGGATAACGCCTAGTCAGTCTACTGATGGTACTATCTTGCCCATTGCCCAGTATGTCCTTCCAGCCTTTGTGGCACTATTATGCCCATTGCCCAGTATGTACTGCCTCTGTGGTACACTCATGCTAGTACTACCACCAGTGACTGTCAGGACATGCTGGGTGGGCATGATTGTACCACAGATGCTGGCAGGACATATTGGGCAATGGGCATGCATGATAGTACCACCAGAGGCTAGCATAACATGCTGGCCAATGGCCATGATAATCATGGCCATTGCCCAGTAGTATGTCCTGCCAGCCTCAGCTAAGGGTCCCAGGCAGTTACCTTCTCATCCGTTCTGCTGCTGGCTGGGAGTCCTATACAGTGCAGCATGTAGTGTGAATGCCACACTATGGAGATGCTGCTTCTACTACTGCCACATGGAGGCTCAGGGCCACATAGAGATTACAGGGGCCGCATAAGGGGCGGATATGGGTCCCAATCAGGGGCGTACATAGAGATCAATGGGCACTCTCAGGGGCGTGCATAAAGACCATGGGGCCGAATCATAGGCGTACATAGATAACATGGGGCACAGTCAGGGGCGTGTATAAAAATCATGGAGCCCACTCAGGGTTCGTACATAGAGATCATGGGGCCCACTCAGATGCGTACATAGAGATCATCATGGGGCCCACTCAGAGGTGTACATACAGATTACGGGGCCGACTCAGAGGCGCACATAGAGATCATGGGGCCACTCAGATGCGTACATAGAGATCATCATGGGGCCCACTCAGAGGTGTACATACAGATTATGGGGCCCACTCAGATACATACAAAGAGATCATCATGGGGCCCACTCAGAGGTGTACATACAGATTACGGGGTCCACTCAGAGGCGCACATAGAGATCATGGGGCCCACTCAGGGATCGTACATACAGATCATGGGGGTCCACTCAGATGCATACATAGAGATCATCGTGGGGCATACTCAGAGGCGTACATAGAGATCATGGGGCCCACACATAGGCGCACATAGAGATCATGGGGCCCACTCAGATGCGTACATAGAGATCATCATGGGGCCCACACATAGGTGCACATAGAGATCATGGGGCCCACACATAGGCGCACATAGAGATCACGGGGCCCACTAAGATGCGTACATAGAGTCATCATGGGGCCCACACATAGGCGACATAGAGATCATGGGGCCACCTCAGATGCGTACATAGAGATCATCATGGGGCCCACACATAGGCGCACATAGAGATCATGGGGCCCATCAGATGCGTACATAGAGATCATCATGGGGCCCACACTAGGCGCACATAGAGATCATGGGACCCATCAATAGGCGTACATAGAGATCACATGTGGCCCACTCAGATGCGTACATAGAGATCATGATGGGGCCCCAACATAGGCGCACATTGAAATCATGGGTCCACTCAGATGCGCACATAGAGATCATCATGGGGCCCACACATAGGCGCACAAAGTGATCATGGGGCCCACTCAGGGCGTAATAGAGATCATCATGGGGCCCACACATAGGCGACATAGAGATCATGGAGCCCACTCAGGGGCGTACATAGAGATCATCATGGGGCCCACATAGGCGCACATAGAGATCAGGGGTCATAGGACATAGAGATCATGGGGCCCATCAGGGGTACATAGAGATCATGGGGCCCACACATAGGCGCACATAGAGATCATGGGGGCCCATACTCCACCAGATGCGTACATAGAGATCATCATGGGGCCCACACATAGGCGCACATAGAGATCATGGGGCCCAACATAGGCGCACATAGAGATCATGGGGCCCACTAGGCACATAGAGATCATTGGCCCACCAGATGCGTACATAGAGATCATGGGCCCATACATAGGCGCACATAGAAATCATGGGCCACTCAGAGGCTACATAGAGATCATCATGGGGCCCACATAGGCGCACATAGAGATCATGGGGCCCACAGATGCGCACATAGTATCATGGGGCCCACTCAGGGCGCAATAGAGATCATGGGGCCCACACATAGGCGCACATAGTGATCATGGGGCCCACTCAGGGGCGTACATAGAGATCATCATGGGGCCCACACATAGGCGCACATAGAGATCATGGGGCCCACTCAGGCGCACATAGAGATCATGGGGCCCACTCAGGGGCGACATAGAGATCATGGGGCCACACATAGGCGCACATAGAGATCATGGGGCCCACTCAGGGGCGTACATAGGTATCATGGGGCCACACTAGGCGCACATAGAGATCATGGGGCCCACTCAGGGGCGCACTAGGATCATGGGGCCATAGGCACTAGGTCATGGGGCCCACTCAGGGCGTACATAGGATATATGGGGCCCACTAGGCGACATAGAGATCATGGGGCCACATGGATTGTAAATAGAGATCATGGGGCCCTCGGGTGTTAGGCATGGCTCAGAGCTCAGCACCCCAGTATGGTGCCATCAGGGAGCTCCCACAGTGTTTGCTTCATACTAAGGCCTGTGATGCCCTGTGGGACCTCCCTGATGGCACCATGCTGTGGGCAGTAGTAGAAGCAGCAGCAGCAGCAGTATCTCCTCACACTAAATGCTGCACAGCACTACAGGCCCCCAGCAGGTGAGACTGGATGGTGGAGGCTGCAGCACGGTCTGGGACCCCCCACACCCAGGCTGATGGCTGAGGAGCCCATCTCTTATGGAATAATGGGCTCCTCAGTCGCTCAGTTACCAGGACGACCTAGCACACACACACCCCCGCACCCAAGCCTCCTTCCCCTGGCCACCCAACCCCCCCCCCCGCCTTTATAGTCACCCTGGGCCTGTCTGCAGGGGCGATGACGGGTCCCTCTCCTCCTCAGCGACGCTGCCGGCACCTGCGCACACAGCCTGGATGGAGGCAGTCATCGCAGGCTGAGGCTGTCTCCATCTGCGCACGCGCCGGCAGTGTCGCGCTGCGCAGAGGAGGCTGGGCGGCACCGCAACAGCAGGCAAAGCACGGAGAGCTCTCTCCGTGCTTTGCTGCTGCAAGACCAGAACAATCACTCACTAATCATATCGGCAGTGCGCCGATATGATTAGTGATAATACCGGAGGGGGGCCTCACACTGTCACTCTGCAGGGCCCAGGGGGGGGTATGGGGGCGGGGCTAAGTGGGCGGGGCTAAAAAGTGTCGGGGCCCCCCGGGGGATCTCCCGATCTCCCGCCGGGCCAGTCCGCCCCTGGACAAACCATCCGCCATTATAATAATAGAGAGGGACTCACCGGCAGCCCTTGGTAACTTATGGTGAAGAACAGGGAACAGCACAGAAACAAGGTGAAAATCTTCATTGTCTCTAGAGAGAATCTCAGCACCAAGATACGGCTAATGTGATACAAACTCCTAGTGGGCGGAACCTCCCAGTGATGACATCACAAGGCCTTCAGAGACATCATCACCCACAACATTCCATCACAGGACATCTCCCAGCATCAACTATAAGTCTGTTGCCAATAGCAACCATTCAAGTTTATGGAAGGCAATATGGGGCCCTTTATACTGTATTGAAGGCAATGTGGGATCCATTATACTATTTGGAAAGCAATTAGGGGCCCATTACACTACATGGAAGGCAATGTGGAGCCCCTAATATTACATGAAAGCGAATGTGGTGCTCATTATATTGTATGGAAGGCCGGTGCTCTCCTCCTCCTCCTCCGTCCCGGTCCCCCCGGGCCGGTGTGCTCCTCCTCCGTCCTCGGCTTTCCCCCCCCCCCCCGGGTCGGATCGCTCCTCCTCCGTCCCCTGCCCACCGCTGAGCCCCGTATACTCTGCTAACCATAGTCTAGAATACCCGATGCGTTAGAATCAGGCCACCATCTAGTATTATATAGAAAGCAATGTGGGGCCTAATATACTATATGAAAAACAGTCTCTGTTGCCAATAGCATCCATTCAAGAATTTTCTTTTATGAATTTTTTCACAATTTCACTTTATACTTTTCTAAACACATTTTTTAGCAAAACTGCAAAGACTTAAAAACTAAAAATTATGACAAATTCCCTTTACACAAAATAAAATTCAGTTACAGAATAGTAAATTGTGGAGGGAACAGATCTGTGGGATGGAAAACTGAACATGGGGTTAAGATCTGAACCTATTGGTTTCTATAGGAAACAACAGCAAAGTCATTAATTACTACAGGGACAAACCATCTGCCATTATAATAATAGAGAGGGACTCACCGGCAGCCCTTGGTAACTTATGGTGAAGAACAGGGAACAGCACAGAAACAAGGTGAAAATCTTCATTGTCTCTAGAGAGAATCTCAGCACCAAGATACAGCTAATGTGATACAAACTCCTAGTGGGCGGAACCTCCCAGTGATGATGACATCACAAGGCATTCAGAGACATCATCACCCACAACATTACATCACAGGACATCTCCCAGCATCAACTATAAGTCTGTTGCCAATAGCAACCATTCAAGTTTATGGAAGGCAATGTGGGGCTCATTATACTGTATTGAAGGCAATGTGGGCTCATTATACTGTATTGAAGGCAATGTGGGGCTCATTATACTGTATTGAAGGCAATGTGGGGCCATTATACTGTATTGAAGGCAAGAAGGCAATGTGGGATCCATTATACTATTTGGAAAGCAATTAGGGGCCCATTACACTACATGGAAGGCAATGTGGAGCCCTAATATTAATGAAAGCGAATGTGGTGCTCATTATATTGTATGGAAGGCCGGTGCGCTCCTCCTCCTCCTCCGTCCCCGGTCCCCCCCGGGGCCGGTGTGTCCTCCTCCGTCCTCGGCTCCCCCCCCCCCCCCGGGTCGGATCGCTCCTCCTCCGTCCTCTGCCCACCGCTGAGCCCCCGTATACTCTGCCACCTGAGCCCCCGTATACTCTGCTAACCATAGTCTAGAATACCCGATGCGTTAGAATCAGGCCACCATCTAGTATTATATAGAAAGCAATGTGGGGCCTAATATACTATATGAAAAACAGTCTCTGTTGCCAATAGCATCCATTCAAGAATTTTCTTTTATGAATTTTTTCACAATTTCACTTTATACTTTTCTAAACACATTTTTTAGCAAAACTGCAAAGACTTAAAAACTAAAAATTATGACAAATTCCCTTTACACAAAATAAAATTCAGTTACAGAATAGTAAATTGTGGAGGGAACATCTGTGGGATGGAAAACTGAACATAGGGTTAAGATCTGAACCTATTGGTTTCTATAGGAAACAACAGCAAAGTCATTAATCCATCCGCCATTATAATAATAGAGAGGGACTCACCGGCAGCCCTTGGTAACTGATGGTGAAGAACAGGGAACAGCACAGGAACACTATGAAAACCATTGTCTCTAGAGAGAATCTCAGCACCAAGATACAGCTAATGTGATACAAACTCCTGGTGGGCGGAACCTCCCAGTGATGACATCACAAGGCCATTCAGAGACATCATCACCCACAACATTACATCACAGGACATCTCCCAGCATCAACAATAAGTCTGTTGCCAATAGCAACCATTCAAGTTTATGGAAGGCAATGTGGGGCCCATTATACTGTATTGAAGGCAATGTGGGATCCATTATACTATTCGGAAAGCAATTAGGGGCCCATTACACTACATGGAAGGCAATGTGGAGCCCCTAATATTACATGTAAGGGAATGTGGTGCTCATTATATTATATGGAAGGCAATGTGAGGACATTATTCTACGTGGAAGGCAATGTGTGGCCCATTATACTATATTGAAGGTATTATGGGGTTTACTATACTATTTGGAAGGCTATCGGGGCCCATTATATAGATGGCATTGTGGGGCCCATTATATTATATGGAAGGCAATGTGTGGCTTATTATACTATATTGAAGGGAATGTGGGGTTCATTATACTATCTGGAAGGCAATCAGATGCCCATTATATTATATTGAAGGCAAATGTGGGGCCATTATATAATATGGAAAGGAATGTTGGTCCATTATACTATATGGAAGCTAATGTGGGGCCTATTATAGTATATGGTATATATAGTATAGTATATTCTAACGCATCGGGTATTCTAGAGTATGTATGTAGTTTATTTATGAAGATTTAAGAATAATGCAAAGCGAAGCTGGGTTTAAATCCTGCACAAATATCGCAGATTGCTGACAACCAATCATCGAAGGGTAGTTGAAATCTTGCGCCAATTTGCGTGTGGACTGTCCCTGTTGCTGATTGGTCGTGGGCGGCTGGCCTGAGCCGGTGAAGAGCGAGCGGGCGCGGGCAGGAGGGGGCGGGTGTGGGCAGGAGGGGGCCAGGGGGACAGCGACAGGATGCGAGCAGGAAGGGGCCAGGGAACAGCGGGCAGGAGAAGGCCAGGGAACAGCGGCCGGTGCAGACAGGAAGGGGCGGGGGGTTGCCCCTCCTGCCTGCACCCAGCCACTGTTCCCCGGCCCCTCCTGCCCGCAGCAGAGTATACGGGGCTCAGTGGTTAACAGAGTATACAGGGCTCAGTGGTTAACAGAGTATACGGGGCTCAGTGGTTAACAGTATATGGGGGCTCAGTGGCTAGCAGACTTTACGGCGGCTCAGTGGTTAGCACAGTTTACTCTGGCTCAGTAGTTAGCACTGTATACGGAGCCTCAGTGGTTAGCACTCTATGGTGGCTTAGTGGTTAGCACTGTATATGGTGGCTCAGTGGTTAGCACAGTATGGTGGCTCAGTGGTTAGCACTGTATATGGTGGCTCAGTGGTTAGCACAGTATGGTGGCTCAGTGGTTAGAACAGTATGGTGGCTCAGTGGTTAGCACAGTATCGTGGCTCAGTGGTTAGCACAGTATGGTGGCTCAGTAGTTAGCACTGTATATGATGGCTCAGTGTTTAGCACTGTATATGGTGGCTCAGTGGTTAGCACAGTATGGTGGCTCAATGGTTGGCACTGTATATGGTGGCTCGGTGGTTAGCACTGTATATGGTGGCTCGGTGGTTAGCACTGTATATGGTGGCTCGGTGGTTAGCACAGTATGGTGGCACAGTGGTTAGCACAGTATGGTGGCTCAGTGGTTAGCACTGTATATGATGGCTCAGTGGTTAGCACTGTATACGGTGGCTCAGTGGTTAGCACTGTATACGGTGGCTCAGTGGTTAGCACTGTATATGGTGGCTCAGTGGTTAGCACTGTGTATGGTGGCTCAGTGGTTAGCACTGTATATGGTGGCTCAGTGGTTAGCACTGTATGGTGGCTCAGTGGTTAGCACAGTATGGTGGCTCAGTGGTTAGCACAGTATGGTGGCTCAGTGGTTAGCACTGTATATGGTGGCTCAGTGGCTAGCACTGTATATGGTGGCTCAGTGGCTAGCACAGTACGGTGGGTCAGTGGCTAGCACAGTTCGGTGGCTCAGTGGCTAGCACAGTACGGTGGCTCAGTGGCTAGCACAGTACGGTGGCTCAGTTCCGGCCGTTACAGAGTAAATGTCACAACCAAGAACATAATTGAAATACAAAAATCCACATATACTAAGAGGTAAGGAGACCGCTTTTGTGGTATCTGCCTCTACAAAACAACTCCAGAGAAGAATTGAAAACTGAGAGAAAAAGGAGTATAAGGCTTTACTTCATGCAAAATTATTCATAGTTTTATTGGATTAAGGGGATTGATGTATTTCATGGTCAATCCAGGTTTGTCAGTGATGGCACTGACATAATGTATGGCGTCTTTTTCGGGGATTATCCTTCGCCTTTTCATTGTGAAAATCCAGTTGCGTATATCAAAGCAAATTCTACTACTTGTAAAGTATGCAGAAAAGGAAATGTAGAACATATAACATGAACTGCTTAGGAACACATCATAGGTTAGTACAGTGGCGTAACTATAGTCTGGTGGGTCCCGGTGCGAAATTCAGACCTGGGCCCCCTCCACGCACACGTTGGTCGGATGCATGGGCCCCGTGTAACGTTCTAAGTTCTATAAAGACTCACAAATTGACCCCTCTATGTATTAATGTCCCTCATTCTGCTATATATGGTCATCCTACTGGAATATGGAGCTTATCCTTTTATATATGTCTCCCATCCTGCTATATATGGTCTCCCTTCTGGAATATGGCCCTTATCGTGGTATATATGTCCCCGTCCTGGTATATATGGTCTTCCTCCCGCCACAATAGTCCTCCAATTATTATAATGCATCCCCATATTCCTCCATATATTACAATAGACCCCCATAGTCCTTCATGTATTATGATGCATCCCATAGTACCCCATTAATAAGGTAGCCCCAATAGTCATCCAATTATTATAATGCACCTCTACTATCCTACATATAGTAGCCTCATAGTCCTCCATATAGTGTAATACAGTCTCACAGCCCTCCATATAATATAATGCAGCCTCACAGCCCTCTATACATTATAATGCAGACTAAGTTCTGCATGTAGTGCAGCCTCTATAGTACAGCCTTATATATGCAGCCTCATAGCTTTCCATATAGTACAGTCTCATATAGTGCAGCGTTATATATACAGCCTCCATGTAGTGCAGCCTTATATCTCTCTATATAGTGTATTATATATGCAGCCTCACAACCTCTCTATATGGTGCAGCCTCATAGCTCTCCATATAGTGCAGCCTTATATGTGCAGCCTCATATATGCAGCCTCATAGCTCTTCATTAAGTGCAGCCTTATATATGCAGCCTCATAGCCTACTCTTTGCCCCTCTCTCCTCTTCTGTCAACCCGCTTTCCACCTTCTCCTGTGCCCTCGCACCCCTACTCTCATCCTCTTCCTGTGTCCCCCGCTCTCATCCCCCACCTCTGTCCCCGCTCTCATCCTCCTCCTCTGTTCCCTGCTCTCATCCTCCTCCTCTGTTCCCTGCTCTCATCCTCCTCCTCTGTTCCCTGCTCTCATCCTCTTCCTGTGTCCCCTGCTCCCTACTCACTCTCCCATCTTCCTCCTCTGTGCCCTGCTCTCAACCTCCTCCTCTGTCCACCTGCTCCTGTTCCTGTGTCCCCTGCTGTCCTCTTCCTCTGTCCCCGCTCTCATCCTCTTCCTGTTTCCCTGCTTCCACCTCTGTCCCCCGCTTTCATCCTCTTCCTGCGTCCCCTGCTCTCATCCTCCTCCTCTGTTTCCTGCTCTCATCCTCCTCCTGTGTCCCCTGCTGTCCTCTTCCTCTGTCCCTGCTCTCATCCTCTTCCTGTGTCCCTGCTCTCATCCTCTTCCTGTGTCCCTGCTCTCATCCTCCTCCTCTGTTCCCCGCTCTCATCCTCTTCCTGTGTCCTTTGCTGTTCTCTTCCATTGTCCCACGCTCTTATATTCCTTCTCTGTCCCCCACTCTCATCCTTCTCCTCTGTCCACCCGCTCTCATCCTCTTCCTGTGTCCCCTGCTCTCCTCTTCCTCTGTCCCCCGCTTTCATCCTCTTCTTGTGTCCCCTGCTCTCATCCTCTTCCTGTGTCCCCTGCTCTCATTCTCCTCTTCTGTCCCCCGCTCTCATTCTTCTCCTCTGTCCCCCACTCTCATTCTCCTCCTCTGTCCCTGCTCTCATCCTCCTCCTCTGTCCACCAGCTCTCATCCTCTTCCTGTGTCCCTTGCTTTCCTCTTCCACTGTTCCATGCTCTCATATTCCTCCTCTGTCCCCCGCTCTCATCATCCTCTGTCCACCCGCTCTTATCCTCTTCCTGTGTCCCCTGCTCTCCTCCTCCTCCTCTGTCCCCCGCTTTCATCCTCTTCCTGTGTCCCTGCTCTCCTCCTCCTCCTCTGTCCCCGCTTTCATCCTCTTCCTGTGTCCCCTGCTCTCCTCCTCCTCTGTCTCCCACTTTCATCCTCTTCCTGTGTCCCTGATCTCCTCCTCCTCTGTCCCTGCTCTCCTCCTCCTCTGTCCCCTGCTTTCATCCTCTTCCTCTGTCCCTGCTCTCCTCCTCCTCTGTCCCCTGCTCTCCTCCTCCTCTGTCCCCTGCTCTCCTCCTCCTCTGTCCCCAGCTCTCCTCCTCCTCTGTCCCCTGCTTTCATCCTCCTCTGTCCCCTGCTTTCATCCTCCTCTGTCCCTGCTTTCATCCTCTTCCTCTGTCCCCTGCTTTCATCCTCTTCCTCTGTCCCCTGCTTTCATCCTCTTCCTCTGTCCCTGCTCTCATCCTCTTCCTCTGTCCCCCGCTCTCCTCCTCCTCTGTCCCCTGCTTTCATCCTCTTCCTCTGTCCCTGCTCTCATCCTCCTCCTCTGTCCCTGCTCTCATCCTCTTCCTCTGTCCCCTGCTCTCATCCTCTTCCTCTGTCCCCTGCTCTCATCCTCTTCCTCTGTCCCCTGCTCTCATCCTCTTCCTCTGTCCCCTGCTCTCATCCTCTTCCTCTGTCCCCTGCTCTCATCCTCTTCCTCTGTCCCCTGCTCTCCTCCTCCTCCTCTGTCCCCGCCTTTCATCCTCTTCCTGTGTCCCCTGCTCTCCTCCTCCTCTGTCCCCCAATTTCATCCTCTTCCTGTGTCCCCTGCTCTCCTCCTCTGTCCCCTGCTTTCATCCTCTTCCTGTGTCCCCTGCTTTCATCCTCTTCCTGTGTCCCCTGCTCTCATCCTCTTCCTCTGTCCCCTGCTCTCATCCTCTTCCTCTGTCCCCTGCGCTCATCCTCTTCCTCTATCCCCTGCTCTCATCCTCCTCTGTCCCCACTCTCTTCCTCCTCTGTCCCCTGCTTTCATCCTCTTCCTCTGTCCCCTGCTCTCATCCTCTTCCTCTGTCCCCTGCTCTCCTCCTCCTCTGTCCCCCGCTCTCATCCTCTTCCTGTGTCCCTGCTCTCATTCTCCTCCTCTATCCCTGCTCTCATCCTCTTCCTGTGTCCCTTCTCTCCTCTTCCTCTATCACCTGCTCTCCTCCTCCTCTGTCCCCGCTCTCATCCTCTTCCTGTGTCCCCTGCTCTCCTCCTCTGTCCCCCACTTTCATCCTCTTCCTGTGTCCCCTGCTCTCCTCCTCCTCTGTCCCCCCGCTTTCATCCTCTTCCTGTGTCCCTGCTCTCATCCTCTTCCTGTGTCCCTGCTCTCCTCCTCCTCTGTCCCCCACTTTCATCCTCTTCCTGTGTCCCTGATCTCCTCCTCCTCTGTCCCCTGCTCTCCTCCTCCTCTGTCCCCTGCTCTCCTCCTCCTCTGTCCCCTGCTCTCCTCCTCCTCTGTCCCCTGCTTTCATCCTCTTCCTGTGTCCCCTGCTCTCATCCTCTTCCTCTGTCCCCTGCTCTCATCCTCTTCCTCTGTCCCCTGCTCTCATCCTCTTCCTCTGTCCCCTGCTCTCATCCTCTTCCTCTGTCCCCTGCTCTCATCCTCCTCTGTCCCTGCTCTCATCCTCTTCCTCTGTCCCCTGCTCTCATCCTCTTCCTCTGTCCCCCGCTCTCATCCTCTTCCTCTGTCCCCCGCTCTCATTCTCCTCCTCTGTCCCCTGCTCTCATTCTCCTCCTCTGTCCCCTGCTCTCATTCTCCTCCTCTGTCCCCTACTCTCATTCTCCTCCTCTGTCCCCTACTCTCATTCTCCTCCTCTGTCCCCTGCTCTCATCCTCTTCCTGTGTCCCCTGCTCTCCTCCTCCTGTCCCCTGCTCTCATCCTCTTCCTGTGTCCCTGCTCTCCTCTTCCTGTGTCCCCCGCTTTCATCCTCTTCCTGTGTCCCCTGCTCTCATCCTCTTCCTGTGTCCCTGCTCTCATTCTCCTCTTCTGTACCCCGCTCTCATTCTCCTCCTCTGTCCCCTGCTCTCATCCTCCTCCTCTGTCCACCAGCTCTCATCCTCTCCTCTGTTCTCGGCTTACCTCCTCTCACTGTGTCTCCACTCTTCTCTGTTCGGCAGTAGCTGGGGGGCATGTCCTCACTTCATGATAATGAGCGGCCAGGACCTGATGCACGGCCGCCGGGACACGGGCGGGAGACTGAGGAGGAGGTGGGTGACAGCTCCCCAGGGCCAGAGGGCAAGGTAGCAACTGTGATTTTCAGCTGCCTGACTGTGCAGTGTGTGCTGCTCCCGACGCCGGCATTGACGGGCGCAGGGCGCTTGGATCAGTGGGCACAGGGGGCGGGTGGCGACGCGGGCCCGTCGCAGCTGCAACCCCTGCGACCGTGAATGTTACGCCACTGGGTTAGTACTTAAAAGGATATTGTCATGTTCTAGTCATATTGCAAGCCGGACATTTTTCATGTTACCCTGTAATCGCTGGCCATGCTCACAAGCCAAGATATAGGCTCAGCTGCTAAGTCTCCCCTCTGCCTTCTCTCTGGGTGCCTGAGTTATGTCCTGTAAACTGTCACAGCGACCCAGACACACATGTGCAGTAGGGGAATATCCCTGCTGAGATGCCAGCGCACTCGTTTGCTGTGGAGTTGAACCCTATGTGAGCAGTTCTTACCTTCAATGAGCAGAAGTCTCTATTTTCAGATTTCAATATCTCTGTGGGTATCTGGCAGAAATATGGAATACTCTTTACTGTACACCACTCCCACTAAGTCACATGACCAAGACTGTATCTGTGTCCCTACAACACACTTTAGACAAATGTGTGTGTGAGCCTGCATTGTGGGGTATATATAATACTAGCTGGGTGCCCGATGCACATGCATCGGGATTCTAGAAGAGCGAGTCTCTGACTCGCAATGGCCGCTTCGCGGCCAATGCTTCGCGCTGCTAAGGCGACTCGCCATGCCCGATGCGCGGGCATAGCGAGTCGCCTTAGAACTGCTCGCAATGGCCGCTGCGCGGCCAATGCTTCGGGCGTATCCACATGACCACGCTGACTCGCAGCGAGAGTGGACTCAGAAGGGGCAAAAAAACCCATTCGCAATTATATAATAGATATTCTAGAGCTGGGAAGGATCGCTCTAAGCAGTTAGCTGTTACAGTATTTGTAGGAAAATACCCAGTAGAAGCATCAAACACAGCCCCAATACCTCCATCAGTATCCCCCCCACAGTGCCATGTAACCCATGCCTGCACTCCCAGCTACACCAATACTATACAGGCACAAACTAGTATATCTGACTAAAAGCCCCAAAATATGAAGAACGGCCTATAGTTGAGTGTGGATATAAAATCTATGTGAGCAGAGCTAGAATAGAAATCAACTGATCGCATTGAAGTCATTCGGACCATAAATCACCATGATATCAAGGTGAGGAGTGTGTTACTGCTGGGAGGAAAGGGTTAACAGTGGAATATTAAGGTGCATTTCTGTGGGGACGTACTAAAAAGAATGAAGAAAAGGAATACGGTAAATAAAAAGAATGAAGATAATAACTTATTACAGAGAGATTATGTAGATGTATAAAAGGTTTCTTGGGTATCTTACACATGGAATGAACACATATCCCATATAACCAGGTGTATAATATGTTACCTGAGCATTTTAGGTGTGGAATGAAGATGGAATATATGTAGATAATAGAAGAATGAACACATATCCCATATAACCAGGTGTATATTATGTTGCCTGAGCATTTTAGGTGTGCAATAAAGATGAAATATCTGTAGACAATAGGAGAATGATCGCACATACCATATAACCAGGTGTATATTATGCTACCTGAGCATTTTAGGTGTGGAATGAACGTGAAATACCTGCAGATAATAGGAAAATGAACACATATCCCATATAACCAGGTGTATGTGTTCATTTTCCTATTATCTACAGATATTTAACATTCATTGCACACCTAAAATGCTCAGGTAACATATATACACCTGGTTATATGGGATGTGTGTTCATTTTCCTATTATCTACTGATATTTCATCTTCATTCCACACCTATAATGCTCACGTAACATAATGTACGTCTGGTTATATAGGATATGTGTTCATTTTCCTATTATCTACAGATATTTCATCTTCATTCCACACCTAAAATGCTCAGGTAACATAATATACACCTGGTTATAAGGGATATGTGTTCATTTTCCTATTATCTACAGATATTTCATCTTCATTCCACACCCTAAAATGGTCAGGTAACATAATATACACCTGGTTATATGGGATAAGTGTTCATTCTTCTATTATCTACAGATATTTCACGTTCATTACACACCTAAAATGCTCTGGTAACATAATATACATCTGGTTATATGGGATATGTGTTCATTCCATGTCTAAGATTCCCAAGAAACCTTTTTTACATCTACACAATCTTTTGGTAATAAATTATTATCTTCATTCTTTTTATTGATTCCTTTTCTTCATTCTTTTTAGTATGTCCCCATAAAAAGCCATTTGTAAATGTCTCACAGTGTCAGAAACGTCTACAGTGGCCAAAGAACATTGTAAATGGACCACTGAACAATGGAGAAATGTTTTATGGAGCGATGAGACACACATATCTATCCTTGGCAGCGACGGTTGTCCGCTACTTACAAGCAGGAACTCATTCCAGCCATCATCAAATCATGGTTTCATATCATCATCACACCATCTGATTTAATCAAACTGGTAGATAGCATGCCGAGTAGATGCCAGGCAGTTATCAAGGCCAAGGGCTGTCCAACTATTAAGGGCCACGTCACACACACAGATATATGTGCAGATATTGTTCACAGATCTTTGGTTGCAATGAAATCATAGCCACATTGTTACATTTTGTGGCTGTGTACATATGGAACAATGTGTCCATGATTTCACTGCAACCAGAGATCTGTGAACAAATGTCTGCACAATTATCTGTGTGTGTGACGTGACCCTAAGTATTAACATTGTACAACCTCTGGCAAAAATTCTGTAATCACCGGGCTCGGAGGATGTCCATTCAGTTGTTTAATTTTGTAGAAAAAAAGCAGCTCACAGACATGGCACAAAACTAAAGTCATTTCACATGGCAACTTCATGGCTTTAAGAAACAGTAAAAGAAATCTTGAAAAAAATGTGCTAGCCAGTAACTGTTACTTTTGTAGACCAAGCAGAGGGAAAAATTATGGAATCACTCAATTCTGAGGAAAAAATTATGGAATCACTCTGTACATTTTCATTCCCAAAACTAATGGTGGGTTTACACCACCAATTTATCTGTTCAATATCTGAACAGATCTCTGGTTGCAGTGAAATCATGGACAGATTGCTCCATGTTGTACACAGCACAAAATGGAACCATGTGTCCATGATTTCACTGCAACCAGAGATCTGTTCAGATATTGAACAGATAAATTGGTGTGTGTAAACCCACCATTACACCTGCATCAAATAAGATCTGTTCGTTTAGTCTGCATCTAAAAAGGAGTGATCACACCTTAAAGAGCTGTTGCACCAAGAGGACTGACATGAATCATGGCTCCAACACAAGAGATGTCAATTGAAACAAAGGAGAGGATTATCAAACTCTGATGGTGGGTTTACACACCGCGATATCGGCGTCCAACTCCGACACAACTCCAACAAAAAGTCACGTGGGTCGCGAGTTGGACCCGATATCGTGTGCGCGTTGTACTGTTTGAGTGTACAACGCGATGCTGGAACGATGCCAAAACGATATCGGAGTTGAATAGCCGAGCTATTCAACTCCCCGCATCGCATGGCCGTTGTAGCAGCATCGCAGCGTGTGACAGCCCAACTCCGATCTGTACTCGCACCTCACCCATTAACTCCCATGTTAAATGGTCGTTACTGGGTTGGTGGGCGTACACATCGGCGGGACGTTGTTTCCCGATATCGCAGCGTGTAAACCGCCGATGCGATATCGGGAAAAGGGCTGAAAAAATGCGCGCTCCCGCGCCGTTGCCTCCGATATCGCCGCGATATCGAGACGTGTAACCCCACCATTAGGGTACCTTTACACGCGGCTACATTTCTAGGGTGGCTACAGGTAACTTACTGGTTGCAGTGAAATCATGGAGAGATTATTCCATTTGTACACAGCAACAAGATAGAACCTTGTCTCCATGATTTCACTGAAACCAGTAAGTTACCTGTAGCCACCCTAGAAATGTAGCCGCGTGTAAAGGTACCCTTATGGTACCTTTACACGCCGCAACAGGATGGTGGCAACAACCGGGTACATGAGAGAAATGTATCTTGCACCACCAAATCAACCCGCTGTAGAGGCGTGTGAAGACGGTTGTTGCCACCCGCCACTTGAGGCACCTGTTTCAGAGCAATGCCTAAAACAGGTGGTTTTCAAGGCGATGGTTGCTGCCTGTATCGGCGTGTAAATATGGTAGGGTAAGGTTTATTCGTCACTAGATAACTCCCCGGTGCGTGACACAGCCTCCGGGAAACCACCCCCTTCAGCGATCATTGGAGGAAGCTCCTGCGTTTCTATTGGTTGACGCTGCATAGGGCGGCATATTTAAGGAGCTGACCAGTCACACTACACAATTGCACGAGCGTCATGTATTAGTCAGCCTCCTGCGCTCCCTGGCCAATCATGATGCTATTGCTTTGTCCTATCAGCGTACGAACGTCTCGTAATCCACAATTGTGGCACGCCTATGTGTTGTCCCTGCTGCACCTGGACCGCCCATATTACCTTCTGTGACGGCGTGTAAATGTGGTAAGGTAAGCTACAGAAGGTAACTTCTGGCACCCGGCGGTGTATCCAGAGATAGATGTAACCTACCGTAGCGCACCTTGTTGCAGCGTGTAAAGGTGGTGCGATTACCGTTGGCAACCGTTTGTGCGTGCTTGTGCACGTGAAGCACCGGTTGTTGCCACCATCCTGTTGCGGCGTGTAAAGGTACCATTAGGTCGGCTTCACACCGTGGCAGCATCAGGTCCGGGGTGAATCTGACGGCCCCGGGCCCGATTTTGTCCTAATGTAGTCCTATGGGGCCGGATGGAGCCAGATGGCAGCTATCTGCAATCCGGGTTCCATCTGTCCAGGAGGATCTGGGATATTTTGGATTTTTCTCCCAGACACAAAAACGTTGCTTGCAACATTTTTGCGTCCGGGGAGGAAAATCTGCCCAAAATTGGATCCTCCCGGATCCTCTCTGATCCGGGGCGATCCGGCGCTCCCTAACATGGGAGTCTATGGCGCTGAATTGCCCAGATCCGGGATGATCCAGGAACTGGACACTGGCGGCTGAACCCTGCTATGATTTCAGGACTGCAGCTAGCTCCCTGCAAGCCGCAATCTAGAAATTGCAGCAGCTGCGGCTGCTATCAGCGGCAATCTGGCTGCAAACCGGACTGGAAGGCATGTTTGGCCTCCGGTTCTGTTTGCAAATCTGTTCCGGGGCTGTCAGGTTCAACCCAGACAGCCCCGGACCTGATGCTGCCGTGGTGTAAAGCCGGCCTTAAAGAGGGTAAATCAACACGCAATGTTGCAAAAGATGTTGGTTGTTCACAGTCAGCTGTGTCTAAAATCTGGTACAAACAACATGGGAAGGTTGTTAAAGGGAAACATACTGGTAGACCAAGGAAGACATCAAAGCGTCAAGACCGGAAACTTAAGGCAATATGTCTCCAAAACAGGAAATGCACAACATAAATGAGGAACAAATGGGGAGGACACTGGAGTCCATGTCTGTAACCGAACTGTAAGAAACTGCTTAAAGGAAATAGGATTTACATACAGAAAAGCTAAACAAAAGCCATCATTAACACCAAAACAGAAAAAAACAAGGTTACAATGGGCTAAGGAAAAGTAATCGTGGACTGTGGATGACTGGATGAATGTCATATTCAGTGATGAATCGCGAATCTGCATTGGGTAAGGTGATGATGCTGGAACTTTTGTTTCGTGTCGTTCCAATGAGATTTATAAAGATGACTACCTGGAGAGAACATGCAAATTTCCACAGTCATTGATATGGGGCTGCATGTCAGGTAAAGGCACTGGGGAAATGGCTGTCATTACATCTTCAATAAATGCCCAAGTTTACATTGATATTTTGGACACTTTTTTTATCCCATCAATTGAAAGGATGTTTGGCGATGTTGAAATCATTTATCAAGATGATAATGAAACCTGCCGTAGAGCAAAAAGTGTAAAAACATTCCTTGAAAGAAGACACATAAGGTCAATGTCATGGCCTGCAAATAATCTGGATCTCAATCCAATAGAAAATCTTTGGGGAAGTTGGAGAAAATCATCCATGACAAGGCTCCAACCTGCAAAGTGATCTGGCAACAGCAATCAGAGAAAGTTGGAGCCAGTT
This sequence comes from Allobates femoralis, assembly GCA_033576535.1. Classification (NCBI taxonomy): domain Eukaryota; kingdom Metazoa; phylum Chordata; class Amphibia; order Anura; family Aromobatidae; genus Allobates; species Allobates femoralis. Next base: position 100,652,702 of record JARQOC010000012.1, on the reverse strand, counting down.
TGATGATGAGTACTGTTTGTCACTCATTAAGTCCATGCTTCATAGACTGCAAGCTGTTATTAAAGCCAGAGGTGGTGCAACAAAATACTAGTGATGTATTTGAGTGTTGTTTTGTTTGTCATGATTCCATAATTTTTTCCTCAGAATTGAGCGATTCCATAATTTTCCCCCTGCTTGGTCTACAAAAGTAACTGTTACTGGCTAGCACTTTTTTTTTTTTAAAGATTTCTTTTAGTGTTTCTTGAAGGCAGAGAGTTGTCATTTGAAATGACTTTAGTTTTGTGCCATGTCTGTGATCTGCTTTTTTGCTACAAAATTAAACAATTGAATGGACATCCTCCGAGCCAGGGACGTCCATCATTTTTGTCAGAGGTTGTAGTGTTAGTTATGAAACTAGGACAAAGGCTTTTCTCCCAGGCATCTGAGTGACAATAATGTCCAATTTGTTGACAAATGAACACATTTCCTGCTAATATTGTGTTTCTATATGAGATTTTGTTATTTCTACTTAAAAACTTTACAGTGAAATCAAAAACATTCATGAAGTTTGGATTTGTATTGGCAAAATGCTAAAAATTCTGAAAACTTGAGGGTGTTGCCTCAATTTTGGCCACTAATGTATAACCCCACCCACACCACTGATTGGCAGCTTTCTGTATATAACCCCACCCACCACTGATTGGCAGTTTTCTGTGTATAACCCCACCCACACCACTGTTTGGCAGCTTTCTGTATATAACCCCACCCACACCACTGTTTGGCAGCTTTCTGTATTAAACCTGCCCACAGCACTGATTGGCAGCTTTCTGTGTATAACCCCTCCCTCACACTGATTGGCAGCTTTCCATGTATACTAAACATTGACAGAAAGCTGCTTATCAGTGCTGAGGGCAGGGTTGGACCAGGAGTTACGAGACTCTAAAGGCCCTGTCACACATAACAAAACTAAAAAGAGAGAAGCAAGCGCAGATAGGGTCCCTAAAAAATTCCGTCACACATAACGACGCACCAGCGATACCGATAACGATATGCCGAGATCGCTGGTGCGTCATTTTTCACATCGTTGGTAAGATGTCAAACAGGTATCTCACCAGCGATGTCGCCAACAACTTCAGCAACGATCCAGAGTATACCAAGGTCGTTGGGAATTGTCACTCCGTCACTCCATAGTGTAGCACATGGGCGTACACAGCGTGGGGCAGTGGGGGGTCAGCTGCCCCCCCAAGAGGAAGGGGAGAGCGCGGCACTGTGCGCGCGCTGCGCGCACCTACTGTGTTGGTTTTGACGTGTGTCAGTGTCTGTCTGACTCGGCAGTTGAGCTGAGGCGGCCACTGCACCTTCGCTCCACGGTCCACCTGTCACTTCACTGTAGCGGTTACCTCAGTCAGCTGCTCAGCTCAGTGACAGCGCGTGACATGATGCAGCTGCAGGAGCCGGCAGGGGCGCAGGGTGGATCTCGCCCTCAGGCTCAGACAGTGTCTGCCGACTGCAGATCAGCTCTGTGGGCATGGGGACTCAGAAGTGATGTCATGAGTGACATCACCACTGAGCGCTGCCTGAGTCCATGCGGTGCAAGCTGGGGTCCGTCTGGGGACACTGCTGGTGCGGAGGCTGGAGCCAGGAGCTCGAGCTACAAAAGTCAGGAGACATCAGGACAACAGTAACTGTTAAAATAGATGTAATTTAAATACAAAAAAAGTGTGGGGGGTTGGAGTGGGGATAGCCCAGAGGGTTGTATATGGGAGCCTTATGTGGGGGATGCACACTGTATGTGAGATGACATGTACTCCTATCTCATATACAGCCCTGCCCCCCATAGGCTCCCATCATATACAGCAACCCTATAGGGCTCTATATCATATATAGACCTCTAAAGGGCTCCCATTATTGGAGCCCTATGGGGGGCCTGTATATGACATGGGAGTCCTATGGGGCTATATGTGATATGGGAGCCCTATGAGGCATTAGGAGGGCGGTATATGATATGGGACTCCCATATCATATACAGCCCCCCATAGGGCTCCCATGTCATATGCAGCCTATGATATAAGCGCCCTATGAGGGGCTGTTTTATCTGATATGAGGACTGTATGGGGTATTGGGGGGCTGTATATGAGATGGGACTCCAATATCATATACAGCCCCCTCATAAGGCTCCCATATCCTATACAGCCCACCACATAGGGCTCCCATATCATATACAGTGCCTACAAGTAGTATTCAACCCCCTGCAGATTTAGGTGGTTTGATAAGATGCCAATAAGTTAGAGCTTTCAAACTGCAAACGAGAGTAGGATTTATTAACAGAAGCATAAATCTTACAAACCAAAAAGTTATGTTGCTCAGTTGAATTTTTATAAATTTTAAACATAAAAGTGTGGGTCAATTATTATTCAACCCTATGTTTAATATTTTGTGGAATAACCCTTGTTTGCAATTACAGCTACGGTAATAATCGTCTTTTATAAGACCTGATCAGGCCAGCACAGGTCTCTGGAGTTATCTTGGCCACTCCTCCATGCAGATCTTCTCCAAGTTATCTAGGTTCTTTGGGTGTCTCATGTGGACTTTAATCTTGAGCTCCTTCCACAAGTTTTCAATTGGGTTAAGGTCAGGAGACTGACTAGGCCACTCCAACACCTTGATTGTTTTCCCTCTTGAACCAGGCCTTGGTTTTCTTGGCTGTGTGCTTTGGGTCGTTGTCTTGTTGGAAGATGAAATTACGACCCATCTTAAGATCCTTGATGGAGGAGCGGAGGTTATTGGCCAAAATCTCCAGGTAGGCCGTGCTATCCATCTTCCCATGGATGCGGACCAGATGGCCAGGCCCCTTGGCTGAGAAACAGCCCCACAGCATGATGCTGCCACCACCATGCTTGACTGTAGGGATGGTATTCTTGGGGTCGTATGCAATGCCATCCAGTCTCCAAACGTCACGTGTGTGGTTGGCACCAAAGATCTCGATCTTGGTCTCATCAGACCATAGAACCTTGAACCAGTCTGTCTCAGAGTCCTCCAAGTGATCATGAGCAAACTGTAGACGAGCCTTGACATGACGCTTTGAAAGTAAAGGTACCTTACGGGCTCGTCTGGAACGGAGACCATTGCGGTGGAGTACATTACTTATGGTATTGACTGAAACCAATGTCCCCACTGCCATGAGATCTTCCCGGAGCTCCTTCCTTGTTGTCCTTGGGTTAGCCTTGACTCTTCGGACAAGCCTGGCCTCGGCACGGGAGGAAACTTTCAAAGGCTGTCCAGGCCGTGGAAGGCTAACAGTAATTTCATAAGCCTTCCACTTCCGGATGATGCTCCCAACAGTGGAGACAGGTAGGCCCAACTCCTTGGAAAGGGTTTTGTACCCCTTGCCAGCCTTGTGACCCTTCACGAACTTGTCTCTGATGGCCTTGGAATGCTCCTTTGTCTTTCCCATGTTGACCATGTATGAGTGCTGTTCACAAGTTTGGGGAGGGTCTAAAATAGTCAGAAAAGGCTGTCAAAAGAGATAATTAATCCACACATCTGAAGCTCATTGTTCTTTGTGCCTGAACTACTTCTTAATACTTTAGGGGGACCAAACAGAATGCTGGTGGTTTGAGGCGTTGAATAATAAATGACCCTCTGAATTAACTTTTAACGCTTAAAAAAAAAAAAAAAAATTTAAAAATCTTTTTGGCTGCAGTGCATTTCCCACTTCCAGGCTGATCTACAGTCCAAATGTCACAATGCCAAGTTAATTCTGCATGTGTCAACCAGCTAAATCTGCAGGGGGTTGAATACTACTTGTAGGCACTGTACATATGATGGGAGCCCTATGGAGGGGCTGTATATGATACAGGAGCCCTATGAGGGGACTGAATATGATTTGGGTGCCCTATGGTGGGGTTATATATGATATGGGAGCCCTATAAGGGGGATGTATATGATATGGGAGCTCTATGGGGGCTGTATATGAGATGGGAGCCCTATGGAGGGCTGTATATGAGATGTGAGCCCTATGGGACATTGGAGGGCTGTATATGAGATGGAACTTCCATCTCATATACAGCCTCCCATAGGGCTCCCATGTCATATACAGCCCCTAATAGGGCTCCCCAGTGGCATAACGAGTCTGATGGGCCCCGGTACGCCATTTAGGACCCCCACCTTCCGCGTGCTGCACTAATAAAGCACTATTTTAATTACATATAATTTTCTTACATTTTTTGTTTTATTCACCCTTACCGTTCTAAAATTTTACACCTGAATGACCATGGTTTGCCCCCCCCCCCTAGTTTTGATCCTGGGTACACCCATGGCGTAGCAGTGAGATCGTTGGTCATTGTCCCTTTCAAACACAACAATGTAGAGCTCCCAGCGGGAGCGCATCAACATATAGAAATGATCCAGAGCACTATGTAACGATCAACGATCTCACAGCAGGGACCAGATTGTTAGTGCGTGTCACACATAACGACATCGTTAGCAGGATCGTTGTTATGTCACAAAATCTGTGACGTTGCAACGATCTCGTTAGCGATCTCGTTATGTGTGACAGGGCCTTTAGTCATGTAGTGATAATCTCCTGATGATAAAACACTGATTTTATTGAAAAAAACTAGTAATTGCCACATTGCTGTAATCAGTGTTTCAGCCCTTGCAGATTATATAGCAAAAACCTGCTGACAGATTCCCTTTAAACCAGTTGTACACATCTGAACACTTTACTTACGCTCATATAGCTGATTTATTATTTATGTGTCTGTCTGGCAATTCATCTAGTGAGAACGTACAAAATGGTCATCATCAAGCATAATAAAAGACCATCCACGTGTAAATATGTAGGGATGTTAAAGATATGTTACCAAAGCCAAATATTTCAGATCTTTCGATCTCAACCTGAAATATGGACAATATTAGTTATAAAAAAATAAAAGATTTTTCCCATTTTCATACCAGATGCTCCCCAGACTAGTCCAAGAAATATTTCATCCAAGGATATAAAATGTATGAGGGAGTCACATGTGGAACACTGACAGGTCTTGTCAGCTTCACTTGTAATGGATGCCCCCCACACCTTTCGGGTGAGGCTATCATCTTAATTGTCTGCCGCCAAATTGGATGCTTTGTCTGATGGTGGGTTTACACACACCAATCATTGTGTCCAATATCTGAACAGATCTCTGGTTGCAGTGAAATCATGGACATTTTGCACCATTTGTACACAGCCACAAAATGGAACTATGTGTCCATGATTTCACTGCAACCAGAGATCTGTTCAGATATTGGACACAATGATTGGTGTGTGTAAACCCACCATAAGTGTGTGGGGACAAGAAGCAGGGTGCACCGCAGTCCTCAAAAAAAGTGGATTGGTGCTGCACTACAGTGTCAGTATTAATCAAAGAGGGAAGAGAAAGAGACACTGCAAGGATAGGCGCACACAATATCATGTGAGAAAGTCGATATTATTTATTCAATTTTTTTACTTTTTGCTCTGACATAGTGATAAGGTGGGATCAAACAGACAATTCTAAAAACATTTAAAACGAGTTACAGATAACTCGGTAGCATGTCACTATCACATACCTGAGTGAGAGTAGCTCAGGAAAAAAAGGGTTAAAGCAGGTATGCACATAGATGTGTCAATTAATAATATATGATCAATATACATTCAGACAGTATGATTATATCATTTGTAACCACCAGGTGGCTGAAGTGGCAGCCAAATCACCTGAAATATATGATTATATGGTCAAAAACTCTCATATATAGAGAAAATTTACTGTCTATATGAATTGAGGTTACCAGAATATCAGAACCAAAATACCCTGTGTGGATGAAATCATATAAATAAACTGGAAAATTAGAACTCAAGTATATTATTCCTCAGCAGTTTGTACAATGATGGGCAGATCTTTGATACGATATTCAAACAGAGGAAAGATATATCAGAGTGTATTATCAAATTAAAGGGTCCGTTATACCTGGACACCCTGAGGCAGTGCAGAGCCAGGCTAATAAGCAAGCTGGCTACTGGCAGTAAAGGTAACACAAGGATCAAACCAGGAGGTTAAACATAAACAGAGATTATACTATGAGTCAGCAGCTCAGTGCTGTCAATAGCGCTGCCATTATGCATTAACCATTCTATCAGTACTGCCCAATGCACTGCAGAGTAGAAATTCCCCACATTGGAGTTACATGTTATGATCTATAGACAGATCTAGCTGATCTATATTGTCCTGGAATCTCTTGTTTTGTTCATTCTTTCATGTCAGCAGGCTTGCCTTCCTGTGAGTCTAGTCACCAGCGGGTCCTAATCAAATATTTAAACCCATGTTTGGGTCTCATGATACAGCTATTCTGATGACATCTGGGGCCATAGTCATTGCTGTGTTGGTGGTTGTCCATCACACATTTTAAGTGTTTTTATTCTGTTTGTGTTTTTTGCTCATATTTCTCTGTATTATTGTTAATAAAGATTTACAAAAAATTTTTTGAATTATTGGTCTGTTTCTCTGATCCCGGTCATTTGTACATGCTTTCTGGTTCTTTCCTCCTTTTCATTAGACCTATGGGATAAGGGGTTCAAGCTCCCGACCCCGGCCCATTTCTGTTGGCGGATGTACCCGTCAGCTCTTGGACCACAGTGTCCGATTGATTATTCTCCCAGAAGTTCATGACTGGATCGTATGTCTGAGGGCTTAGCTCAAAAAGCCCGTAAAATGCAGTTCCTCATTAAGTCCATGGGGGTTCATGCTTTTCAATGTGAAGATCCATCGAGATATGGTGGGGTTATATATGATATGGGAGCCCTATAAGGGGGCTGTATATGATATGGGAGCTCTATGGGGGCTGTATATGAGATGGGAGCCCTATGGAGGGCTGTATGTGAGATGTGAGCCCTATGGGACATTGGGGGGCTGTATATGCACTATTTTAGCAGGGACCAGATTGTTAGTGCGTGTCACACATAACGACATTGTTAGCAGGATCGTTGTTACGTCACAAAATCTGTGACGTTGCAACGATCTCGTTAGCGATCTCGTTATGTGTGACAGGGCCTTTAGTCATGTAGTGATAATCTCCTGATGATAAAACACTGATTTTATTGAAAAAAACTAGTAATTGCCACATTGCTGTAATCAGTGTTTCAGCCCTTGCAGATTATATAGCAAAAACCTGCTGACAGATTCCCTTTAAACCAGTTGTACACATCTGAACACTTTACTTACGCTCATATAGCTGATTTATTATTTATGTGTCTGTCTGGCAATTCATCTAGTGAGGACGTACAAAATGGTCATCATCAAGCATAATAAAAGACCATCCACGTGTAAATATGTAGGGATGTTAAAGATATGTTACCAAAGCCAAATATTTCAGATCTTTCTATCTCAACCTGAAATATGGACAATATTAGTTATAAAAAAATAAAAGATTTTTCCCATTTTCATACCAGATGCTCCCCAGACTAGTCCAAGAAATATTTCATCCAAGGATATAAAATGTACGAGGGAGTCACATGTGGAACACTAACAGGTCTTGTCAGCTTCACTTGTAATGGATGCCCCCCACACCTTTCGGGTGAGGCTGTCATCTTAATTGTCTGCCGCCAAATTGGATGCTTTGTCTAAGTGTGTGCACGTCACCGAAAAGAGCCACGCTGACACCCATGTCAATGTAGACCTTAATGACAAAGATCTTTACTAAGGGAGGGGTTAGCAGTTTTATACTCTTATCATTAAAGGGGCATTTCTTAAGGGTGTTACTAGATAATTGCATCATATTATGCTGAATCTACATTTTATTCTGAAAAAAACATTCAATTATATTCTGTGTGTTAATTAGTTTAAAGGGAACCTGTCACCTGGATCTAAGTCCCTACACTATCACTACCTGTCCCTGCACCTTCCTAGCTGCTCCCTATCTATCCCTCTCTGAGCTAAATCCGCCCTATAAAACTGCAGAAAAATAACTTATAACTTACAGAAGTCCCTGAGGCTGGGGACTGAGAAGGCGGCGCCAGGCTCCATTCAGCCCCTCCTCCATGCAGCAGCACACGCCCCACTGGGCGGCATTATTCTTTCTTCATCGCCGCCTCCTCCATTTGGAATCTCCTGCCTGCTTTACACCTTTCATGTTGTGGTGATGCGACCTCGATGTGTCCCCTGACTGAGACACAGCATATGGGAGATTGTATCTTCTGCTCAGTAGCAGCACACACAGGGTGAGCTGCTACTGGAGCTAAGTGCTGATTGAAATCACTGACCCCCAGGTGTGTGGGTGAATAGGAGATGATATGTGCTGCCCTGGGCTGTGGGGAGGGGGTGGAGCGTGTCAGGACAGCAGCAGGAGCTGCTGGGATTGTATGAGGTTCTACTCGGCTGTGCCCCGGTGTAACAGGCCAGACTAACCCCCCCGACCAGAATATACTCGGGGTTAAAGTGGCCTAGGCCAGATTATACCCCTCCGTATACCACAGCAGCTGTAGATCAGGGCTCCAAGCAACACATGGGGGCCCGAGGCAGCACAAAGTGGCCCCAGGCAGCAGAAAGTGGCCCTACGCAACATACAGGGGCCCCAGGCAGTGCTAGGGCCCCAGGCAGTGCTAGGGGCCCCAGGCAGTGCACAGGGCCCCAGGCAGCACAAATTGGCCCCAAGCAGTACAAAGAGGCCCCAGGCAACATACAGGGGCCCCAGGCAGTACTAGGGGCCACAAGCTACACACAGGATCCCAGGCAGCACACAGGGGCCCCAGGCAGGACAAAGTGACCACAGGCAATATACAGGGGCCCCAGGCAGTGGGCCACCCGGGGCCACTTTGTGCTGCCTGGGGCCCCTGTGTGCTGCCTCTGGCCCCCATGCGCTGCCTGGGACCCCTTTGTACTGCCTGGGGCCCTTGTATGCTGCATGGGGCCCCTGTATGTAGCCTGGGACCCTGTGTGTAGCCTGGGGCCCCTAGTACTGCCTGGGGCCCCTGTATGTTGCCTGGGGCCACTTTGTGCTGCCTTTGGCCACTTTGTGCTGCCTGGGGCCTGTGCACTGCCTGGGGCCCCGTGCACTGCCTGGGGCCCCGTGCACTGCCTGGGGCCCCGTGCACTGCCTGGAGTCCTTGTATGCTGCATGGGGCCCCTGTGTGTAGCCTGGGATCCTGTGTGTAGCTTGTGGCCCCTAGTACTGCCTGGGGCCACTGTATGTTGCCTGGGGCCTCTTTGTGCTGCTTGGGGCCACTTTGTGCTGCCTGGGGCCCTGTGCACTGCCTGGGGCTCCTAGCACTGCCTGGGGCCCCTAGCACTGCCTGGGGCCCCTGTATGTTGCGTAGGGCCACTTTCTGCTGCCTGGGGCCACTTTGTGCTGCCTCGGGCCCCCATGTGTTGCTTGGAGCCCTGATCTACAGCTGCTGTGGTATACGGAGGGGTATAATCTGGCCTAGGCCACTTTAACCCCGAGTATATTCTGGTCGGGGGGGTTAGTCTGGCCTGTTACACCGGGGCAATGCCGAGTAGAACCTCATACAATCCCAGCAGCTCCTGCTGCTGTCCTGACACACTCCACCCCCTCCCCACAGCCCAGGGCAGCACATATCATCTCCTATTCACCCGCACACCTGGGGGTCAGTGATTTCAATCAGCACTTAGCTCCAGTAGCAGCTCACCCTGTGTGTGCTGCTACCGAGCAGAAAATACAATCTCCCATATGCTGTGTCTCAGTCAGGGGACACATCGAGGTCGCATCACCACAACATGATAGGTGTAAAGCAGGCAGGAGATTCCAAATGGAGGAGGCGGCGATGAAGAAAGAATAATGCCGCCCAGCGGGGCGTGTGCTGCTGCATCGAGGAGGGGCAGAATGGAGCCTGGCGCCGCCTTCTCAGTCCCCAGCCTCAGGGACTTCTGTAAGTTATAAGTTATTTTTCTGCAGTTTTATAGGGCGGATTTAGCTCAGAGAGGGATAGATAGGGAGCAGCTAGGAAGGTGCAGGGACAGGTAGTGATAGTGTAGGGGCTTAGATCCAGGTGACAGGTTCCCTTTAAACTAGCCTTGAATTGTACATCCAGTCCGAAGACATTCTGATAAGAACTTCTATACGGCTACCTCTAAATCAAAACATTATATAAAATCTGAGTCACAGAAAACCCAAAGGTGGGAGGGAAGAAGGAGAGAGGGCTTAGCTAGGGGAAGAAGCAAGGCCAAGGCTTTTTCCCTACAAACAGGCCTCGAGCCTGAAAGATTTCTGAATGACTATATACTAATATAAATTAACTATTTATTGCCATAACATTCCCCCCTTTGGAGACATTCAAAATCTTACCCAAAATCTTTGCCCTAGGTGACAGAGGGGGAAAAGGTAGAGGAAAGGAAAGGAGTCTTCACCAACATTGAGACAACCATAACGTCTAACCGTAATGACAATCGTAACGCCTTTGTAGTTGTTCTTGCCGCACCCTAAACTGTTATCTAAGACTAGCTGTGAGCCCGATGCAAATGCATCGGGATTCTAGAACGTGCATTAATTTGATTATAGTAGTTATAGCTGTTAGCCTGATGCAAATGCATCGGGTATCTAAAATATGTTTATTGTTTTTTTAAACATTTTTAAATAATAATCGCATCATCAATAGCAATAATATAAGCCATAGCATTATTATTAGCAGTAATAGCAGTATTAATAGCATTATTAGCAGTATTATGAGCATTAATAACAGTATTAATAGCATTAATAGCATTATTATTAGCATTAATAGCATTATTAATAGCATTATTAGCATTATTAATAGCATTAATAACATTATTAATAGCATTAATAATAGCATTAATACATTATTAATAGCATTAATAATAGCATTATTAGCATTAATAATAGCATTAATAACATTATTAATAGCATTAATAGCATTATTATTAGCATTAATAGCATTAATAATAACATTATTAGCATTAATAATAGCATTAATAACATTATTAATAGCATTAATATTATTATTATTAGCATTAATAGCATTAATAATAGCATTATTAGCATTAATAATAGGATTAATAACATTATTAATAGCATTAATAGCATTATTATAGCATTAATAATAGCATTAATAATAGCATTATTAGCATTATAATAATAGCATTAATAACATTATTAATAGCATTATTATTAGCATTAATAGCAATATTAATAGCATTAATAGGATAAATATTAGCATTAATAGCATTAATAGCATAATTAATAGCATTATTAATAGCATTAATAGCATTATTATTAGCATTAATAGCATTAATAAGCATTATAATGCATTATAGCATTAATAACATTATTAATAGCATTAATAGCATTATTATTAGCATTAATAGCATTAATAATGCCATTAATAGGATAAAATATTAGCATTGATAGCATTAATAGCATTAATTATATAGCATTAATAGCATTATTAATAGCATTAATAGCATTATTATTATTAGCATTAATAGCATTAATAGGATAAATAATTAGCATTAATAGCATTATAATTAGCATTAATTAGCATTAATAATAGCATTAATAACATTAATAGCATTAATAGCATTATTATTAGCATTAATAGCATTAATAATAGCATTATTAGCATTAATAATAGCATTAATAACATTATTAATAGCATTAATAGCATTATTATTAGCATTAATAGCATTAATAATACATTATTAGCATTAATAATAGCATTAATAACATTAATAGCATTAATAATTATTATTATTATAGCATTAATAATAGCATTATTAGCATTAATAATAGATTAATAACATTATGCTAATAGCATTATTATTAGCATTAATAGCATTAATAATAGCATTATTAGCATTAATAATAGCATTAATAACAATTATTAATAGCATTAATAGCATTATTAATAGCATTAATAGCAATATCTTAATTAGTACATTAATAGGATAAAATAGCATTTAGCAATTAATAGCTTATACATTAATAGCATTAATAGCATTAATAATAGCATTAATAACATTATTAATAATATGCATTAATAGCATTATTATTAGCATTAATAGCATTAATAATGCCATTAATAGGATAAATATTAGCATTGATAGCATTAATAGCATAATTAATAGCATTAATAGCATTATTAATAATTATAGCATAATTAGCATTATATAGCATATTAATAGCATTAATAGCATTAATAGGATAAATTATTAGCATTAATAGCATTATTAATAGCATTATTATTGGCATTAATAGCATTAATAATAGCATTATTAGCATTAATAATAGCATTAATAACATTAGATTAATAGCATTAATAGCATTAATTAGCATTATTAGCATTAATAGCATTATTATAGCATTAATAGCATTAATAATACCATGAATAGGATAATATTAGCATTAATAGCAATAATAGCATAATTAATAGCATTATTAATAGCATTAATAGATAAATATAGATTAGCATATAGATTAATATCCATTAATAGGATAAATAATATAGCAATTAATAGCATTAATAGCATTATTAATAGCATTAATAGCATTATATAGCATATAGCATTAATAGCATTATTAGCATTAATAATAGCATTAATAACATTATTAATAGCATTAATAGCATTATTATTAGCATTAATGCATTAATAGCATTATTATTAGCATTAATAGCATTAATAATACCATTAATAGGATAAATATTAGCATTAATAGAATTAATAAGCAATAACATTAATAGCAATTACATTAATAGCATTTATTAATAGCATTAATAGCATATTATTAGCATAATAATAGCATTAATAGCATTAATATAGCATTAATATAGCATTAATAGCATTATATAATAGCATTAATAGATTAATAGCATTAATAGCATTAATATAGCATTATAGCATTATAATAGCATTACATTATAATAGCATTATATGCATTAATAGCATTAATACATTAAATATTAGCATATAGATTAATAATAATTTAGCATTAATAGCATTATATAGCATTAATAGCATTAATAATACATTAATAGCATTAATATAGCATTATACTTATTAATAGCATTAAATTAGCATTAATAGCATTATTATATAGCATTAATAGCATTAATAATAGCATTAGCATTAAATAGCATTAATCATTATTAATAGCATTAATAGCATTATTATGAGCATTAATAGCATTAATAGTATTATTAATAGCATGAATAGCATTATTAATAGCATTAATAGGATTAATAGCATTATTAATAGCATTAATAGCATAAATAATAGAATTAATAGCATAAAAATAGCATTAATAGCATTAGTATTAGCATAAAGAGCATTAATAGCAATATTATTAGCATGAATAGCATTATTAATAGCATTAATAGCATTAATAGGATAAATATTAGCATTAATAGCATAATAGCATTATTAATAGCATTAATAGCATTAATAATAGCATTATTAGCATTAATAATAGCATTAATAACATTATTAATAGCATTAATAGCATTATTATTAGCATTAATAGCATTAATAGCATTATTATTAGCATTAATAGCATTAATACCATTAATAGATAAATATTAGCATTAATAGCATTAATAGCATTATTAATAGCATTATTATTAGCATTAAATAGCATTAATAATAGCATTATTAAGCATTAATAATAGCATTAATAAACATTAATAGCATATATAATAGCATTAATAGCATTATATATTAGCATTAATAGCATTAATAATAGCATTATTATAGCATTAAATAGCATTAATAACATTATTAATAGCATTAAATAGCATATATTATATAGCATTAATAGCATTAATAATAGCATTATTAGCATTATATAATAGCATTAATACATTATTATTAGCATTAATAGCATAATTATTAGCATTAATAGCATTATAATAGATTATGCAGTAATATCATTATTATTAGAATTTTATTTTAAATATTATTTTTTATTATTAATTATTTATTATATTTTTATTTATTTATTTTATTATTTTTTAATTATTTTTTTATTATTATTAAAATTTATTATTTAGGCTGAGACCCAGTTCTCATTCAGGTCCGCTGGAAGGGCTGATATAATTAGCATATATTTATTTTTTTTATTATTATTTTTATTGAATTATTTATATTTTTTATTTTTTTATTATTTTTTAATTATTTTTTTTATTATTAAATTTATTATTTAGGCTGAGACCCAGTTCTCATTCAGGTCCGCTGGAAGGGCTGATATAATTAGCATATATTTATTTTTTTTATTATTATTTTTATTGAATTATTATTATTTTTATTTTTTTATTATTTTTTAATTATTTTTTTTATTATTAAATTTATTATTTAGGCTGAGACCCAGTTCTCATTCAGGTCCGCTGGAAGGGCTGATATAATTAGCATATATTTATTTTTTTTATTATTATTTTTATTGAATTATTTATTATTTTTTATTTATTTTTTTTTTATTATTTTTTAATTATTATTTAATTATTTTTTTTATTATTAAATTTATTATTTAGGCTGAGACCCAGTTCTCATTCAGGTCCGCTGGAAGGGCTGATATAATTAGCATATATATTTTTTTTTTATTATTTTTTATTGAATTATTTTATTTTTTTTATTATTTTTTTTATTATTTAATTTATTTATTTTTTTAAGTCAGACTGAGACGCAGTTCTCATTCAGGTCGGCCTTTTTTTATTTTTTTATTATTATTTTTATTTAATTATTTATTATTTTTTATTTATTTTCTTATAATTTTTTAATTATTTTTAAATTATTTTTTTTATTATTTAATTTATTTATTTTTTTAAGTGAGAGTGAGACACAGTTCTCATTCAGGTCCGCCTTTTTTTTTCCCCATTGACATACATTACCGGTGTGTCGGCGATTTTATGGCCGGCCACCTGGTTCTATTTGTCGGCCCTAAAATCGCGGACACACCGCTAATGCATGTCTATGGGCAGTCAGCTCGAATTCTGATTGGTCGGCGTTCAATCCGAAATCGGGCTGACTGCCCATAGAGATGCATTAGCGGTGTGTCCGCGATTTTAGGGCCGACAAATAGAACCAGGTGGGCGGCCATAAAATCGCCGACACACCGGTAATGTATGTCAATGGGGAAAAAAAAAGGCGGACCTGAATGAGAACTGCGTCTCAGTTTTGAGGGGCTCTTCTGATTGGCTGAGGGCAGTATACAGCGACCAATCAGAAGAGGGCCTCAGATCTCATTGAGGTAGAATGGGGGATTTTTCGTCCATTCTATCTTAATGAGAAGGAAGAGGACGTCGGAGGTGGAAGTTTGCGAAAAGAAGACAGAAGATCCCCGGGCCGGACGAAGAGGCGGAGATGGCGGAAAGAAGAGAGAAGACCCCCGGGCCGGAGGAAGAGGACTT
Organism: Allobates femoralis; assembly: GCA_033576535.1. Lineage (NCBI taxonomy): Eukaryota > Metazoa > Chordata > Amphibia > Anura > Aromobatidae > Allobates > Allobates femoralis. The sequence continues at coordinate 100,637,341 of JARQOC010000012.1, read as the reverse complement.
GTGTATCGGACGGACGATCAGATGACTAAGAAGGCATGTGAGTGATCGACGGGGAGGTTAGGGTAGGGGACGGCGAGGGCTTCGGGTGTAGGGCTTTAGGTGTTAGCGACAGCGGCGGGAGCTTAGAGGGTAGGGGGTTAGGTGCGACGGGGCTTACGGGGTAGAGGTATAGGTGCGGCGGGTCGGGGCTTAGGTTGTAGGGGTGCGGCGGTGTTAGCGACAGCGGCGGGCATAGGTGCGGCGGGTCGGGGCTTAGGGTTTAGGGGTGCGGCGGTGTTAGCGACAGCGGCGGGCATAGGTGGGGCGGGTCGGGGCTTAGGGTTTAGGGGTGCGGCGGTGTTAGCGACAGCGGCGGGCATAGGTGGGGCGGGTCGGGGCTTAGGGTTTAGGGGTGCGGCGGTGTTAGCGACAGCGGCGGGCATAGGTGGGGCGGGTCGGGGCTTAGGGTGTAGGGGTGCGGCGGTGTTAGCGACAGCGGCGGGCATAGGTGGGGCGGGTCGGGGCTTAGGGTGTAGGGGTGCGGCGGTGTTAACGACAGCGGCGGGCATAGGTGGGGCGGGTCGGGGCTTAGGGTGTAGGGGTGGCGGCGGTGTTAGCGACAGCGGCGGGCATAGGTGGGGCGGGTCGGGGCTTAGGGTGTAGGGGTGCGGGCGGTGTTAGCGACAGCGGCGGGCATAGGTGGGGCGGGTCGGGGCTTAGGGTGTAGGGGTGCGGCGGTGTTAGCGACAGCGGCGGGCATAGGTGGGGCGGGTCGGGGCTTAGGGTGTAGGGGTGCGGCGGTGTTAGCGACAGCGGCGGGCATAGGTGGGGCGGTCGGGCTTAGGTGTAGGGTACAGCGGCGGCATAGGGGCGGTCGGGCTTAGGTGTAGGGGTGCGGCGGTGTTAGCGACAGCGGCGGGCATAGGTGGGGCGGGTCGGGGCTTAGGGTGTAGGGGTGCGGCGGTGTTAGCGACAGCGGCGGGCATAGGTGCGGCGGGTCGGGGCTTAGGGTTTAGGGGTGCGGCGGTGTTAGCGACAGCGGCGGGCATAGGTGGGGCGGGTCGGGGCTTAGGGTGTAGGGGTACGGCGGTGTTAGCGACAGCGGCGGGCATAGGTGGGGCGGGTCGGGGCTTAGGGTGTAGGGGTGCGGCGGTGTTAGCGACAGCGGCGGCATAGGTGGGGCGGGTTGGGGCTTAGGGTGTAGGGGTGCGGCGGTGTTAGCGACAGCGGCGGGCATAGGTGGGGCGGGTCGGGGCTTAGGGTGTAGGGGTGCGGCGGTGTTAGCGACAGCGGCGGGCATAGGTGCGGCGGGTCGGGGCTTAGGGTTTAGGGTGCGGCGGTGTTAGTGACAGCGGCGGGCATAGGTGCGGCGGGTCGGGGCTTAGGGTGTAGGGGTGCGGCGGTGTTAGCGAGAGCGGCGGGCATAGGTGGGGCGGGTCGGGGCTTAGGGTGTAGGGGTGCGGCGGTGTTAGCGACAGCGGCGGGCATAGGTGCGGCGGTCGGGCCTTTGCGGCGGGAGCTTAGGAGTCGGCGGGAGGGGGCTGTAGTGTACAGCGCGATGGTATACTACAGCCCCATGGCGCTTATGGGCATGGGACTGTAGTATACTATAGCGGTGTAGAGTACAGCAGCAGCGTGGTAGTGTGTTAGAGCGGCAGGGGGTTGTAGTGTACAGCGCGATGGTATACTACAGTCCCATGGCGCTTATGGGCATGGGACTGTAGTGTACTATAGCGGTGTAGACTACAGTAGTATGGGCTTCTGTGGGTTGCTTTGTTAGCGACTCGCAATGCCCGCTTCGCGGGCATTGCTTCGCAAATCTGCAACGACTCGCAATGCCCGCTTCGCGGGCATTGCTTCGCGAGTCGCCGTGGCCGCTATGCGGCTACGGACAGAGTCCAGGAGATGAAACCTGGACTCGCTAACAAAGCCACCGGAAGTTGCGCCGCTCCGACGGAAGTCGCTACGGCAATTATATAATAGATGATGTCTCACCTCTCTATTTAATACTACTGAAATACATAGTAAAAGTTTTTCACACAAAAATATGGAGATTATATTTACTAAAATAGATTCTAAACATAATAAAGATGAATTCTGCTCCCACAGTTCCCTTCTCCCGTGGCAATGAGTGAATGCTCCAACCAAAGTGCATGCACACAGACCTTCCCAGGTACATTCTCCTCCCCTAGTAGAAGGAGCCGGTCTTCCTACACCACTTCACCGGATTCCCCACATCGGTCTGCCCTTTACACCATCGGATGGACACGAACACTCACAAACCATGACAAACAAGGAAACTATACGAATGCCGCAATCAAATACTGGTCATAATTATCACTTATCTGTTAGTCATTATATTTGACATTCTCCATAAGTCGGTCCTCACTACGGTCTAATTCAGGAGGACCTGGCCTCGTACCAAGTCAATATTGCTGGTGGAAACTTCAGTCTTATCTAAAATAAGTCAGTCCCTGATAATCAAAAAATAAAGGTGTCCTAAGCGGTCAGTGTCCCTTGGAATGTTTATATCCATCGCATATAGGCCAGCGTCTGTTGTAAGAGACATTCGGTAGTTCTCCTGGGCTCGTCTGCCTTGTAGTGTAGATCTTGGATCTAGTTGGGCTGCCATTTGAGCTCTTCAGCTGTCTCAGTCATCCGCAGAATTTCTGACGTTTATCACTCCATCTCCAGACTGTGGGAAGCGACTTCGGTCCACAGTAGCTGCATGTTAAAGGGGGAGAGAAAGCTCAAAAATACATGTTAGACAAGCCCTTTATAAGTGTCAAAACATAAGAAAAACCTATCTCGGGGAATTTATTACGTGGACAACATTTTCAACCATAATCTCATAAAAATTTGTACCATTTTCATAACTATCTATGACATAGTAATATCTTGCAACACAAAAACAAATCACAAAATTTTACATATAACCTTAAGAATATAAGTCACCCCCCTTGAGCATCTTATCATCTAATATTACGTATACACACCATCTTTCAAGGAAAAGATATAAAAAGGATATGATATCAGTTCTTGACTTACCTATAAATGAAAAACAATCATCCCTAAGAGAAGAGGAAGAGATATACTACAGTATATATACAGAAACATTACAATCTTTGGGTTCGTGAAAAACAAATCATCAATTCTAAATCATACACTTATGGTTCATGTCAAATAACTTCTATATAAGGATCTTACATACAATCAAAAATCATTTTCAATTGATTAAAATATCAAAATAAATTGTCACCCAAGATAGCTCATAGAAACAAAAACATAAGATTTACACAATTTATAAATGATATACCCACTCCTAATAGTACCCTAGTAAAGTCCTTAAAGCTGGAAACCTACCTAACCAGCGGAGTTCGGCACCCTCTTGAAACGCCTGTGGTGCCCCCGATCCACGTCGACTCACCCTATCTGTCCTTAACTTATCCCTGATCTTATATACATATTTCCAGCTTGTAAAGTGCTGTTTAGTCCATTACCTTCCATAAACATATACAGCAATTGCTCAGTCAACATATATATATGAGGGTCACTAGATACACTGTCAATAGTCCGTAATTGAAACAGGTCTCAGCAGGTCTGTCAGAGCACAAATAAAGCAATATGATACAATGTAAAGCCAAACAAATATAACATATAGTATAACTTTAGACAATACAATTACTGTGATACTTATCATCAGTGGTCTCTCTGCTTTCCTGAAAAACAGGTCAAAAAAAGGTAACTGGATATCTGGGAAAACGTCCAATTATTATTAACAACTACCATATTCTTATTTACATATATGTTTACTCATTTACCCACTTACTCTGCTTCAGAACATTTTTAACCAATATATTAGACATCTTATGGTATTTTATATAGGAGAGAGTGATCCACACCTACTAGGACATGTTTATAACTTTTCTCTTCTTGTCCGCACCCTATTTGTAATTCTTAAAGCTTGTGGAGCGGCTGCTGCTTCAAACTCTTACCTTTCTAAGTTGTGTTGTGTGTAAGAATAATGCAGAATTGTACACTAGGCCTTACCTGTAACCAGGAGCGATCCAGGAGGTATTCATCTGACTACATCGTGACCGGTTGAGGTGTATGTGGGGCCAAGCAAAGACTATTCTAACTTTTGCTGAAGAGAGATGTCATCATGGCCTTTCCTTTTTCCCCATCCTTCAGCACAACTCCCTTTTTGTTCCTTTAGTATTTATTTAGTTCTGTCCGGGCAGTCCGATACCTAGGGGTGCTTAGGCAGCCAGACGTAACAAGGCTGGGATGGATAACCTCCCGCCATTACCTAGGCTAACTTTATTTTAACTTCAAATTGTACCTTGCCCTCTACCTCTAGGGGTCACCTGTAGTGATTGTCAGCGTGATTATACCATCCTAGACTGATAATATGGTGTCTACCTCACCGTGATTTACCAATTCTGCATTCAATATGCTTACCGTTTTGTAAGAATTGTACTTAGAAGAAGCTCCACCTACTCACAAAAGGGCAAAAACTCAGAATCAATTGCTCTGATTACCTCATGCGAAGATCCTACCGGTGTCCAGTGTAAGATCATCTCTCCTATACGTACATCTGAAATAAAACACTCAAGAATTCGTATTAGCTTCAAAAATCAGAAAAATACTTATTCAACAAAATTCTTATTACAATTCTCTACTAATTATATTGATAGCTAGGCAACAAATAATACAGCGCTGCAGAATATATTGGCGCTATATTTATAAACTATAACTGAATTAAACTTCCATTATAACTGTCTACATCCCCCCTTCGCATGAGGGAATCAGAAGATATCAGAGTAAAGGTATATATAAACTGGCAGTGGAACTAACTGTGATGTAGTCTCATTGTTAACAGGCCTTTTGGGTGGTGTAAGATGGCTGCCACTGGAAGTTCCGATGGGCAAAACTTCCTCTGAGTCTTACATTCCTAAGATGGGGGAACATTCTGGGCTGGGCGGAGGTTTCTGTCCGTCCACCACCTGGAGCCAACGCCATAAAAACGCCATAAAAAACTACTTTAGAAAACAATGGGATTAGAATCTGAAGATTTAACACACATATACTAAGTATTATTATCTGTTCTCTATGCCTCTTCTAAAAACTATTGTTCCTCCGTAAAATTCAGACAGAAACATACAAAAATTATCCCAAATAGCTATCTTAGTGTCTAAAAAAAAAATATTAACACAACACATACAAGAAGACAGTGTGTCAGTACGACTCAATAAAATAGAATCATCCCTTATGAAAATCAGTAAAACCTAATTCTGTAGGACCTCGAGCAGGAATGTACAAAAACTGTCCAAAATAACTATTATTGCATCCAATAATAGGCAATATTACTAGCTTCCAACTAAATACACAGTAAACAATTATGATTCCCAATAATCACAGCCAAAAATGAAAAGAAATTCCTGCGTTCCACTCAGAATTTTAAACTTATAGAGAGATGATTTTTCATTCCCGCATGTAAAATGAACACGCAGAGTGCAGACCTCGCCCCTACCCCCTCCCATCAGGTACTGAAGGGGAGGGGGAAGAGGAAATATCTGCGCACAATTCTAACCTTGGACGGAATGAATATTGGCAGAAAATGAATATTATGAATATGCCAAAGGGAACATACGCATTATAAGGTAGCGTTCTCCCTAGGGAATTGCTTGGCAACATGTATAACCCCCCCAAAAAAACCATATACTAAACACCACGCGTGAAACAAAACATACAGTCACATATAGACAAGACAATAATCAACCCTGACATTACATCTCACATCTCAGCAGACATACAGTATACACAGGGGCCCCGATTACAGCTTCATTCAACACTATGTGCACCATTCACAGCCTCCTATGGTGGTTATAGCCACCTAACATTATACACACATAACCATATAGCATTACAGCACCCTCCTTCCCCTTTAACGTCCTCATAGCCTTCTAATTGCTTGTTTGCATTTTTAACATACTTTCTCCCTTCTCTTTCACGGATCATATTAATGGCCGTTTTTTTTTTTTTCTGCCGGAGGAGACTGAGACTGTGTTTTTCCTTGAAAAGACGCAACATCTTCAATCACTATTTACCGGTGTCTCTATCCCAGCAAATACTTATGCCACGGTACACCAGTCTTCCCTCCTTCTTGGAGAGGACACTTGTCCTTATACTGACAGCCTGCGTTCCCGTATTAAAGCTAATGCGCCCTAACAAATAATCACAAAACCACAGTCTTCCCTCCCCTCCTTGCTACATACTTCTTCACTTTCTTTACATACTTTCTTTACTTTCCTCTCTGCCACAAGGTCTCTTGGGGGTAACTTGCTGAGGCTTTGACTGATTAACACCCGTATTATAGCTTAAACCCAAGTCTCTATGCTTCTATCTTGGCTATAACTGTCCACCCCTCAAGATTACCACTGTCCGCAGGGTTGTATAAAGGGGAGTCAACTGGGATACCTTCAGTGAGCCGGGCATTAAAGTTTATTCTGAACACTCTTAATAACCAAAATTTTTCTACACAGGGAATAATAAAAACTCTAAAAGGTATATGTTGTGTAATGACTAAAGCTTACTTAGTATGCAGAACAATAACCATTGTATTTACCCTAAGGCGGCCCCTGGACACACCACGTGTGGAACAGTTAAATCCAAATCTAATAGCCACTTCTGCACAGCACCTTGTAACCCCATATTAAATATATCTAAACCTCTCTCATTTAAGTGTACTCCATATGAATGGTATAGTTCCGGAGCAAAACCTTCCAAGTCTGTGTGGCAGTGTGAAAAACCACCCACCACCGGCATAAACCGCTCAACAGCTTTGTTGAAGCGTTTCCGATCAGATTCTAGAAAACCTGAACCATCAGAAAACCAATCTAGGCGGGGAATGATTTCTGAAAAAACTATAGCAGTCTCAGGGAACATCGAATGGACAATTTTTATGTCATGTTGAACTTTCCGCAATAAATCTGAAGTACGGACTTTTCCAAGATCATTACCCGCCAAATGGATAATAATAAGATCTGGTACGGGAGAGTGACATATCAAGTCCGCCAGAATAGAACATAAAGAATTCCAGCGCATTCCCCTATGTCCGTACCACCGTATATGGATAAAATCCTTGGGAAAAAATAAATTTTCTGAATACAGACGTCCGTGGGCCCTCTTCTCTGCCCAATAGATATATGAATGTCCAACAATCCAGACATGCTTACCAACGGCTCCTGTAGCTGCCATATTACCCCTTATAAAAGGACAATTTTCGGGGAGGCACTAAGGGTGTCAATACCTTTTTGCTAGGGGTTTCCAAATTAGAAAATTGACTTGATAACTGTAAGCAAAAATACACCTTTACTCAGTATTTGTCTGTCGGTAGATATTTCTCTCTAGTAATGTCCCTTTTCTCCACAGAGTCAGCAGAAATAGCAAGCTTCACACCTTGCTGGAATCAGTCAGTCAGAGTCGGTCTGAGGACTGGGACTGGAATGGTGGTCATCAAACAGATAAAACAAATAAAACATCAAATTGTGTCGGCACCCTCTACACCTCAGTGGGGCAACAACTGGGTCATATAACTTATAGTAGTAGAAAGCGGCACTCACGGATCTTTTCCAAAAGCTTTTTATTAATCCTTTTTAGGATACATCCACCTGGGAGGGTGTGCAGGGAGGGGGTGTGCAAGCAACGGTATCCGTTTCGAGGACAATTCCTCTTCTGCGGAGAGCCCGTAGAAGAGGAATTGTCCTCGAAACGGATACCGTTGCTTGCACACCCCCTCCCTGCACACCCTCCCAGGTGGATGTATCCTAAAAAGGATTAATAAACAGCTTTTGGAAAATATCCGTGAGTGCCGCTTTCTACTACTATAATCTACACGCCTAATTCTACAAGCTGTGCACCAGGACTCCAACCACCATCATTCAGAACGGACAACTGCAGCATCCACAGGTTAGTGCCCTTTTCAATCTTCCTCATGCTTGGGGTCATATAACTTTCTTACATATACTTCTTGCAACAAGACTCCTTGCGGATTGACTATCGTTAGCTGGGCATGTATATTCTGTCTGAACACCTTGAGCACTGGAGAAGTGCCAGGGATTGCTATATAACCAGTTTCTTCCTGTGCATATGGCACGTCAGTAACAAGATTTATTATCCAGCCAGCGGGCGTAATTGCTAGCTCTATACCTTGTCTACACAAGCGGCACGTCATCTGGAGAGAAAGGAACAATCTCATCACTACCAAAATTTACGTAAATTACGTACCCGTCCACCACCGCAGCCAGGACTACACTCCGTCCTTAGCTTGCGCGCGCGGGGTGGGAAATCCATCAGCCGTATCAGAGGCTGGAACACCAGTAGTGGAATAACCCATCGGCCCCCCTTTCAGGGGCCGGAAACCATCAACCCTATTAGGGGTCGACAAAGCATCAGCTCTATCCCCTGGGAATAGAGCTGGACAACCAGGGAAACAGAATCTCCCCACTCAGCCCCGTCTCTCTCCGTGCCTTTCTCTCTATTTCTCTGTACTGAAACTGCAGCAATGATAGCACTGACATAAACACAGATAAACTCAGGATCAGGCTGCAAGAACACAAATAAGGCAGACAATTAAGGAATTCTCAGGACCAGGTTGCAAGGGCTAGGACTTCTCAGATCCGGTCATATATGTCCAAGTCTGACAGCCAGCTACCTCCACATCCCTGCACGGAGACACAGGAGGGTCATAGGTAAGATAAATAATTTTCTTACCTCTTTGTAGCCTGCAGGTCTACCCCTCGTGTATGGTCCATCCTGGGAATGAAGGTTCAGTTGTGGCTGTCGTCCCCTGGACGCCTCGTCCTAGCACGTTGGTGCACCAACTGTTATGGATGCCCCCCACACCTTTCGGGTGAGGCTGTCATCTTAATTGTCTGCCGCCAAATTGGATGCTTTGTCTGAGTGCGTGCACGTCACCGAAAAGAGCCACGCTGACACACAAGTCAATGTAGAGCTTAATGACAAAAGACCTTTATTAAGGGAGGGGTTAGCAGTTTTATACTCATCATTAAAGTACATTTCTTAAGGGTGGTTCTAGGTAATTGCATCATTTTATGCTGAATATACATTTTATTCTGAAAAAACATTCAATTATATTCTGTGTGTTAGTTAGTTTAAACTAGCCTTGAAGTGTACATTCAGTCCGAAGACATTCTGATAAGAGCTTCAGTGCAGCTACCTCTAAGTCAAAACATTACATGAAATCATCTGAGCCAGAGAAAACCCGAAGGTGGGAGGGAAGAAGGAGAGAGGGCTTAGCTAGGGGAAAGTGCAAGGCCTCTTTCCTACAAACAGGCCTCAAGCCTGAAAGATTTCTGAATGACTATATACTAATATAAATTATTAACTATTTATTGCCATAACACCTCTATTTGCGTGTGTGGTGATTTGGGAAAGACCTGCCTCAAGCTGAACCTGCCGCTTTCTCTCTCTCTCAGGATGATACTCCACAACTGATGATGAGGACCTTTCTGTGGGGATCCCTACTCCTTTCCTTGGGTCTCTGGTCGTATGTTTGGTCAGGTTTGGGGTCTTGGTTTTCTGAGCTCCAGGGGGATTAAATCCTCCTGTCTGTCCAGACTTTCTCTGCTGTGACTGGATCAACAGCAGCTTCGGGCTCCGGTGTCCGGATGGGCTAAAGGGTAATTATCTCTGTTCCCCTCTTTCTAGAATTTTCTAACTTTCCACTTGCCTCCGTCCCTTTCTAGGGTACTACACAGCTTCGGTGTCAGTCTTTTCTGTTTCTAGGCCTGACTTGGTCCCAGCTCCTCCTCCTTGACTCCTCAACTGTCACTCCTTGACTAACTGGCTTCTCCCCCTAGGCCTGGATCTTTATAGGGGATCTTGCTTAAGGCAGCAAGTGGAGCTCCCCCTTCAGGCCTGTGGTGGAATGTGTTGTGTGTTGTGTGTGCCAAGGTGTACTTCCTGCCCTGCACCGTTGGGTCCTGTGGCAATCCCTGCAGGGGTGCCACATTTGTGTGTCAAAACAAGGAGTGTCTCCAAAACTCAGAACAGGTGTCAATCTTTCAATTATACTTTTTCTCTGCAGGTTCCTCTCCTGGTCTCTCTCCTGGGTTTTGGCAAGCAAACCTGATCGAATCTGATCAGGGAAAAAACTGCAGTGTGAAACCGGCCTTACGCCTAGTACACTAAAAGTACAAGTATTGATCTTCGTTCCTTTTTTCGACCAGAATCTTGCCAATCACCCCTGGATTAGGCGTTTCATGACATCTGCCAGCAGACTTCAGCCACGACTCCAGAGCCGAGTCGCTCCTTGGGACCTTAATAGTGTTCTCAATGGCCTGACATAAAAACCCTTTGAGCCCTTATCTGCCTCTAGTGTTCAGATTCTCTTCCAGAAGACTGCCCTCCTGGACGCCATCACCTCTGCCAGAAAGGTAGGTGAACTTCAGGCCCTCTCAATTAAGGAACCCTACCTGAGAATCTTGGATGATACCGTAGTATTGTGCTCTGACTCGACCCTTCATTTTTACCCAAGGGGGTCTCTGACTTCCATAGGAATCAGGACATTGTCCTGCCTTCTTTTTGCTCTACTTCTGCCAATCTTAAGGAAGAGCCCTTTCATACCCTTGACATTCGCAGAACTGTTTTTCATTACCTCCAACAGAGTACCACGTTGAGGGTTGACCAGAATCTATTTGTCCAGCACTGCGGCCGCAACAAGGGGAAGAAGGCCTCCAAAGGTACGATCGCCAACTGGATTAAGAAAACCATCTGCACTGCATATCTTCAAAAGGGGTGCTCACCGCCTGAGACTCTAAAAGATCACTCCACCAGATCAGTCTCGACTTCGTGGGCAGAAAGGGGAGATGCATCTACCGAGTAGATCTGCAGAGACGCCACCTGGTCCTCTGTCCATACTTTCACCAGGCTTTACAGATTAGACTTTATTAGGGATCTTTCTTTTGGCAGGAGAGTCCTGCAGGCTGTTATCCCTCCCTAAGTGTTATTCTTTGGTATTCAAGTGGTCTGCTGTCGTGGAAGGTGACTAGAGAAAATAAAATTACTTTTACCAGTAATTCGGTTTCTAGGAACCTTCCACGACGGCTTTAATTTCTCTCCCTATTTAATGTTTTTTCTTTTCTTTTCAATAATCTTTTAATTGAAAGTATATAGGATACAAACAATATAGCTTGATACAACACAATAATAAAACGTGTCAGGCATCAAATGAGAGACAGTGCAATAAACAGCTGGTTTTAAGTGGAAAATGCAATTTAAGTGTAGTAAGGTTTGTGATCACGCTTCCAATCTCAAAGTTCGAGAATGGTGGTGCATTATATTACATCCAGTAAGGCTGTAGGTTACAACCTCAAAAGACAATGAAAGTCCATAATGGAGGTTTAAATTTGCCTGAGAAAGAGAAAAAAATAACATTTTACTTAAGTATTAAAAAAGAAGATAGAGGTAAGGGGAAAGAGAAACCAAGAGAGCTAGTGAGAAAAGGGGAAAAGAAAGGTGGGGATGAGAGGGGGGAAGGCACAGTGTGGCGCGGTAGATCGAATGGTGCATCTAGGAAGACTTCTCAAACCTGATTAATCTAGAGGGATGACTTAAATTGAATCCATGGACACCATGTTTCCAGAAAGGTCACTTGAGAATAGTTCACCGATGCCACAGTTTCTGCTACATGAAACAATGAATGCACTTTCTCTTGTAGTTGTGCTGATGTGGTTAAAGGTACCGTTACACGCTTCAATATCGTTAGGATATCACCAACGATCTCATGGGTGCGCGGTCGTTAGGACATCTTTTTGACATCGTTGGTGAGATGTCACACGTCTAGATATCGTGGACGACGCACCAACGATGTGGCGAGCAGCTATCGTACGCACAACCCAGCAAACGATCCTTGTTCACTGTTGTTAATAGGAGAAGTCATTAACAACATCGTTATTGCGCTGTCACACACAATGATGCAGCAGGTTGGCAGATCGAGGATCGTTTGATTTGAGAACATGTTCTCAAATCTGCGATCAACGATTTATCGTAGTCGTATCTCGGCGTAACACGCAACGACGTCCTAACAATGTCGTTTGAACAACTCCAAACCCGTGACATTTGAGCCATATCGTTCACGATCTCGTACAGTGTAACTGGGCCTTAAGTTAGAAGACTTCCAATATGATTCCTGTACTATTGGTGGTAACTATTCATGCTAGCGTGTACAGAAAAAACACTGGCTAGTGCAGGAAGGTGAGGGGTATTTAACCTCTGTGTTTCCTGTCCCCTATTTAGGGCGGGGAGGCAACCTCCGGGCTGCTGTCGTGGAAGGTTCCTAGAAACCAAATTACCTGTAAGGTTAATTCTATTTTCAGATCTCAAATAATGCAAAGAAAACAAGTTCATATTCATTTAGAAACAACAATATTAATGTTTCAACTCAGGAAGAGTTCAGAAATCTATAGTTGGTGAAATAACCATGATTTTTAATCACAGCTTTCATGCATCTTGGCATGCTTTCCACCAGTCTTTCACACTGCTTTTGGGTGACCTTATGCCACTCCTGGCACAAAAATGTAAGCAGTTCTTTGTTTGATGTCTTGTGATTATCCATCTTCCTCTTGATTACATTCCAGTGGTTTTCAATGGGGTTCAGTTCTGGAGATTGGGCTGCCCATGACAGGGTCTTGATGTAGTGCTCCTTCATCCACACAGTGATTGATCTAGCTGTGTGGCATGGGTCATTGTCCTGCTGGGAAAAAACAGTTCTCAGAGTTTGGGAACATTGCCTGAGCAGAAGGAGGCAAGTGTTTTTCAAGGATAACCTTGTATGCGGCTTGATTCATACATCCTTTGCAAAGATTAACCTGCCCTATTCCAGCCTTGCTGAAGCATCCCCTGGTCATCACTGATCCTCCACCAAATTTCATAGTGGGTGCAAGACACTGTGGCTTCTACCCAAGGACCGAAGACCAATACGATCCGTGCTGCTGCAATGAGATCACAGACTCTCGTGGTATTTAAAAACGGTCTTCTTTATTCCAATCCGACGCGTTTCAAGGACGTCCCGACCTCTTCATCAGGGATATACCAGCATAATGACCAGCAAGATACATTCTCATATATTTATAGGCCAATGACCAATTGCCACCTTGCAATGACGTCTGATAGCAAGGATTGTTGCAGCAGCACGTATCGTATTGGTCTTCTGTCTTTGGATATCACGTGTCCATCTCTGGGGTGGTGGAACCTGCAGCAGCTGTTCGATGCACAAATACTAGTTGTGGGTTTTCACAACTTACCAAGATGAGCAGTTAATGCACTGCATACATTTATAACATTAAGGCGATGAGACCCATTGCGCCCTTGTCTGCTCAGTTGTCAGGCTTACAGCACCGATTGGATCCTATCATTCACTGACAGCAGGATCCGAAACCGCCGTGGCGGGGATCGCGCTGTTCCCCGCCTGCATCGAAGATCCCGCAATATTGCGAGATCTTTGGTGCTCACGTGATAGCCGGGCTCCTGCCGAGACCCCGGAAGCTATCAGGGACCGCTTCCTGTGAGTGGCTGGCAAGCGCTGTCAACCACTCACAGTGCGCATTTGTGACAGGTCCCGATGTGCTGCAGCTCATCGGGACCTGTCACAAGCGATCAGATGGTGCAGCACTGTGGCACCCAATGGAGCTATGTAAAATCAAGAATCAAGTGAAAAATAAGGTTTTTAAAAACATGAAGAAAAAAACCCCATAAAAGTTAAAATCACCCCCTTTTCACCCATTCAAAAACAAAGGATTAAACCAATAAAAAAATACACATATTTGGTATTGCCGCGTTCAGAAACGCTCGATCTATCAATATATAAAATCAATCATTGGGAGGCGTAAACTGCGTAACGGAAAAAAAGGTCCAAACTCCAAAATTAAGGGTTTTCTTGTCACCGCAACATTGCCATAAAATGCAATAACTGGAGATCAAAACAGCCCATCCACCCAAAAATGGTATCAATATAAATGTCAGCTCAAGTTGAAAAAATAAGCCATAACACAGCCCCAGATCCCGAAAAATGAGAACGCTATGGGTCGCAGAATATGGCGCAAAAGTGTGATTTTTTTTTTTACATTTTTTTCAAATTTCAGAATTTTTTTTCACCACTTAGACACCCGTAAAAATATACATGTTTGGCATCTACGAACTCGTACCAACCCAAGGCATTACACCATCACGTCAGTTTTACCATATAGTGAACATTGTGACTAAAAAAACTAATGTTTTATTGCACTTTTTTGCAATTTCACTGCACTTGGATTTTTTCCCCCATTTTCCTGTACACTATATGGTAGAATAAATGATTGCATCTGAAAGTACAACTCGTCCCGCAAAGAAACAAGCCCTCGTATGTCTGTTTGACGGAAAAATAAAAAAAGTTACGGCTCGTGGAAGCAGGGGAGCAAAAAATGAAAATGAAAATCTAAAAATTGCCGGTGGTGAAGAGGTTAATTTTTGCCAGAGATGTATACCAGTGGCCACATGGCCTTTTCCTTTTTTCAGGATCTAATGGGGTGTTTTTTAACATTTTTTTTAGTTCTTTTTGTATGTTTATAATTAGTTGTAATCAATAATATTTGTAATTATTTTCATTTTTTGCGCTGTATTAATTTTTAGATAATCTTTTTGGTTGGTCATTTATTTATATTTACATTAGTATATTTTGGGCTCCACTAGAGTTCATGAATCTGTTTGTGTTTATATTATGGGCTTCTTGGTTCAATTTTGGTTCCTACCATATTTTTTTGATTCGAAGACTCACTTTTACTCCCCAACATTGTGGGTGTGTGTCTTTATAGTGTGAATGTATGGTCTGGCTGTTGCTCTGGTGCAGTGATGGCGAACCTATGACACGCGTGTCAGCACTGACACGCGTAGCCATTTTCAGTGACACGCAGCCGCCGGAGAAACTACAAGTAGGAATCGGTACTCTGCGAGCTTCCCAGTGATTACTCGCACAGTAACGAGTCCAATGCAAGTCAATGGCAATCCTAGTTTTGTCAGAGTTTACTTTTTCTCACTCGCTAGACTCGCTATATGGATACAAACCACAGACACGGACACAGCAGCAAAAAACTGTTGCGAGTGGGGTTTCCAAAACGGCAATGCGAGCGCTTTCCAAGACATCTGCGATTTGTAAATCGCACATTACTCGCTATTACTCGCTTCCCCATTCATTAACATTGGACTCCCTAGACTCGCAACGAGTAGAGAGTCCCGGGCTCGGACTCGCTAGAGTCAAGCGATTCCGAGTAATTTAGGACTCGCCCATCACTAACTACAGGGCCAGGTGCAGTAGCTGAGGAAAAAAAAAATGTGCTGAAAGTCTGTAGGCCAGAACAGCAGAGCTCCGGCACAGAGCGTTTAGTCCTGGGACTTCCGGTAGGCGGAACTTCTGGCTGGCGCAGCAGGGAGCAGCGGAATGCTGTGGGGGACGCATATCTGAGGTCCTGTGATCGCTGTCTGGAGGTCCAGTGATTACTACAGCAACCATCCTCCAGTGAAAGGTTCTGGGCAAAATCTGGGTTGTCATGAATGTGTAATTGGCCATTACTGAGATAAGTGAGGGGGAGGCTGGAAGAGGCCTGTGCTATGGGTGCCGTTTCCCGCCATTAATTTACATAAGGAACGCCATCTTGCAGCACAGTACAGACTCCATTTCACCACTATTATTGTTGCGCACCCTATTAATCCCTATTTCTGCTTACTAACTCTGCCCTTTCCTAAAAGACAGTTAACCCCTAATTGCCTGCAGGGCTATCTATAAATCTTCTGTCACTGCCCCTCTGATGGAGAAGCCAAAGGTTAACCAAGGTTAAGTAAAGGAAGTGGTAGTAGCAGTAGCCGACCCTTTCAAGAGACATGGACTGAGATGTATGGCATTATAGTAAAAAATGGCAGATCATTTTGCGTTCTATGTAGTGAAACGGTAGTAAGCAGAACGTGGAATATAAATAGACATTTTGACAGATAACCTTAGTAGCGTTTGCTTGGCCTTGAAGTGTACAAAATACCAACCTTCAATTGAAGATTTAGCCAATGAAATTCAGCAACAAAAAAGTCACTAAATCAGTGATGGCGAACCTGTGGCAGTCCAGCTGTTGCCATCACTGGAAGAATTCCCCCTCCCTCTCACTTATCTTAGTTCATGGCACCCCACAAAAGTTAAATAACAGCAAGACCAACAAAAGAAACCAACTGACAGATTAACAAAGAAGTCACTAAGCAGGTAAGTTAAATAATTATACATATTTGTTATTCAAACTATAAATATCGTAAAATTAGTTTTTTTTTTCTCAAGGTGACACACCACCCGAGTTATGCTCGTTTTTTTGGCAAATTTTGACACACCAAGTTCAAAAGGTTGCCCATCACTGCTCTGGTGGGTCAGTGGGGGTGGAGTGGGTCACCGGAGGCTGCAGTATCTCTTGCCAGTGATTAGGCATGCCCGCTGTTTAAGTAACTTTATTATTCACTGCCCATTACCTCTCAGCATTGAAGCCAGTGCCGAGAGGTGAGTGAGATGATGGACGGGGGGCGTAGGGTATATTAAATTCTCTTGGACACCTGCTGCAGAGGTGGGCGATCACGTGTGCCTGATATTAAAGAAAATGGATATTTATTGCTTCCCATGCACACTGCAAAGTAGCAGTGAATATCCTGGCAGGCGAGAGTGGACAGATGATTATACTCACCGTTCATCGCTCCCCTGCAACCGCGCAACATGTTCCTCTTATGCTGGGAGCTGATGTATGTGGGAGCACAGCGCACAACAGTGATGACAACGTACTTATACTCTGATCAGTATATGCAGTTCACCTCTCGCAGATGCAGATAAAAAAGGAGTCCTGGGCAAGAACAATATATGTGCCTTTTGTAGTCTGACAGCTCATAATAATGCAGATACCTGAATTACACGCAGCCACTTCAAGGTGTTTTGAAGGTAAAAGGTACAATTGTCTCCGACACCTGCCGTTTTCTATCTTCCTGTTGCCGCGTGTAAAGTGGCCATTAGGGGTTTCTAATTAATCCAGATTTCTTGGCAGGTGAAAACCTGCATTTTTTTGCAGCATTTTTACCGCATTATTATTTGCTGCGTTTTTTTCAGCGTTTTTGCCCATAGAACAGTGCAAAAGCACAGAAAAGAATTGACACTCAATCTTTCCAAAACACAACAAAACCTGAGCAGGTTTCAGTTTCTGCAAAGAAATTAAACCAATGTGTGTGCACAGCTTTTACCTGAATCACATAGGTTTTGCTGGAAATCAAAATGCAGGTTTAGATTAGCATAAAACCATGGTAAAAACTGAGCACCAAAATGCAGTGAAAACATAGTGTGTGAACATAGCCTAAAACTGTAATAATAAAGATCCTGCTGTGACACAAGCCTGTATACAACCCAGGCACCTAATATAATCCAAAATGGAGCATAATGTGACCAGATGACACACAGAGAACACAGGACAGGGGACTGTAGGATCCAGCACTGATTACAATCACCCTTGGGCGACTGGAGATGTGTCCAGTCAGAAGAGGAGGCGGCAGTCTGTATCTCCCATGTTATACTACAAAAACAGAAAAAACAGGCATGTTCATATTTAGTTAGGCTCCCATCAGAAAAAGGTCACCTTGCCATAGTTGATGGGCTCACATGGATTGGACAATTTATGTACTAAGAACCTTCATTTATACTAAAAGATAAGAACCTTTTTTCAAAAATTTTCATAAAGCAGTAATGCAGCAATTTTTTTTCCAAATGGCAGTAATGCAGCTCAAATTTCATGTGATATATACAGTATATGCATACTGTATGTCTTGGTGTTTACAGAGTGCTGTTATATCTTTATGTTTGTAGGATGTGGATATGACGGATCATCTCTGCATCAGACAAACAATATGGCCGACATTACGGTTCCTGTCACTCAGCTTTCCCAGACTCTATAATATGGAATCTATCCAATTAAGCCGGTAATGTGAGGGGGACGTGTCATTACTCCATGTGCTATTCAGGGTGTGTGAAGTTCAGAGATGCCCCCTGTCAGAGCGGTGATGGTGGCTGTATTTATTGTCATCCTGACGATTCTGAAGAAAACCGCGGCACACTCTGGAAAAGTAAAACTCCTTCTTTATTTTAAACAGGTAAAAGCTGGTGCACTACTCCAGTTCAGCGTGGAGGAGAGGGGGAGACAAGCAGGTGTATAGACAGCAGCTGTTTCGCACGTTTGTGCTTCATCTGTGGACCTGTTGAAGCACAAAGATGCGAAACAGCTGTTTGAAATAAAGAAGGAGTTTTATTTTTCCGAAGCGTGCTATGGTTGTCTTCAGAATCGGATTGATTTGTCTTGCCTGGACTAGGCTTGAACTGTCAAGCACCATCACTGGGACTCCGGAAGCACTGGCTGTTCAGCTACATGGTACGTCATCTGCCCAGTTCTCTTTATAAAATGAAAAAACAGATGAGGCGCAATGAGGGGTACCTATGTAACATAGATTTTATCGTGGGATTTTTATATATATCTCCTCACCTTCCTATGTTGTGCGCCTCCGCACAACACCAGTTATCGTCTGAACTCCGGGCACCGCTCTCCCCCACAGCCGTCGCTCCGGCGCCCTCCCGGAAGCGACGGTCACGTGACCCGCGATTCGGATATACGTCACTGCAGGTCCTTCCCCTGTTGATCTTAGTTGCCTAGTAACAGGTCCTTCGGCTTGGTAAGTATCCAGCGTTCTTAATCTTCCTCCTCCCGCAGCAGCTCCTACCAGCTCCCCTTCTGGGGGTCCACAATATTACAACTACAAAAAGCGGTCTTGTTGGAGCGCTAGGAAGGAGTATAACAGTGATTCAATTGAAGTATACAACCTTTATTGCGTTCCCTAATGGTACCTTTACACGCCGATACAGAAGGTTGGAAACAACCGGGTGTCTCACGTGCACGAGCACGTTCCAACGGCTGCAAACGGTACCCGATACTGCCTTTACACGCCGCTACAAAGTGCTCTACAGAAGGTTAATTATCTCTGGAGGCACCGCCGGGTGCCACAAATTACCTTCTGTAGAGCACCGTTCCTCATTTACATGCCGTTACAGAAGGTAATATGGGAGGACCTGGTGCAGCAGGGACAACACATAGGCGTGCCAGAGTTGTGGATTACGAGACGCTCGAACGATGATTGGACAATGCAATAGCATCATGATTGGCCAGCCAGCTCAGGAAGGCTGGCTAATATATGATGCTATTGCAGTTGTGTAGTGTGACTGGTCAGCTCCTTAAATATGCTGCCCTATGCAGCGACAACCAATCGCAACGCAGGAGCTTCCACCAATGATCGCTGAGGGGAGCGGTTTCCCGGAGGCTGTGTCACGCCCCAGGGAGTTAACTAGGTGACGAAAAAACAGTTGTGGCCAAAAGTATTGACACCCCTGCAATTCTGTGAGATAATACTCAGTTTCTTCCTGAAAATGTTGCAATCACAAATTCTTTGGTATTATTATCTTCATTTAATTTGTCTTCAATGAAAAAACACAAAAGAGAATGAAGCAAAAAGCAAAACATTGATCATTTCACACAAAAATCTAAAAATGGGCCTGACAAATGTATTGGCACCCTCAGCCTAATACTTGGTTGCACAACCTTTAGCCAAAATAAGTGCAATCAACCGCTTCCGGTAACCATCAATGAGTTTCTTACAATGCTCTGTTGAATTTTAGACCATTCTTCTTTGGCAATCTGCTCCAGGTCCCTGATATTTGAAGGGTGCCTTCCCAAACTGCCATTTTTAGATCTCTCCATGGGTGTTCTATGGGATTCAGGTCTGGACTCATTGCTGGCCACCTTAGAAGTCTCCAGTGCTTTCGCTCAAACCATTTTCTAGTGCTTTTTGAAGTGTGTTTTGGGTCATTGTCCTGCTGGAAGACCCATGACCTCTGAGGGAGACCCAGCTTTCTCACAATGGGCAATACATTATGCTGCAAAATTTGTTGGTAGTCTTCAGACTTCATAATGCCATGCACACGGTCAAGCAGTCCAGTGCCAGAGGCAGCAAAGCAACCCCAAAACATCAGGGAACCTCCATCATGTTTGACTGTAGGGATCATGTTCTTTTCTTTGAATGCCTCTTTTTTTCTCCTGTAAACTCTATGTTGATGCCTTTGCCCAAAAAGCTCTACTTTTGTCTCATCTGACCAGAGAACATTCTTCCAAAAGTTTTGGCAAACTCCAGCCTGGCTTTTTTATATCTCGGGGTAAGAAGTGGGGTCTTCCTGGGTATCCTACCATACAGTCCCTTTTCATTCAGACGCCGACAGATAGTACAAGTTGACACTGTTGTACCCTCGGACTGCAGCGCAGCTTGAACTTGTTTGGATGTTAGTCGAGGTTCTTTATCCACCATCCGCACAATCTTGCGTTGAAATCTCTTGTCAATTTTTCTTTTCCGTCCACATCTAGGGAGGTTACATCTAGGGAGGTTAGCCACAGTGCCATGGGCTTTAAACTTCTTGATGACACTGCGCACGGTAGACACAGGAACATTCAGGTCTTTGGAGATGGACTTGTAGCCTTGAAATTGCTCATGCTTCCTCACAATTTGGTTTCTCAAGTCCTCAGACAGTTCTTTGGTCTTCTTTCTTTTCTCCTTGCTCAATGTGGTACACACAAGGACACAGAACAGAGGTTGAGTCAACTTTAGTCCATGTCAACTGGCTGCAAGTGTGATTTAGTTATTGCCAACACCTGTTAGGTGACACACGTAAGTTACAGGTGCTGTTAATTACACAAATTAGAGAAGCATCACATGATTTTTCTAACAGTGCCAATACTTTTGTCCACCCCCTTTTTTATGTTTGGTGTGGGATTAGATCGAATTTGGCTTTAGGACAATTCTTTTTGTGTTTTTTCATTGAAGACAAATTAAATGAAGATAATAATACCAAAGAATTTGTGATTACAATCATTTTCAGGAAGAAACTGAGTATTATCTGACAGAATTGCAGGGGTGTCAATACTTTTGGCTACAACTGTATATACCCACCTATTGGACAACATGTACACATACAACCACAAACTTTACACACTTAATCCCGATAAATCCTATTAGAGAGCAATTACTTATCTACATCACATGTTCTGCTTATATACAAATATATCTAATAATGTATCTCTACCGAGACCCCTCATTCTGGTGTTAATACGTCTACTGTTTGGCCACATTATCCAATGTTAAATTAAGCACCTCAGGGCTTAAACTCCCCAGTTTAAATATCCAGAAGCTCGTATAGCTTATAGGAAAACGAGCAAATTAACACAGGAATTGTGTATTGAGTCTGGTAAGGCTGCCTTCACACTGCGGCAGCGTCCGGTCCGGGGCTGTCAGGATTGACAGCCTGGACCGGAGTTTTGCTGCATAGAATATCTTCGGGCTGCACGGAGCTGGATCGCGGCAGGTGTTAATTATCTGCTATCCGGCTGCTGTGTCGCCGGATGAATCCTGCAGAAGTCGGGATTTGTCTGCCGACTCCAAAAACGGTGCATGCAACGTTTTTGGAGTCGGCAGACAAATCCCCACTTCTGCAGGATTCATCCGGCGACACAGCAGCCGGATAGCAGATAATTACCACCCGCCGCGATCCAGCTCCGTGCAGCCCGATGATATTCTATGCAGCAAAACTCCGGTCCAGGCTGTCAATCCTGACAGCCCCGGACCGGACGCTGCCGCAGTGTGAACCCAGCCTAAGGGAGATTCGGATAATGCTGTGGAAAAGAAAAAAAGAATGTTAGATTGTACAACGTGGGGTCTGACTACTACATTTTGTCAACCAAGGGCACTTATACATAATGTAAGGTAGCGAGCCGGGGGACTCGCTTGCTGCGTAATGACGTCAACACATGTGTATAATTTATTTCTCATCAGCATCAATAACCGGGGTAGTACATTTAACATTTAACACAAACACGTCACATAATACATTACTTTCCACATTACAGTACATAGAATATTGCACATATACATTTACGGTAACCCGGGACCTGTAACCACGACTCTTTCCCCATTGGAGCTCTATCAACTGCTCCCGTGGTGATCACGGCCTCCGGCCTATCTATACATTTACAATACATCTACTATATAATTGCCGTAGGCACTTCCGTGTCGGACCCCGCAAAAGACCGTGGCTTGTCACTCTGTGACGTACCACGTGGAGCATGGCGCGAAGCGCCATTGCGAGTCGCTGGCCGAAAATCGAACCAGAGGCTGCCACAAAGTAGCGATTTACCGCTCATGTACGCGAGCAATGGCCGCGAGGCCATTGCGAGTCGCTGCCCAAGTTGCGATTTACCGCTCATGTAGCGCGAGCAATGGCGCGGCCATTGCGAGTCGCTGCCTGAGCCGCCGCACCTGCCGCAATCCCCTATACTTTCTAGGGGATACCGCAACGCGCCAAGTGTAACGGTTATGCGGCAACGCGGCAGATGAGTTCACTTGCGCGCGGTTGCGGTAATCCCATAAAAGTATAGGGACTTGCGCAGGTGCGGCAAGTGCGGTTTTGCACTTGCGGCAAGTGCGGCCGCGAAAAAACGCAGTCAGCCGCGTTTTTTCGCGCCGCACTTT
Organism: Allobates femoralis; assembly: GCA_033576535.1. Classification (NCBI taxonomy): domain Eukaryota; kingdom Metazoa; phylum Chordata; class Amphibia; order Anura; family Aromobatidae; genus Allobates; species Allobates femoralis. The sequence goes on along the minus strand of JARQOC010000012.1, from coordinate 100,614,682 downwards.
CCGCAAGTGCAACCGCACTTGCGCACCTGCCGCAAGTCCCTATACTTCTATGGGATTACCGCAACCGCGCCGCAAGTGTAACCGCATCTGCGCGTTTGCCGCATAACGTTACATTGCGGCGCGTGCGGTAACCCAAGAAGTATGGGCAAGTGCCGCAAGTGCGTTTTGCACTTGCGCAAGTGCTGCGCTAATAAAATAAAAATTCATCTAATACAATAAATTTAATATGAAAATAACAAATTACGCGTATACCAAGATAATAAAAATTAATAAATAAAAAATAAGCTCAAAATTAAATAAACTAGATGTAACAATAGAAAAGTATAGGACTTAAAATGTATAAAATGATTTTAGAAATCAATCTCCGAAAAAAAAAACTCAATAAAATAAAAAAAATTTATTTTTTAATAATAATGATTACAATATAGACAAGTGACAAAAACAGCACTTTGCGCACTAGCTCAAAGTCCCCTATACTTTCTATGGGGATTACCGCAACCGCGCCGCAAGTGTAACCGCATCTGCCGCGTTTGCCGCATAACCGTTACACTTGCGGCGCGGTTGCGGTAATCCCCATAGAAAGTATAGGGGCAGGTGCGGCAAGTGCGGTTTTGCACTTGCGGCAAGTGCGGCCGCTAATTAAAATAAAAAAAATTAATCTAATACAAATAAATTTAATTAAAATAAAAAATTAATATACAAATAATAAAAATAATAAATAATAAAATAAATCAAAATTAAAAAAATAAATAAATAAAATAAAAATATATATAATTAAAATATTAATAACATTAACTAATTCTAAGAAAATCAAATTACTCAAATAAAAAAAAATTCAATTAAAATAAAAAAAATAATAATATTATAAAAATATTAAATAATAAATAATTACAATAATAAAATAATAATAAAAAAATATTCCATATAAAAATTCATAACATTAACTAATTCTAATAAAAAAAAACAAATAACTAAAATATTCATAACATTAAGTTATTCAAAAAAAATGTAAATTAAAAAAAAAAAAAAAAAAAAATATAGCTACTATAATCTAATTAACGCACGTTCTAGGATCCCGATGCATTTGCATCGGGCTCACAGCTAGTTTATAATAAATACATAAGTTACATATCAACGATGACACCTCTGGATTCAGAACAGGGATTGAGCATCCTGAGTATCGGGTATGTCATGTATCCCCAAGGGGCACCTTCCTGGACGCATCTCAGCCTATGTCCCGGTCAGAGTCCACCTGGTTCAACCATGGTGTCCCCACTCTAGGAACCCTTTTTAACCCCTGCTTCTGACCTTCGCTACATACGCTTCAACAGGCCCTGTGTGTCCCAATGGCGGTACCAGCCCCCGGTTTTAGTTACCCAGCATGATGACATAACCTTAACCTGTAGTTAGGACTCCTGCCTGACCGGGACCTTACATACCACATGTGATCTATCCTACTATATTCATGGACCACATGCCTCTTCACCCCGCTCACAGCCCATCATAATCCATCCATGGACTGTGGCTCCTCCATGACCATAACAGGGACCTGGTCAACTGTAGAATCCGGGCTAACCACGCATCACCATGGCCTACTCACCACGGTACGGGCCACCAGTCGCCACCAAACCTCCATCTCATGGCAGGTCTCCAGGTCGACGACTGTACCCTGTGTCTGAGTAGCACCCTTCTGGATCAGCCATGGTTACCCTTCTAGGAGCCTTCGTGACCCCTGTCTCTGGCCACAGGCACGTACATACTATTGAGGGACGGGTGCCTCCTGCATGCAGCAAGCAAGCCTCCCTCTCGTCCACCAGGGATGGATCGCCTTCAACTCATCATCCATACTGGCTGGGTCATTCTCCCCACAACATTTTACATGGCTCTTACACATAGGCCATCATCTTTCATTCAGGGCACTTTTACCTAAGCCCTCAAATACATCTACGGGTCCTTTACCGACTGGCTAGTCGGACCCAACGGCGGTTATGCCCGCCGTGGCATTAATCACACACAGCTCACTCCGTTACACAGGAACTGCTGTCTTACCAAGCACAGATCCGGGTTTCGCTACCTGAGGTCACGGGTTGGCCAAGCCTCCCCATGGGCTCCTTCCTGGACGTGTTTCACCCCACATCCAGTCCAGCGTCCACCAGGTCAGCCACGGCTTCCCCCACTCCAGGTGCTGAAACGACCCCGATCCTGGCTACCGGCATGGAACTAGCTCGCTCCCTTCACCATCTCAACATGGTAGTATGGACTCTCACTCAGTCCCTCACACAAACTGGATCTGCCTCTCTCTCTGGACTCAGGTTGACTGATCTCAGAAGTCTGTGCACTCTCCGGTCTGAGCTGATCTCCTCTGATCTCTCACTCAATCAGCTGGCAGGGTCTTATCGTGCCTGCCACACCCACATGGACACACCCACTTAGCTGCTAGTAATCAGCTCCTCTAGTTCCTATACAGCTGCTCATCTCTGTGCCTGATCTCTTCAGCTTTCACACAGCTTATTTTAACTCCCTATATTCCAGGTTGGTTTACACAGTACACCCAATGCTCTAAGCTGCTCATTGATCTCAGGAGCCATTCACTGCCGCTCATTAGGCTCATGAATCCTTCATACATTGACATACGGGTGCCGGACATGATTATACAACACACCTACGGTACAAGCTGGCTCATGTGCACAGGATCCTATACTGATCGTGCATGTGATGCGCCCCGGCCATGGGGACATGCCGGCGGTGCCTCACAATAGGTTATTAGATAAATACTGGTTTATATTAAAGGGAGACCCAATTTTAGGTGACCATGTGCCGGCTAAACCTATTATCATTTATAGAAAAAGCAAGAATCTGGGGAATTTGGTAGCCCGTAGTAACATCACCCAAACAAAGGTAGATAGTATTATCACCAATCCAAATGGCTGGGGGTGTTATCCTTGTTTAACGCCAAGATGTCTATGCTGTGAGATAATTAAGAAGGGTGTAAAAACTTTCACTTCGAACACCACAGGGGAGAGATTTGAAATAAGATATAGGTTGACATGTAAAACATCATTTGTGGTGTACTTACTGGAATGTTGTTGTGGGCTCCAGTATGTGGGCCGGACAGTGCAGGAAATGCACACAAGACTCAATAAACATAGACACAACATTAAGATAGGTTACCAGCAACACAGCCTTTCAAGACACTTTAATTTGGTGCACCAGAAAGACCCCAGTAAAATGAGTCTTACGATAATTGATCATGTAAATAATAAGGAGAATGGTTCATTGGCAAAATTAATTTAAAAGGAAAGCTTCTGGATATTTAAACTGGACAGTTTAAGCCCTGAGGGGCTTAATTTAACATTGGATAATGTGGCCAAACAGTAGACGTGTTAACACCAGAATGAGGGGTCTCGGTAGAGATAAATTATTAGATATATTTGTATATAAGCAGAACATGGGATATAGATAAGTAATTGTTCTCTAATAGGATTTATTGGGAGTATGTGCGCAAAGTTTGGGGTTGTATGTGTACATGTTGTCCAATAGGTGGTGTATATATATATATATATATTTATAAATATATATATTTTATATTTGTTTATAGATTTTTTTTTTTTTTTTTTTTATATATTATTGGTATTGTTTATTATTATTGTATATAAGAGATTTTTTTGTATAAAGTATTTTTGTATGAAATATGATATGGGTAGTGGTGGTATGATAATAATAACGGAATTAATTTTAAAACACTTCTTTTAAATGTGGTTTTAAGGACAATAATTTTTATGAATTTCATGGATACTATATAATATGTAATATAGAGGAATGGATTTATATTTGATTTGCTAGGAATGCAGGGATATTAAGGGTTAATGAAGGGTTAATGAAGGTTTCATTTTGTAATTAACCTATTAGGATCTTAGACTGAAATTACCATTTCCTTAATAAAGTGAGTGTTTTTTTTAATTTCCCTTATATCACCTGAGGAAGACAGCAGCTGGACTGTCGAAACATGTTGTGGAACCATAAGGGAACACAATAAAGGTTGTATACTTCAGTTGAATCACTGTTATACTCCTTCCTAGCGCTCCAACAAGACCGCTTTTTGTAGTTGTAATACAACAGTTCTCTTTATAAACAGCGTGATGCCCACATAAACCGTCACCTTCTTGTTGTACTGATTGTCATCCCATGTTTCCAGAAATAGATTATTAGATGAATAGGAAATGACACAATAACTCTCTGATCACACCTCTCCCTGTGGACGCCTCTCTACAGGGGATTCTCCTACTTCAGGATGTTTTCTGGAGGATCTGATAACAGGAGTGTCCATGATATTGAGGTCCTGACTGCAGGGGCAGTATTGTAGCAGATCCACCATCCCCCACTGTGCCGCATTCAGTGTTTCCAATCCAGGCAATCCTCCGAGAGCTGAATAATTCCCAGCTGCACTTACGCACTGTAACAAACCCTCTCTCTATTACATGAGCACTACAATTACTTTCTGGTTAGAAAACCTATTCTTCAATGTCCTTTTAGGAAATTCTGAGGAAATAGATGAGGGACCCCGTTCATTGTGTTTTTCTACCTCTGCTGGATTGGAGTCGTGTCTCTCTCTACCGGACGCCTTGCTTGGCCACCGAACTGTGACCCCTGCCACCAGCATTTTCCGAAGGGAATTTTTTGACTAATTCCCCAACAAGGGCCTTCTGGTACTGCAGCATTTTTGTAGACCTCTCTGCTGGTGGAATAAGAGAACTAAAGTTCTCTTTGTAGCATGGGTCTAAAAGTGTCACCAGCAAGTAATGAGTGTTTTCCAAGATGTTGATAATGCAAGGGTCACGAGACAGGCAGCTTAACATAAAGTCAGCCATGTGTGCCAGACTGGTAACAGGCAAGACTTCAGGGTCATCAACAACAGGATGACTGACCATGCTGTACTCATCCTCCTCCTCCTCGTCCCTGTCCAATGGCCATCCACGCTGGACCAACGGTATGACGGTTGTGCAGGTAGTACCGTCAATTCCGCATGAAACTAGCTCCTGTTCTTCTAACTCCTATTCCTCATCCTCCTCCTCGTCATTGTTCCCCAAAGCACGTTGGGATGATATGAAGCTGGGCTGTGTGTAATCACCCACTATGGTTCCTTGCTCCATCTCATCGTGCTCCGCCTGCAATGCATCGTCTTTTATTTGGATTTAAACCAAACAATCGAGAGTTCTATTGCCCAGGTATTTCTCACGTATTTAATGTCAACACCAATGTAATTTGCAGAATAAACGTTTTATTTCTTACAGTGAATACAATAAATATCGTGCAATACATAACTCATCGACAAGTGAATTGAGGAGGGGAGGGAGACAGATGACAAGTAAACCGGAGATAGAAGGACAGTACAGAGATATGGTTCAGAGGGGCAGTCAGAATGTGCAAGGTGCTGTAGTGCAAAGACCAGGGTAGTAAATGGCATCCAACCACAATGGGTCTAATTTAACCCTCAGTCCAATAAAGTGCAATGTATAAACGCACAATCAAATAGCAGCTTACCCATGAACCTATTTAGGGAGTCCTCCACCTCTGGTTATCGGTCCAATAGCCCCAATGGGCACACACGCAGCGTACTTTGATGAGCAGATCTGGCAGCTCCGGGTAGGATTTAAGAAACCGCTGAACCACGAGGTTGAGCACATGGGCCAAGCATGGCACATGTGTGAGCTCACCTCGCCTCAGAGCCGCCACCAGGTTGAGGCCATTGGCACACACAACCATGCCTGGCTCTAGGTTCAGCGGTGTGAGCCAATGATTTGCCTGCTCTTTCAGAGCTGTCCACAACTCATCAGCATTGTGGAGTTTGTCACCTACGCATATTAGCTTCATCACAGCACAGCCTGTTGCCGCTTGGCCGAGTGCAGCAGACCATCCAGCTTGGGACTGTTGTGGAGGCTGAAGAGGAGGAGGAGAGGATGACGTTCCGGAGCTGTAGACTGTGGGGGCAACCCTGACTGAGTTAGGGCCCGCAATCCTTGGTGTCGGGAGGACGTGTTCCGTCCCAAAGTCCGACTGGGTCCCGGCTTCCACTATATTAACCCAGTGTGCCGTCAGCGAGATGTAGCGTCCCTACCCACAAGTACTTGTCCACGTGTCCGTGGTTAGGTGGACTTTGCTGGAAACAGCGTTGTTAAGGGCACGGCTAATGTTTTCGGACATCTGCTTGTGTAATGCAGGGACGGCACACCGGGAAAAATAGTGGCTGCTGGGGACCGAGTAACGAGGGATGGCTGCAACCATCAGGTTGCGGAATGCTTCCATCTCCACTAGCCTAAAAGGCAACACTTCCAGCGCAAGCAGTAGCTAAATGTGCGCATTTAGGAGTGTGGCGTCTGGGGATGTTGGCAGTGTATTTGCGCTTACGTTCCAATGACTGGGGTATTGATATTTGAACGCTGCACTGGGACAAGGACGTGGTTGATGATGGTGGCATGTCTGATTGTGCAACGACAGGTGCAGGACAGGAGGCATCTTCACATGCACTATGGACAGGGGATTGGCTTGCACGCACAACAGTGGAAGAAGCAGCGGTGTTACCCGCAGGCACTGCTCTTGGACCCTGTGGTACGTCCCACAAAGTTGGGTGCTTTTCTGCCATGTGCCTGATCATGCTGGTGGTGGTCAGGCTGCTACTTTTGCTACCCCTGCTGATGCTGGAATGGCAGGTTTTGCAAATGGCCTTTTCTGAATTCTCTGCAAACCCCCTAAAAAACTGCCAGACTCAGGAAGACCTAACTGTTGTACTGGCAACTTGCGTTGTGTTGCTCTTTTGAGTAACGGTTGCCCGCCTTCTGTCTGCAGATACCACTCTGCTTCTTCTGGCCTGTTGTGATGCTACGCCTCCCTCCTGTTCGCAGCTGTTCTCGCTCTGCATGTCCTCCTGCCAGGTTGGGTCAGTTACTTGATCATCCACCATGTCGTCATCCACTTCCACACCCTGGTCCTCCTCCTGACTGTCTGGCAATTGTGTCACATCATCGTCCACCTCTTGTTGTGACACATTCCCACCGTCGCCTTCGTGCGACTGTGGCTGCTCAAATATTTGGTCATTGTTACATACGATCTCCTCAGGCCCCAGTTCAAGTGAAGCGGGCGAGCAGCCCAAATCCATGAAGGGCATACTGAACAGCTCAGAGTGTCCAAGTGTGGGATCACACTCGGCATGGTGGGAGGAAGGAGGATCAGGGTGACGAGTATGCGGTCCAGTCACATGGCTACACCTGACCGTGTGGAAGACAGGGTGTTTGTGGTGGTGCCTAACTGACTGGAAGCATTATCCACTATCCAACTAACAACCTGTTGATGCTGCACGTAATTTAAAAGTGGTGTATTGCTACGGTCCCCTAGAAATTGGGACAGGAAGGTCGAGCGAGATGATGTTGGCGTTTCTCGTGGCCCAATTTGAGCTTGCTCACAGCCTCGCCTCTGCATGCACCACCATCACGTCCAGTTCCTCGTCCCTTGCCACCGGCCTTGCGCATTTTGAATGATGTGCTATATACACCTCCTGTATACAACTAACTGAAGGAGTCCAATGAATGGTTTTTAGATGGATTGATGGAATTAGTATTACAGACTAGACACCTGCTACAAATGCTGTGTACAGGCAGACAGCGTCTTGTGAGGTCTAGAAAGTGGAGCTATATACCCCTCTTGCCTATAGAGATTTAAATTAATCCTTAACATGACTGTTTTGGGATGGAGAGAGGAGATTTAAAGCCAGAACACCAACCACAGATGTGATGCTGGCTGGTATACTGGCACACCTAACTTTCCTATATACCCTGCCTGCTTGTATACAGCTAATTAGTCCTCAGAAGGACTGTTGTTTGTGTTAGATTAGCACAGCCCTGTGCCTACACTAGCTAAAAGGCTCGAAATCTGTCCCTGAATCAGCAGCAGCTCTCCCTACACTGACTGTCTATGGCGCAGAGTGACGAGCACAGCGCGGTCAGGTCTTATAAAGACCTGATGATGCTGTGCGGCCAGCCAATCACTGTAATGCCACAACCAACATGGCTGTGGCATTACAGTGTCTGGTAGCCAATCCCTGCATGTGGGCTGGCTCTGTAAAGAGCGCCAACATGCAGGGAGGTGGACCCGAGCATGAGCACGAGTATGGTGACATTACTCGGTGCTCGCCGAGCATCCCGAGTACCGTGATAGTAGTGCGAGTACCGAGTAGTGATGAGCATGCTCACTCATCACTACTGATCACTATATACTATGTATACTACATATATACACTGTACAGGTGTATGAGTATGAGGAGAAGGAGAGTCCTGATCACAGGAGCTGACAATCTGACCACACAGGAATGATAAAGAGCCTGTATACTGATCACTATATACTATATATGTACACGGTACAGGTGTATGAGGAGGAGAGCCCTGATCACAGGAGCCGACAATCTGAGGTCACAGGAATGACAAAGAGCCTGTATACTGATCACTATATACTATATATATATTATATGATTGTCTAAGGCATCTGTCGGTCACAGAAATCGCGCGCCAGACAGAGGCCGCTCATTGGTGCCCACCAGAGGCGGGCACCAATGAGCACAGACTATGCAGATAGGCGCGCAAATTCAAAGTTCTAATTTCGCGCCAATTTGCAGCCCGAGATACACGCCCCGGGATACACGGGTCCGGCCGACGGTGGCCGCAGCTGGAGAGCCGCTGACCGGAGCTCAGCCACGGCTACCTGCAGCACAGAGGTCCGCGGCAAACCAGCCAGGAGATGAGTCATATCCCGGCTGCTCGCAGCGGTGGTGCCCTTTCGCGACCGCGGCGACCAATCAGAGAAGTAGCGCGGCTTGGCGCGCGTTTGAATTTCCCATCTCTGATTGGTCGGCCGCGGCGACCAATCAGAGAAGTAGTGCGGCTTGGCGCGCGGTTTGAATGCAACCCTATCCTTGCAGCCTCCTCCATCCCCTCAGCCTCCTCCGTCCTCACAGCCTCCTCCATCCCCTCAGCTTCCCCATCCTCACAGCCTCCTCCATCCCCTCAGCTTCCTCCATCCTCATAGCCTCCTCCATCCTCACAGCCTACTCCATCCCCTCAGCCTCCTCCATCCTCACAGCCTCCTCCATCCTCACAGCCTACTCCATCCCCTCAGCCTCCCCATCCTCACAGCCTCCTCCATCCTCACAGCCTCCCTCCCACATCCTCACTCGCCTCCTCAATCCCCTCAGCCTCCCCATCCTCACAGCCTCCCCATCCTCACAGCCTCCTCCATCTTCACAGCCTCCTCCATACTCACAGCATCCCCATCCTCACACCCCCCATCCTCACAGCCTCCTCCATCCTCACAGCCTCCCCATCCTCACAGCCTCCTCCATTCTCACAGCCTCCTCACCCTCACAGCCTCCCCATCCTCACAGACTCTTCCATCCCCTCAGCCTCCTCCATTGTCACAGCCTCCTCCATCTCCTCAGACTTCGCATCCTCACAGCCTCCTCCATCTTCACAGCCTCCTCCATCCTCACAGCCTCCCCATCCTCACAGCCTCCCCATCCTCACAGCCTCCTTATCCCCACAGCTTCCTCCATCCTCACAGCCTCCTCCATCCTCACAGACTCCCCATATTCACAGCCTCCTCCATCCCCTCTGCCTCCTCCATCCTCACATCCTCCTCCATCCCCTCAGCCTCCTCATCCTCACAGCCTTCTCCATCCCCTCCAGGCAGACGACGGAATTGAGCGCTGGTGCGTGTCCCCACAGTGTGCGGGCTCCTCACTGCCTCCTCCATCCCCTCAGCCTCCCCATCCTCACAGCCCCCTTCATTCTCACAGCCTCCTCCATCTTCACAGCCTCCCCATCCTCACAGCCTCCCTATCCTCTGTGAGGCACCGCCGGCATGATACTCATGGCCGGGCACATCACATGCAGGATCAAGATATGATCCTGTGCACACTGGCCGGTTTGACTGTGATAATGCTGTGTGAACCAACTGTGAACACAAGGTATCATGAGCCTAATGAGCGGCAGTGAGAGTGGGATGAGATCGATGAGGCTCTAAGGGATGTAAGGGCTGAGTGCTGACAACCCGGAACACAGGGAGTTAACCTGAGCTGTGTGAAAGACTGATTACCGGCAGCTTAGGGGGTGTGTCCATGTGGAGTGGCTGGCACAATAAGAGGCAGCCAGCTGAGTGATTGAGAGCATGCAGAGATCCATTTTCAGCCAGACACCAGCCTGAGAGGATGTGGGCTGATTACCAGCCTGAGAGCTGAGCAGAGCCAGTCTGTGTGAGGGACTGGGAGTGCAAGTCCATGCCGCCATGTTGAGATGGTGAAGGGAGCATGCTAGCTCCATGCCGGTGCCGAGGTCCGAGGTTGTGATAGCACCTGGTGGGAAAGCCGTGGCTGAACCCGGTGGAGACTGGTCCGGGCGTTGAACTACGTCCGGGAAAGGAGCCCTTGGGGGACGCTTGGTGGACCCGTTACACAGGTAGCGAGACCCGGATCCGTGCCCGGTAAGACAGCGGTTCCCGTGTAACGGAGTGAGCTGTGTGTGAGTAATGCCAGGCGGGCATAACCGCTATTGGGTCCGACTAGGCAGTCGGTAAAGGACCCGTTGATGTATGTAGGGGCTTAGGCAATTGCCCTGAATGTAAGATGATGACCTATGTAAGAACATTGTATAATAATGTGGGGAGAAAGTGACCCAGCCAGTATGGATGATGTTGGAGGTGTTCCGTCCCGTGGGGACGAGAGGGAGGCTTGCCCTGCTGCTTGCAGAGGGTACCCGTCCTTCAACCACGGCCTCTAATGGTGTGGGTGTGCCTGTGGTGCCAGACACAGGGGTAATAGGGCTCCTAGTAGGTAACGGATGAGGTTCCCGTGTACTATGGTTTGCCAGTCCCTGTAATGGGCCATGGAAGAGCCACAGTCCATGGATGATGGGCTGTGAGCGTGTGGAAGAAATGTATGTGATCCATGGACGTTTGAATGATGGATCACACATGGTATGTAAGGCCGGTCAGGCAGGAAATCCTGACTACGGGGTAATGTTAAGTCATCAAGCTGGTGACTAAAGCCAGGTGGCAGGTACCGCCATTGGGACCCACAGGGCCCGTTGAGGCGTATGTAACGAAGGTCAGAAGCAGGGGTTAAAAGGGCTCCTAGAGTGGGGACACCATGGTTGAACCAGGTGGACTCTGACCGGGACGTAGGCGGAGATACGTCCAGGAAGGAGCCCCTTGGGGATACATGACATACCCGGTACTCAGGTTGCTCAATCCCTGGTATGAACCCGGAGGGGTCATCGTCGAAATATACCACATGTATTTATTATAAATGTACTGTAAGATGTGTAAGTAGGCCGGAGGCCGTAGCTACCACGGGAGCAGGTGTTGGAGCTCCAATAGGGAGAGAGTCGTGGTTACAGGTCCCGGGTTATTGTGAATGTATATGTGCCATGTTCTATGTAATGTATGATGTATTTATGTAAAGTGTTTAGAATCAATGTGATATGTGTCCAACATACTACCCGGGTTATGTTATTATATGTGAAAAATAAACGGGTACACATTGGTTAAACTTATAAACACGTGTTTTGTCATTATGCAAGCGGGTTCCCCGGTTGCTACCTCACACCTCACAGCCTCCTCCATCCCCTCAGCCTCCTCCATCCTCACAGCCTCCTCCAACCCCTCAGCCTTCCCATCCTCACAGCCTCCTCCACCCTCACAGCCTTCCCATCCTCACAGCCTCCCCATCCTCTCTGCCTCCTCCATCCCCTCAGCCTCCTCCATCCTCACATACCCCTCCAACCCCTCACACCTCCCCATCCTCACAGCCTCCTCCATCCTCACAGCCTCCCATCCTCACAGCCTCCTCATCCTCACAGCCTCCTCATCCTCACTCCTTACTCCTGTCTGTTAGGTCTGTCAGTCAGTGAGACACAGTTCACTCCTGTCTACAAGGCTGTCAGTCAGTGTGACGAACTTCACTCCTGTCTACAAGGCTGTCAGTCAGTGTGACGTCCTTCACTCCTGTCTACAAGGCTGTCAGTCAGTGTGACGTCCTTCACTCCTGTCTACAAGGCTGACAGTCAGTGTGACGCACTTCACTCCTGTTTACAAGGTATTCTAACATACCCGATGCGTTAGAATCGGGCCACATTTAAGCAGCATCCTCAAAGTCATAATCGCTTTCCTACAAGCTTTTAATATAACTAAGGGATTTGTGCCAGATCAGAAAAAAACACAAACACTACACTGATGAGGGGCAGGTACCCCGAAACGCAGCGTCTGTAGTTTGGGTTCTGATCTTGCACAAATCCCTTAGTTATATTAAAAGCTTGTAGGAAAGCGATTATGACTTTGAGGATGCTGCTTAAATGTGGCACGGGAGTTTCTCAACTTCCTTAGTGAAGTGCAAATTTGCATATATGCATATATCTGAGAGAGGAGGGAAGTGGCTTACAATCTCCTCACCTACTTCGCTGTCTCCATAAGGTTGATAGCAAGTCCCCAGACCTATATATATATATAATATACATATATATTATACACAAACACTGTACAGGTGAATGAGGAGGAGAGTCTCCTGATCACAGGAGCTGACAATCTGAGCACACAGGAATGATAAAGAGCCTGTATACTGATCACTATATACTATATATTTATACACTGTACAGGTGTATGAGGAGAGCCCTGATCACAGGAACTGACAATCTGAGGACACAGGAATGATTAAGAGCCTGTATACTGATCACTATACTGTATATATACACTGTACAGGTGTATGAGAGAGCCTGTATACTGATCACTATATACTATATATACACTGTACAGGTGCATGAGGAGGAGAGTCCTGATCACAGGAGCTGACAATCTGACCACACAGGAGTGATAAAGAGCCTATATACTGATCACTATATACTATATATATATACACTGTACAGGTGTATGAGGAGAGCCTGTATACTGATCACTATATACTATATATATTCACTGTACAGGTGTATGAGGAGAGCCCTAATCACAGGAGCTGACAATCTGACCACACAGGAATGATAAAGAGCCTGTATACTGATCTCTATATACTATATATACACACTGTACAGGTGTATGAGGGGAGCCTGTATACTGATCACTATATACTATATATATACACTGTACAGGTGTATGAGGGGAGCCTGTATACTGATCACTATATACTATATAGATATACACTGTACAGGTGTATGAGGGGAGCCTGTATACTGATCACTATATACTATATAGATATACACTGTACAGGTGTATGAGGGGAGCCTGTATACTGATCACTATATACTATATATATACACTGTATCAGGTGTATGAGGAGAGTCCTGATCACAGAGCTGACAATCTGAGCACACAGGAATGATAAAGAGCCTATATACTGATCACTATATACTATATATATATACACTGTACAGGTGTATGAGGAGGAGGAGAGCCCTGATCACAGGAGCTGACAATCTGATCACACAGGAATGACAAAGAGCCTGTATACTGATCACTATATACTATCTATACACTGTACAGGTGTATGAGGAGAGCCCTGATCACAGGAGCCGACAATCTGACCACACAAGAATGATCACTAGATCCCTGTACATGTGGAGAATGAGGAGATCGCTGTACAGACACAGTAGTTGTGTAATCAGGTGCAGGGACTTCACTACTGTGCTGTCACGTGATGTGAACAGCCGGCTTCTATTGGCACAACGCTCTGCCTCTCCTGGCTGTGATCACGTGATCACGAGACCTTTAACGGATTCTTATTCGTTCAGTGACGCCATTTTCTCTGCACAGACTCACCCTGCAGTAGGCTCCTCCTCCCTCCTGAGTCCCATGGAGACGTCATTGAAGCAGCTGTCGGAAGGAAAAGTGGTGAGAGGACCAAGATGGCGACTCCCTATGTGACAGCTGACTCCAGTGAGAGAGGCTGTGTGCTGGGGTCCACAGAGGCTGTGTGCTGGGGTCCACAGAGGCTGTGCTGTGGGGTCCACAGAGGCTGTGTGCTGGGGTCCACAGAGGCTGTGTGCTGGGGTCCACAGAGCTGGGGTCCACAGAGGCTGTGTGCTGGGGTCCACAGAGGCTGTGCTGCTGGGGACAGGCTGCCCCACAGAGGCTGTGCTGCTGGGGCACACAGAGGCTGTGCTGCTGGGGCAGCAGAGGCTGTGGCTGCGTGTGCTGGGCATGCAGAGGCTGTGTGCTGGGCAATCGCAAGAGGCTCTGCCTGGGTGTATATGGAGGCTGTGCTGACATATTGCGGCATATGGAGGCTGCTGCTGTGGTACATGGAGGCTGCTGCAGAGGTATATGAGGCTTTGCTGATGTATATGGAGCTGCTGCTGTGCTGCATATATAATATGGAGGGTGCAATGGCTATATATATATTATTTAGAGGCTGTGCTGGGCTGTATATATTTGGAGGCTGCTGCTGGGCTGCCACAGCTTCCAAATAATATATACAGCCTGGCACAGCCTCCAAATAATATATACAACCCGCAGTCTCTATATTATATATCAGCCCGGCAGTCTACATATTATATATACAGCCCTGAACTGCCTCTATATTATATATTGAGCACACCCACGAGCCTCTATATTATATATACACAGCCTGCAGCTTCTATATTATATTAATGTATCATGGTTTGTGCAAAAGGGGTCCACTGATACTGTTTCGTCCGGGGCCCACAAAAACCTGGAGGCGGCCCTGAAGTACGCCCCCGTGACGGCGCTGATTGCGCCGAGCCCAGCTCCGGGTCAAGTAGTGTGCCCCCCGTGACGGCGCTGGCTGCGCCGAGCCCAGCTCCGGGTCAAGTAGTGCGCAACCCGTGACGGCGCTAGCTGCGCCGAGCCCAGCTCCGGTCAAGTAGTGCGCAACCCGTGACGGCGCTGCCTGCGCCGAACCCAGCTCCGGGTCAAGTAGTGTGCCCCCCGTGACGGCGCTGGCCGCGCCGAGTCCAGCTCCGGGTCAAGTACGCCCCCCGTGAAGGCGCTGGCCGGGCGCCGAGCCCAGCTCCGGGTCAAGTGCGCCCCCCGTGAAGGCGCTGGCTGGGGCCGAGCCCAGCTCCGGGTCAAGTACGCCCCCCGTGAAGGCGCTTGCGAGCGCCGAGCCCAGATCCGGGTCAAGGGCGCCCCCCGTGAAGGCGCTGGCTGGGCGCCGAGCCCAGCTTCGGGTAAAGTGCGCCCCCGTGAAGGCGCTGGCTGCGCCGAGCCCAGCTCCGGGTCAAGCGCGCGCCCCGTGAGGGCGCTGGCCGGGCGCCGAGCCCAGCTCCGGGTCAAGGGCCCCCCCGTGAAGGCGCTGGCCGGCGCCGAGCCCAGCTCCGGATCAAGGGCGCCCCCCGTGAAGGCGCTGGCCGGGCGCTGAGCCCAGCTCCGGGTCAAGCGCGCCCCCCGTGAAGGGCTGACCTGGCGCCGAGCCCAGTCCGGGTCAAGTACGCCCCCCGTGAAGGCGCTGGCCGGGCGCCGAGCCCAGATCAGGGTCTAGTGTGCCCCCCGTGAAGGCGCTGGTTGGACGCCGAGCCCAGCTTCGGTAAAGTGCGCCCCCCGTGAAGGCGCTGGCCGGGCGCCGAGCCCAGCTCCGGGTCAAGCGCGCCCCCCGTGAAGGCGCTGGCCGGGCGCCGAGCCCAGCTCCGGGTCAAGCGCGCCCCCCGTGAAGGCGCTGGCCGGCGCCGAGCCCAGCTCCGGGTCAAGGGCGCCCCCCGGAAGGCGCTGGCCGGGCGCCGAGCCCAGCTCCGGGTCAAGGGCGCTCCCCGTTAAGGCGCTGGCCGGGCGCCGAGCCCAGCTCCGGGTCAAGTAGTGTGCCCCCCGTGACGGCGCTGGCTGCGCCGAGCCCAGCTCCGGGTCAAGTAGTGCGCAACCCGTGACGGCGCTAGCTGCGCCGAGCCCAGCTCCGGGTCAAGTAGTGCGCAACCCCGTGACGGCGCTGCCTGCGCCGAACCCAGCTCCGGGTCAGTAGTGTGCCCCCCGTGACGGCGCTGGCCGCGCCGAGTCCAGCTCCGGGTCAGGTACGCCCCCCGTGAAGGCGCTGGCCGGGCGCCGAGCCCAGCTCCGGGTCAAGTGCGCCCCCCGTGAAGGCGCTGGCTGGGGCCGAGCCCAGCTTCGGGTAAAGTGCGCCCCCCGTGAAGGCGCTGGCTGCGCCGAGCCCAGCTCCGGGTCAAGCGCGCCCCCCGTGAGGGCGCTGGCCGGGCGCCGAGCCCAGCTCCGGATCAAGGGCGCCCCCCGTGAAGGCGCTGGCCGGGCGCCTGAGCCCAGCTCCGGGTCAAGCGCGCCCCCCGTGAAGGGCTGACCTGGCGCCGAGCCCAGCTCCGGGTCAAGTACGCCCCCGTGAAGGCGCTGGCCGGGCGCCGAGCCCAGATCAGGTCTAGTGTGCCCCCCGTGAAGGCGCTGGTTGGACGCCGAGCCCAGCTTCGGGTAAAGTAGTGTGCCCCCCGTGACGGCGCTGGCTGCGCCGAGCCCAGCTCCGGGTCAAGTAGTGCGCAACCCGTGACGGCGCTAGCTGCGCCGAGCCCAGCTCCGGGTCAAGTAGTGCGCAACCCGTGACGGCGCTGCCTGCGCCGAACCCAGCTCCGGGTCAAGTAGTGTGCCCCCCGTGACGGCGCTGGCCGCGCCGAGTCCCAGCTCCGGGTCAAGTACGCCCCCCGTGAAGGCGCTGGCCGGGCGCCGAGCCCAGCTCCGGGTCAAGTGCGCCCCCCGTGAAGGCGCTGGCTGGGGCCGAGCCCAGCTCCGGGTCAAGTACGCCCCCCGTGAAGGCGCTGGCCGAGCTCCGAGCCCAGATCCGGGTCAAGGGCGCCCCCCGTGAAGGCGCTGGCTGGGCGCCGAGCCCAGCTTCGGGTAAAGTGCGCCCCCCGTGAAGGCGCTGGCTGCGCCGAGCCCAGCTCCGGGTCAAGCGCGCCCCCCGTGAGGGCGCGCCGGGCGCCGAGCCCAGCTCCGGGTCAAGCGCGCCCCCCGTGAAGGGCTGACCTGGCGCCAGCCCAGCTCTGGGTCAAGTACGCCCCCGTGAAGGCGCTGGCCGGGCGCCGAGCCCAGATCAGGGTCTAGTGTGCCCCCCGTGAAGGCGCTGGTTGGACGCCGAGCCCAGCTTCGGGTAAAGTGCGCCCCCCGTGAAGGCGCTGGCCGGGCGCCGAGCCCAGCTCCGGGTCAAGCGCGCCCCCCGTGAAGGCGCTGGCCGGGCGCCGAGCCCAGCTCCGGGTCAAGCGCGCCCCCCATGAAGGCGCTGGCCGGGCGCCGAGCCCAGCTCCGGGTCAAGGGCGCCCCCCGGGAAGGCGCTGGCCGGGCGCCGAGCCCAGCTCCGGGTCAAGGGCGCTCCCCGTTAAGGCGCTGGCCGGGCGCCGAGCCCAGCTCCGGGTCAAGGGCGCCCCCGTGAAGACGCTGGCCGGGCGCCGAGCCCAGCTCCGGGTCAAGGGCGCCCCCCGTTAAGGCGCTGGCGGGCGCCGAGCCCAGCTCCGGGTCAAGGGCGCCCCCCGTGAAGGCGTTGGCCGGGCGCCGAGCCCAGCTCCGGGTCAAGGGCGCCCCCCGTGAAGGCGTCGGCCGGGCG
Source organism: Allobates femoralis (assembly GCA_033576535.1). Taxonomy (NCBI): domain Eukaryota; kingdom Metazoa; phylum Chordata; class Amphibia; order Anura; family Aromobatidae; genus Allobates; species Allobates femoralis. Next base: position 100,597,110 of record JARQOC010000012.1, on the reverse strand, counting down.
CCGAGCCCAGCTCCGGGTCAATGGTGCCCCCCGTGAAGGCGCCGGGCGCCGAGCCCAGCTCCGGATCAAGGGCACCCCCCGTGAAGGCGCCGGCGGGCGCCGAGCCCAGCTCCGGGCTAAGGGCGCCCCCCGTGAAGGCGCCGGCCGGGGCGCCGAGCCCAGCTCCGGGTCAAGGGCGCCCCCTGGTGAAGGCGCCGGCCGAGCCCAGCTCCGGGTCAAGGGCGCCCCCCGTGAAGGCGCCGGCCGAGCCCAGCTCCGGGTCAAAGGTGCCCCCTGTGAAGGCGCCGGCCGAGCCCAGCTCCGGGTCAAGGGCGCCCCCTGTGAAGGCGCCGGCCGAGCCCAGCTCCGGGTCAAGGGCGCCCCCCGTGAAGGCGCTGGCCGGGCGCCGAGCCCAGCTCCGGGTTAAGGGCGCCCCCCTTGAAGGCGTTGGCCGGGCGCCGAGCCCAGCTCCGGGTCAAGGGCGCCCCCCGTGAAGGCGCTGGCTGCGCCGAGCCCAGCTCTGGGTCAAGCGCGCCCCCCGTGAGGGCGCTGGCCGGGCGCCGAGCCCAGCTCCGGGTCAAGGGCGCCCCCCGTAAAGGCGCTGGCCGGGCGCCGAGCCCAGCTCCGGATCAAGGGCGCCCCCCGTGAAGGCGCTGGCCGGGCGCTGAGCCCAGCTCCGGGTCAAGTACGCCCCCCGTGAAGGCGCTGGCCGGGCGCCAAGCCCAGATCAGGGTCTAGTGCGCCCCCCGTGAAGGCGCTGGTTGGACGCCGAGCCCAGCTTCGGGTAAAGTGCGCCCCCCGTGAAGGCGCTGGCCGGGCGCCGAGCCCAGCTCCAGGTCAAGCGCGCCCCCCGTGAAGGCGCTGGCCGGGCGCCGAGCCCAGCTCCGGGTCAAGGGCGCCCCCCGTGAAGGCGCTGGCCGGGCGCCGAGCCCAGCTCCGGGTCAAGGGTGCCCCCCGGGAAGGCGCTGGCCGGGCGCCGAGCCCAGCTCCGGGTCAAGGGCGCCCCCCGTTAAGGCGCTGGCCGGGCGCCGAGCCCAGCTCCGGGTCAAGGGCGCCCCCCGTTAAGGCGCTGGCCGGGCGCCGAGCCCAGCTCCGGGTCAAGGGCGCCCCCCGTGAAGGCGCTGGCCGGGCGCCGAGCCCAGCTCCGGGTCAAGGGCGCCCCCCGTGAAGGCGCCGGCCGAGCCCAGCTCCGGGTCAAAGGTGCCCCCTGTGAAGGCGCCGGCCGAGCCCAGCTCCGGGTCAAGGGCGCCCCCCGTGAAGGCGCCGGCCGAGCCCAGCTCCGGGTTGTGAAGGCGCCGGCCGGGTTCCGAGCCCAGCTCCGGGTCAAGGGCGCCCCCGTGAAGGCGCCGGCCGGGCGCCGAGCCCAGCTACGGGTCAAGGGCGCCCCCCGTGAAGGCGCTGGCCGGGCGCCGAGCCCAGCTCCGGGTCAAGGGCGCCCCCTTGAAGGCGCTCGGCCGGGCTCGCCGAGCCCAGCTCCGGGTCAAGGGCGCCCCCCGTAAAGGGGCGGCCGGGCCGAGCCCAGCTCCGGGTCAAGGGCGCCCCCCGTGAAGGCGCCGGCCGAGCCCAGCTCCGGGTCAAGGGCGCCCCCCGTGAAGGCGCCGGCCGGCGCCGAGCCCAGCTCCGGGTCAAGGGCGCCCCCGTGAAGGCGGCGGCGGGGGGCCGAGCCCAGCTCCGGGTCAAGGGCGCTCCCCCTTAAGGCATCGGCCTGGCGCCGAGCCCAGCTCCGGGTCAAGGGCGCCCCCCGTAAGGCGCCGGCGCCGAGCCCAGCTCCGGGTCAAGCGCGCCCCCGTGAAGGCGCTGGCCGGGCGCCGAACCCAGCTCCGGGTCAAGCGCGCCCCCCGTGAAGGCGCCGGCCGGGCGCCGAGCCCAGCTCCGGGTCAAGGCGCCCCGTGAAGGCGCCGGCCGGGCGCCGAGCCCAGCTCCGGGTCAAGGGCGCCCCCCGTGAAGGCGCCGGCCGGGCGCCGAGCCCAGCTCCGGGTCAAAGGCGCCCCCCGTGAAGGCGCCGGGCCGGGCCCAGCTCCGGGTCAAGGGCGCCCCCCGTGAAGGCGCCGGCTGGGGGCCGAGCCCGGGTCAAGGGCTCCCCCCGTGAAGGCGCCCGGCCGGGCGCCGAGCCCAGCTCCGGGTCAAGGGCGCCCCCCGTGAAGGCGCCGGCCGGGCGCCGAGCCCAGCTCCGGGTCAAGGGCACCCCCGTGAAGGCGCTGGCCGGGCGCCGAGCCCAGCTACGGGTCAAGGGCGCCGTGGCGGGCGCCGAGCCCAGCTCCGGGTCAAGGGCGGCACCCCTCGTGAAGGCGCCGGCCGGGCGCCGAGCCCAGCTCCGGGTCTAGTGGGCCCCCCGGGACGGAGCTGTCTACCTGCAAAAATTTTGTAGGGGCCCACACAGTCCCCCAGGCAGTCCCGTTCATATTCATATGTTAAGCCCTGCATAGCAATCTTTATCTGGCACTTTAATATCACCATCCCTTTACAGGTGTAAAACATCGGGGTAGTCGTCAGATATTTTTATGGAGTTTTATGGGCATGTTGCAATAAGAATTATGCTATTTGGTACTTTTTTAATGTCTATGTAGATACCTTTGACTTAGGACTGTACATTGTTTTGTCTCCATCAGTGTCCCCCTGTTTGTAAGTGTCTTAACAAAATAAATACTTGCAATTTAAAATCCTCTCTAGTTCTTTGGTTGCATTAATTGGTGTACAACTGGAAAATTTGACTAGTACATTGATCTCTTGTAATGTTTGCAAGGATGCAAGTGGGACTGGCCTCACTGGACCACAGGGGAGATCTGGGCTTACCCTGACATGGGAGGGGCTTAACTAAGCGCCTACCAGGAATTCATCAGAGCCTCAGGTGGTGAGGATGGGCTTGGCTGCCATTAGATGCCAGGTGCTACTCCCAGGGCAGTGTCCAGGAATGTAGCAGCTGAGCAGAGCTGGGTGACAGCAGAACAGGTATACAGGTACAGGTAGGTTCTGGTACAGGACATCTGGTATAAGTTATCTGGACATTAGGAACTGGTTGGTGGTTGTCTGTCTCAGAATATCTGGTATAAGTCATCAGGACATCAGGCACAGGTTGTTGGTCATCTGGCACAGGTCATCTGGTAGTGGTTCTCAGAAAGGACATCAAGCAGAGGTCATCTATCACCGGACATCAGTTGCAGGCACAGGACACAAGCAACACAAAGCTGGTGCAGGAATACAGCCACGGTTGGTGGAGGTACATGGACAGAGCTGCAGTCTCTGGACTCAGGGTATGCCAGTCACTGGTTACACTTGTTCCTGGATACACTTGTACCTGAATATTCCAGACGGAAGGTAAGCTAGGCTCAGGCAGGATGACAGATGCAGGCCGAACACCGGAGTTCAGACAGGACATCCGACTATAGGCAAAACATCAAACTCCAGGCATCAAACACAGAATTGGGTGCAGAGTTTATGCTGGTACCAGAACACAGGAATGGACTAGGAACACATGCAGGATGGGTCCAGGAACATAGACAGGACAGACAAAGGAATTCAGGCTTGATAGGTTCAGGGACTTCAGCAGACACAGAACTGGTTGCAGGCAGAACTGGTGCTGGATACAGGCAGACCAGAGCAGCAGGCTGGACCAGAACACAGGACTAGGCTAGGAACCTACAGTTTTGCTTGAGAGATGCCCTGCAGTTAAGAGAGCCTTAAATACCTGATGCCTCCCAGCGATAGACTGGGGACACCTATTCCATGTGCACGCACCCTAGGCTGGAAGCCAGGAAACTCTGTGTGGCCTGGGGCCTAGGATCCTTGGCAGGAGCCATGGGCTGAAACACGTCAGCAGCCGTGGAGGAGAGCAGAGGACCATTTGACATGTTCACACCCTCAAGAACAAGTGGGTGGCCAGAGAGGTAACGGCATCAGTGTGCCTGCTGGCTGGGGGGAGAGGAGAGTGCAGGGACGTTGGCGCTAGAAAGCACCTGGATGCCAGTGAAAGTAGGGACAGGAATGTCTGCGTTACAACTCTTTTATCCTGAATACAGGCGATGCGCTGACCAAATAACATAATTTACACATTTTAGAGAATAATTATTGGTCGGGCTTGATGTGAAGCCATTGTACACTTCTATTCCTAATTAAAAGGACTACTAGGACTTACTAGTAGTTTTGGGATACTAAGGGATAGTAAGACCAGGAGAAACGCTGCAGTTTTCTTCCAGAATCATGTATTAAGTTCAACTTAACAGCAGGTGAAAAGGAATAATCTGTACAGGGGTTGCAGACATGCGTCTTCAGCAATGGTTTCTTTAGACTAAACTGAGGAAGAAGGGAGGAGCACCTTGTACAGATGAAAACTAAGGGGGGGACATGGGGACAATTTAGTATATAATCTAATCTACCTGGTAACAGTAAGAGAATTTTCTGATTGAAGGAAAAATATAAAATGCATTACATAGAAACAAAACATATAATTACAACAGTAATGCAGTAAATTCTAGTCCATGCTTGACCGATGGCACATAGTCCTTGTGTAGAAAATGAAAAAATAAAACAATGAGTTCAAGTTCAACAAACCCATCTTCGGATTGGGGAAGCCGTAAGGGCCGCTTTACACACACCAACTTCTGTGACTAACTTCTGAACAGATCTCTGGTTGCAGTGAAATCATGGACACATTGTTCCATTCTGTGGCTGTGTTCAAATGGAGCAATGTGTCCATGATTTCACTACAACCAGAGATCTATTCAGAAGTTGGTCACAGACGTTGGTGTGTATAAAGCAGCCCTAACATGCCAACTATCCAACGGTAAAGTTTAGTCCGAAGGAAAGGTTCACGGTCGATTGGACACTGACAGTTCTGTGTTCTGGTATGGCAGGGGTAGGAGGAGCTGCGCTCCCTGCCGTGGCAGAGTCCAGCAACAAGTCCAGTTCACGTAACTCCTGATGGAAGGAGCCACCGGGCGATTGACCTGGACTGAGTGTCAGCCTGCACAACGGCTGACCAGGTTGGAGAGTGTCCAGGGTGATGAAACCTCAGCCCTTGTCCTGGCACCTGGGACACATGGCTTGTAAGTTGGCCTTACAGTCTTTCCAGTCAACCTGGGGGTGGTGCCCTGAGTCTTGTTCTCCACTTAGCTAGTTGGAGGTCAGTGGAGATGAGATGCCACTGTTCAGGTGTGGCTCTCTTGGCTTCAGCTGTTAGCGCAGCAGCACAAAGCTCCAGCTTTGGTATGGTGCATGCAGGAGGTTTTGAGTCAAGCTTGGCCCTGTCCAGAGTGAAACTGTACCTTTTTCCTGGTCTTTGAGGCAGTCAAGGAGGCTGCTGCCGCTGTGGCCTTAGTAGATGAGTCATAGGAAATGTATGCTTGTCTCCTAAATAACAGCTGAAAGAGTCTGTGGAAAACCAAGGTGCAGGACATGGAGTTGCTGTATGGTCTTTAGAGACTTCTTTTCCGTCTCCCACCTGTGTTGTCTTTGAGATGGTGACGTAGTGTTCCTGTCTATGCCCTTGGTAGCAAGCTGTCTCAGCAGTACCCTGTTTTGAACTGCGATGGGTGTCTTGAACCAAAGAGGACCGTGGATACTATTTTCAACAGGCAAGACTCCTCGTTTTGTAGTAAGTTCATCATTATAGGGTGAAGCTAGGAAGGTGAACGTGCCTTGTTCAACATCCGGTGGTGTGCTGAGGTTGTGTTGCATGGGGAGAACATTAAGACCTTTGGTAAGAGGTAGGCAGTTGAGAGAGGGGCTCTTACTTTGAGCACTGAAGTCTAGCGCGGCTTTGGTTTGACCAGGTTTGTGATGGAGATAGGCTTCACAGGCTGGAAACTTTGCCATTGCTTACTGCGAATCCCTTGGCAACTCAGTCTTTGTGGGAAGAGAGGGTGAGGGAGCCACCCAGCTCTTGTAGTTGTCTCCATTGGGTTTGATGCCCGTGACCCTGATGATCACCTTGTCTTCATGGGTAGGTGGTGAGACGTTGACTTGGTTTGCTGGGTAGAGGTGTTGTTGACTGGAGGTTGTCATCTTGAAGACGAAGCAGGTTTGGGTTGTCAGGTGGTTGTTGTTGCCACCTAGTGTCGTTTAGTTTCTACTTTACCCGGTAGTGAGGTGGGTGCGGCAGAAGGGACACGTTGTGGTTGACTGACGTGATGATGGTTTTGTAAGCGGAGAAGTTGTTTGGTTTCTTTGTCTGACTATAAGAATGGGTACACCACTACCAATGTTGGTCCTGTTGGGACGGGGGTGCCACTTTATTAACAATTAACATATATACGAGAGAGAAGGAATTGACAAAACTTCTGCGGCACACCACCATTGCATAGGTCAAAAAATCAATTTTATTAAAGACAAGAACACACATCTAAATACAATTAAAACCATTGCTCAACAACAAAACCTGCATTTAGAAAGGTGTCCCCTGTTAATACAATGAATCAAAAATTACAGGCACACCCTATACAAATGAACCAAAAAGGGGGTGGCAGCACAATACATTTCCCCTGTAGGCTTGCATACAGTTAGGGCCAGAAATATTTGGACAGTGACACAAGTTTTGTTATTTTAGCTGTTTACAAAAACATGTTCAGAAATACAATTATATATATAATATGGGCTGAAAGTGCACACTCCCAGCTGCAATATGAGAGTTTCCACATCCAAATCGGAGAAAGGGTTTAGGAATCATAGCTCTGTAATGCATAGCCTCCTCTTTTTCAAGGGACCAAAAGTAATTGGACAATGGACTCTAAGGGCTGCAATTAACTCTGAAGGCATCTCCCTCGTTAACCTGTAATCAATGAAGTAGTTAAAAGGTCAGGGGTGGATTGCAGGTGTGTGGTTTTGCATTTGGAAGCTGTTGCTGTGACCAGACAACATGCGGTCAAAGGAACTCTCAATTGAGGTGAAGCAGAACATCCTGAGGCTGAAAAAAAAGAAAAGTCCATCAGAGAGATAGCAGACATGCTTGGAGTAGCAAAATCAACAGTTGGGTACATTCTGAGAAAAAAAAGAATTGACTGGTGAGCTTGGGAACTGTAAAAGGCCTGGGCGTCCACGGATGACAACAGTGGTGGATGATCGCCGCATACTTTATTTGGTGAAGAAGAACCCGTTCACAACATCAACTGAAGTCCAGAACACTCTCAGTGAAGTAGATGTATCTGTCTCTAAGTCAACAGTAAAGAGAAGACTCCATGACAGTAAATACAAAGGGTTCACATCTAGATGCAAACCATTCATCAATTCCAAAAATAGACAGGCCAGAGTTAAATTTGCTGAAAAACACCTCAAGAAGCCAGCTCAGTTCTGGAAAAGTATTCTATGGACAGATGAGACAAAGATCAACCTGTACCAGAATGATGGGAAGAAAAAAGTTTGGAGAAGAAAGGGAACGGCACATGATCCAAGGCACACCACATCCTCTGTAAAACATGGTGGAGGCAACGTGATGGCATGGGCATGCATGGCTTTCAATGGCACTGGGTCACTTGTGTTTATTGATGACATAACAGCAGACAAGAGTAGCCGGATGAATACTGAAGTGTACCGGGATATACTTTCAGCCCAGATTCAGCCAAATGCTGCAAAGTTGATTGGACGGCGCTTCATAGTACAGATGGACAATGACCCCAAGCATACAGCCAAAGCTACCCAGGAGTTCATGAGTGCAAAAAAGTGGAACATTCTGCAATGGCCAAGTCAATCACCAGATCTTAACCCAATTGAGCATGCATTTCACTTGCTCAAATCCAGACTTAAGACGGAAAGACCCACAAACAAGCAAGACCTGAAGGCTGCGGCTGTAAAGGCCTGGCAAAGCATTAAGAAGGAGGAAACCCAGCGTTTGGTGATATCCATGGGTTCCAGACTTAAGGCAGTGATTGCCTCCAAAGGATTCGCAACAAAATATTGAAAATAAAAATATTTTGTTTGGGTTATGTTTATTTGTCCAATTACTTTTGACCTCCTAAAATGTGGAGTGTTTGTAAAGAAATGTGTACAATTCCTACATTTTCTATCAGATATTTTTGTTCAACCCTTCAAATTAAACGTTACAATCTGCACTTGAATTCTGTTGTAGAGGTTTCATTTCAAATCCAATGTGGTGGCATGCAGAGCCCAACTCGTGAAAATTGTGTCACTGTCCAAATATTTCTGGCCCTAACTGTATATTATAAACAGGTCAAAATGATGTAATTTCAGTCATATGCATATTGAAATTGAATGCAATCAAGTGCTACTGACAGGAGGACACTAAGGTCACAGAGGTTGCCAACAATTATCCCTAAAGGTAGTGTCACAGGTCTAACACTCATAGTCCTAGGCAAAGTGAATGCACCCAAGTCACTATAAGGTCAAATAATATGCTCTCACCTGGTCCAGTGTGAATCCTTATCATAGGAGAAGTTTGAGGGACCAGTCCCTAGCCAGGGGAGCAAGGCTTGAAAGATCGGTGCTAGGACAATGATGGTGTCAGGATACACACAGGGAACCTTTGTCCCACACGTATCGCTGCTGCGTGGCGATTTCATCAGGGAGGCGTGGCTTAGAACTTTCCCTGTCTTTAAATAGTGCATATAATCAAAGCAGAGTGCCCTCTGCTGTGTAGGTAGTCATGGCAATATTCTGGTATCGGACATGACCTTCCGGAAATGGGACATGTCACGTGTGTGATCGCGTCATCTCGCCCCGCCTATCTGTTTATATTTTCCAATGTACTGAGTCTGTCCATCGCACAGACAGACCTCTCAACTTAAATCAAAAGGATCTGAATAGCGGCGCCCACTCGCCCGAACAGGATCCTCGTAGTAGCACATATTTATCAGCAATAGAAACATGAGCTTATATTGCAATCTAGTTATTGACATTTCTCCTGGTACTACATAGTAATTCGAAGATGGCATCATCAGTAATCGCTAAACCCTTGTAACTGTAACATTTGGAAAGGGGGCACATTTGTACAGGGTATGTCCCTCTTGTCAGATCAGTATACTAAATAGATTAGAGACAAGGGGACAAAGCCATGTGAGTGGGACAATCCTATGGCACCGTGCATTGTGCCATTTGGCCACCAACTCACCAGCGCAAAGGCCCCCTTACTTTTCCCCCATATATGGGATCAGACACTTGTATGATCCGTCCAGGATCAAGCCGTTGGTGCAATATAGTACCATAGTCATGGATTTATCAAAAAAAGAATTATTGTATAGGACATGCCTTATATATAGTTGGTTAAGGATAGTACCATAATCATGGATTTGCTGATATAAAGCACATTGCATACCAAGCATATGACCATATCGATACAAATACGTTTTTTTTCCATATGATAGGATTAGCAAAGTAGAACAACCGGATGTCCTTTCTTGAGTCAAAGGCTGTCCCCGCATACAGCTCACCTCCCCCACAATAAATCCACCGGGCTGCTGACCCGCAAACTGAAAAGGCCAGCAGTCTCGATGGATTGGGGTACTCAAGAACCCACAATACCATTAATGAGATGTCAATCAGTTTAATGTTATGTCCCATTGCAAACAACTGTTGAGACCAAGGATAGCTAGGGCCACGACTCACACATTTGACATTGACCATCTCGGAAGAGAGAACATAAGAGTCCCCTGGGAAATGTGTTTAAAACAACATGGATCAATGGTAAAGAACAGGAAAAGCTAACCAAAAATAACTTTTCCTCGGATACATCCTTAGTGAAAGCAGGGCAATCATGAAAACTAGTACATAGAACCAAGACGTTCGAGTATCTACATATGTACAATCAAAAGGGAGGGATTAATTGGTGGGTTTGGGTGAGTTCAGACATCTTCTTGGGTTGCTATATCCGCTATCATGGTTGTCTATAGAATATCTCAGGACCAACCCCCACTGGCATCTGTCTAAAAGTCCAAAAAATACCCAGTCTTAAAGTAATCAATGATATCGTACACCACCGGAATCTGAGGAGAAAAAGGGGAAGAGTGGAGAAAATGTAAGCAATAAGGAACAAAGAGAATGGGATGATCCAGCCAAGTTAGTTCCCCCTCCTGGGTGTATAGACCTCCCAGATGGTAACCCCCTTTCCCTAATCCCCAAGGAACCCTGTAAAGTGGAGTTCCTCGTTAATTCCTTTTGGAGAGACGGGGTTGAGGAGATAAATCCACCTCAATTCCAATCGCAGTAGTGGTTTTCTCCTGTTTCCCCCCCCCCCTTCCGCAAGGTGTGTTGTAGTTTATCCAAACCTATCACTCTACTACCTGTTGGGTGCCTCTGATGATGGGATAGGGAGTGGGAAGCGACTGAAGCTGGTGTCAATCCTTTGGCTAGGTTACTACTAGCCTGTTGAATGGTAGACACGTTTCTGAATGCGCTTCCGCAATTCCTGCCCCGTCATCCCTATATACACCTTATTGCAAGGACAGATAATTGCATAAATAACAAAATCCGTCCTGCAATTAATGTAGTGTTTTAGTTGGTGTATCTTACCATCCCCGGGGTTAGTGAAGGAGTCCCTGGTCGGGTTCATTAGGGGATAGACGTTGCAGGAGCCGCATGGGAAAGAGCCCTTCAGTTTAATTCCTGAAATGACTCCGTACGAATGTGTCAGCTAGAGTTGGTGCCCGTCTTACTGTATTCATTGGGTGCTCCCCATCTCCTGGTCCTATTTTGGGATCCATAGCTAAAACATCCCAATGTGTTCTGAGTATATTATATTAGCAACCTTGTTCCATTGGTTGTGGTAATCTGTGATAATCCTTGGTGTACCATCTGATGGTTTCAGGCGATGTTGAAGCAGGGAGTCCTGTGAGCAAGACTGGGCCCTCCTGAAGGCTGAAGATACAGTACGCCTAGGGTATTGACCATCCAAAATTTATTATTCCAAAAGTCTATCAAAAATTACAATGTAGGTCTTATGTGTGCTCCCCAGAAATCGTGACAAATACCACTCAAAACCAAGTTTAATCAAAGAATGGGTGCACCACTACCAATGTTAGTTCTGTTGGGACAGGGGTGCCACTTTGTCATCAATTAGCATGTATATGAGAGAGAATGAATTGACAAAAATTCTGCGGCACATCACCATTGCATAGGTCAAAAAATCATCAATTTTATTAAAGACAAGAACACACATCTAAAATCAAAACCATTCCAAAACCACAAAGGGGAAAGGAGGTTACCATCTGGGAGGTCTATACACCCAGGAGGGGGAACTGACTTGGCTGGATCATCCCATTCTCTTTGTTCCTTATTGCTTACATTCCATTTCTCCACTCTTCCCCTTTTTCTCCTCAGATTCCGGTGGTGTACAACATCATTGATCACTTTAAGACTGGGAATTTTTCAGACTTTTAGACCGACACCAGTGAGGGTTGGTCCTGAGATACTCTATAGACAACCACGATAGAGGATATAGCAACCCAAGAAGATGTCTGAACTTGCCCAAATCCCACCAATTAATCCCTCCCTTTTGATTGTACATATGTAGATACTCTGACGTCTTGGTTCTATGTAATAGTTTTTAGGATTGCCCTGCTTTCACTACAGATGTACCCGAGGAAAAGTTGTTTCTTGTTAGCTTTTCTCGTTCTTTACCATTGATCCATGTTTAAAGACCTTCATAATATTAGTGCCTCTCTATAACCCCAATTATTCCTGGGAGCACTACTCCATGGACAAAGACTGAGTCGTACCATATAAATACCAATGCAAAGGGGAAATTACGACAAAATCGTCTTATGTTGCAAAAGTGAAAAGATTTATTAAAACATGGTGGGCGGACAGACAAAAAGGTTCACCAACCCGTGGTAGGGTATTGTCGGGCAGAAAATCTATTAGTCAATGCACGTGACTGGAGGCGAAAATCCTCCTCACTTGTACAATTGCGTCTTACCCTCAGCAAGATAGATTACAGGAAAAGGGGAAGGAAATGGCAGCTCACCGGTAAAAATAGTGTCCTTCAGCCTGGATACATCTCCGCACGGATGTGCCGCCTTGGAGCTGGGCCAAATCAATAGAAGAAGGAATTCCAGCGAAGTGTGATCCAATATACAGTTTTAATTAAGTGAATAAATTCCATAATCCATATTGCAGGGGGACAGCGCGAGTTGAAGCCAGCGCGTTTCAACAAAAGGTCTTATTCATAGCCATGAGTGCGAAGATGTTCATCTCTTTTCATGATTTTCAAGTCCAGAAAAGTAGCTTCTGAGGGGGATAAACTGTAGTTTAAAAAGATGTTCGTAGAATTGGAGTTGAGTTCCTCCACAAACTCTCTACATGTATCTCCATCCCCCCTCCATAGAAACACCACGTCGTCGATATATCTATACCAAGCTTGGACATTGTTCTTATAAGATGACATATTATATACAAGATGTTCCTCCCACCAGCCTAAAAACAAATTTGCAAAGGCTGGTGCACATTTCACCCCCATAGCTACTCCTGAAATTTGTCGGTAGTAACATTGGTCAAATACGAAGTAGCTACGTCATTGTAAAAAATCCAGGCAGTCTATGAGGAACGAGTCATGATGCCGGTCAGTGCCGACCTGTTTATCCAAGAAATATGTTACCGCCTCCATCCCATGTTGGTGTAAAATATTTGTATACAGTGACTCAATGTCACGTTACGATTAGAGCACCTGTAGGGACCAGAAGGGTCTGGGTCTTCTTCATGAAATCCGTTGAGTCTCTAATGTAGGAGGCTAAGCCCTGGACTATTGGTTGTAGATAATGATCGATATAGGAACCCGCTTTCTCACAAATGCTTCCGATGCTTGAGACGATGTGGTCTCCCCGGTGGCTTATGTAAATCTTTATGAAACTTCAGAAGAAAGTATAGAGTTGGTACAACAGGCTCAGAAATCCACAGATAGGCTCTTTCCTTTTTCGTTATTGAACCACATCCCAATGCTGCCCCCAAGAGCTCTGAGAACTTTCTTTGGAAGACGGCCGTAGGATCTGAAGGCAATCTGGAATAGAATCTTTTATTGTCCAGTTGCTTCCTTGCCTCCTCCACGTACATCTCCTAGGGCCAAATCACAACGTTCCCCGCCTTGTTAGCCTCCTTTATGATGATGGTGGAATCATTTTTTAGATCAAAAAAGGCTTTTCTCTCGCTGTTTTTTAGGTTCCCTACCCAGCCAAAGAAATCTGGCAATTTGGAAATATCCCTCTTTACCAGATCAAAATATGTTTTTACTGAGGTAAACAAAGACAAAGGTGGGGTCGTGTTAGACTTGTTTCTCAGTGGGCAGGGTCGCCTACCTGATCCTGGTGTAGTGTCATCCAGTAAGTCCTGTAGGGTTCTTTGTTCCATGATTGCCGGTTATCCAAAACTGTCGGATGTCTGAATGGCTGAAAGCACGACCCTGTGGCAAAAAAGGTATACATCCTTAATAAGGGTAAACTTGTCCAGCCTGTGTTCAGTGGAAAAGGTTAAGCCCCTTTTTAATACCAATAATTCATCTTGGGTAAGAACACGGCTGGACAAATTAATAACTTGTAAATTACCTGCTTGTTCGTCAGATGTCCGTGCTTCCATGTCACCACCTATAGAAGTGTCAATTAATGCTGGGTGTTCCGTCCCTGTGGCCTTCTTTTGGGAAGGTTCAGTGGAGTTCGTGCCACACCTTGTATTGGCCCTCCTGCCGCCCTGCCTGGTTCTTCTTCCGAATTGCTTTGGCATGCCGCTAAAAAAATCACTGTCACTCAATTGTTCAGTGTCCGTGAGGTGCTTTATTGAGACCTGGATCCGGTGTTGGCTTTGGGGCTGGTTTTACTGCTGGTTTTGGAGCGTGAGGGGTGCGGCCATTGCCCTTATGTCACCACCTAAAAGCCCCATTACAGGAAAAACCTGCCTTGTCTCACTTATACTTTTTTCGTTTCCCATCAATAATCTCCTTTTCATATTTATCAATATTCACTTTCATACGGGCCAAGAATGGTGTAACCAAGCTACTTTCATCATAGCCCGTTAACTTTTCCTCAAGTGTAGACATTTTGAGCTTAGTAGATGCTAACAGGGCCTTATCGTGTTCCAAGAGCATATTGATAATGATGTGTGAGCACTGCATCAAACTCTTTCCCCATTTCGCCTTGAAGGACTCGCTAGGTTCCCAGGCAGGGAAAATCTGAACCCTCAGACCCCTAGGCACAATTGACAACTTCAAGCACTCTTCTACACATCTGATATTCCACCACACCCTTGTAGCAGGATCCCAGGCTACACACAGGGGCCCCATGCAGCATATAAGGGCCCCAGGCAGTGCAAAGGGCCCGGGCACACACAGGTCCAGGCAGCACACAGGGTCCCCAGGCAGCACACAGGGTCCCCAGGCAGCACACAGGGCCCCAGGCAGCACACAGGGTCCCCAGGCAGCACACGGGCCCCAGGTGGCACTCTGCCTGGGGCCCCTGTATGTTGCCTGGGGCCACTTTGTGCTGCCTGGTGCCCTTGTATGCTGCCTGGGGCCCCGTGCACTGCCTGGGGCCCTTGTATGCTGGCTGGGGCCCCTGTGTGTAGCCTGGGATCCCGTGTAGCCTGGGCCCCTAGTACTGCCTGGGGCCCCTTTGTGCTACCTGGGGCCCCTTTGTGCTGCCTGGGGCCCCGTGCACTGCCTGGGGCCCTTGTATGCTGGCTGGGGCCGCTGTGTGTAGCCTGGGATCCTGTGTGTAGCCTGGGGCCCCTGTACGTTGCCTGGGGCTACTTTGTGCTGCCTGGGGCCCCTTTGTGCTGCCTGGGGCCCTGTGCACTGCTTGGGGCCCCGTGCACTGCCTGTGGCCCTTGTATGCTGGCTGGGGCCTCTGTGTGTAGCCTGGGATTCTGTGTGTAGCCTTGGGCCCCTGTGTGCTGCCTCGGGCCCCCATGCGCTGCCTGGGGCCCTAGCACTGCCTGGGGTCCCTGTATGTTGCGTAGGTGCACTTTCTGCTGCCTGGGGCCACTTGTGCTGCCTCGGGCCCTCATGCGTTGCTTGGGGCCCTGATCTACAGCTGCTGTGGTATACGGAGAGTTATAATCTGGCCTAGGCCTGTTTATACCCTGGGGTATAATTTGGGCTTGGCCAGAATACACCCAGGGTATATTCTGGCCCAGGGGGTATATTCTGGGCTAGCCCAGTTTATACCCCGGGTATAAACTTGGCTAGGCCAGACTATACCCGGGGTATAATCTGGGCTAGGCCACTTTAACCCCGGGTATATTCTGGTCGGGGGGGTTAATCTGGCCTGTTACACCGAAACCTGGAGGTCTGTGAATACCTGAACTGTGCCATTAAACTGTGTGCTGTGTGAGTAAATACCTGAGTCACTGCCTTCTGTCGTGCTGATCCTAACCACTACCTTACAGTGTAAAGCGGGTGGGAGACTCCAAATGGAGGAGGCGGCAATGAAGAAAGAATAACGCCGCCCAGCGGGGCGTGTGCTGCTGCATCAAGGAGGGGCAGAATGGAGCCTGGGCCCACCTTCTCAGTACCCCAGCCTCAGGGACTTCTGTAAGTTATAAGTTATTTTTCTGCTGTTTTATAGGGCGGATTTAGCTCAGAGAGGGATAGATAGGGAGCAGCTAGGAAGGTGCAGGGACAGGTAGTGATAGTGTAGGGACTTAGATCCAGGTGACAGGTTCCCTTTAAACTAAACTCTCCTTTTTTATTTTCACTATCGCCTTTTTTGGTCAAATCATTCTTCTTATACAGGAATCTTGAGTTTCATTTTTTATCCTGTTGAAGGCATCAACCACTAATGGTTTCGGATACCCTTTTTCTAAAAATCTGTTCTTTAAAACTAGTGATTCTTTTCGGAAGTCAGTTAGATGGGTACAATTTTTTCTAATGCGCCAGTATTGCCCATAAGGCACATTTGAGATCCACTTGGGCAAGTGACCATTATCAAAGGCTAAATAACTGTTAACATCTACAGTTTCAAAAGAGGTGGAAGTATTTGTTCATTATCCCCTTTACATATATATAGGTCCAAAAATTGGATCCCTTCCATGGAGGTTGTATGGGTGAAATTTAGGCCCCATGTGTTGTTATTTAGTTGAGTGAAGAAAGTTACTAGTTCTTCACTCGTTCCCGACCAAATTAAGAAAAGGTCATCTATAAATCGTTTGTAAACAATGATCCGTTCCATGGCAAAGGTGTCATTTTCAATATGTAGGGATTCAAAGTGGCCCATGAAAAGATTGGTGTAGTTGGTGCCACTCGCGTGCCCATAGCGCAACCTTTTAATTGCTTATAGGTCACTCCCTCAAAGGAAAAGATGTTATTCTTCAAAATAAACTCCAAGCTTTGTAGGAGAAATCGTTGTTGTATAGCCGGCAGTGATTTATCCATAGCTCAATATTCGTGAACTGCTTCAAGCCCCAATGAATGGGAACTATTAGAGTAAAGGGAACCAACGTCAAGGGAACAAAAAATATAGTTGTTCTTGCAGACTACCTCCTTCAATATTTTGATCAAATGGGTGGAATCTCTTAGGTGAGATTTAAGTTCTAATACATATTTTTGTAAAAATAAATCTAAATAATGGGACAAATTCGCTGTAATGGAATGAATTCCAGAAATTATTGGACGACCAGGAGGGTTATTTCTGTTTTTATGGATTTTCGGTAACAAATTAAAAAAAAAGGGTATTTGATAGAAATGTATACTTAGAAATTCTCTTTCGTTTTTATTTAACATCCCTTCCATTGTTGCTGTTTTCATCATTTCATTATAATTGTGAAGAATCTGCAGGGAGGGGTCATGATCTAGTTCCTCATAATATTCCCTATCATTTAGAATCCTAAAGCCTTCTTCTTTATACCACTCACGGTCCATGATCATAATTACCCCCCCCCCTTTATCAGCTCCCTTAATAATAATCTCTTTATTCTGACTCAGGGTATCAATTGCTCTCCTTTCAGCTTGATTAAGATTATCTCGCTTATTATCCTGCGTAAATGATCTTAGATCTTTCAAGATCAATTGTTGAAAGGTTTCAATATTGTTGCCCTTATGATGTAGAGGGTTAAAATTTCACTTCCTCATTTTTTCAGGGTTCTTTTCAGATATATTACCCAATTTTTTTCCAATTTTTTCTCTTACCCCATTATTTTTCCTTTATTGGGATGGTTTATTGAGATTTGTTCTTTTTCAGACGGGGGTCTGGTAGAACGGAGTGATCCAGATTTGTTTCTACCGCTCCCTCTACATCCCCTATATTTCTTTTTCTTTTTGGGTGTCTGCCCGGGGCTACCCGAAACAATTGAGTGACATTTCATTAATGGTATTGTGAGTTCTTGAGTCCCCTAATCCATTGGGACTGCTGGCCGTTTCAGTTTGCGGGTCAGCAGCCCGGTGGATTTATTGTGGGGGAGGTGAGCCGTACGGGGGGACAGCCTTTGGCTCAAGAAAGGACGTCTGGTGGTTCCACTTTGCTCATCCTATCATATGGACAAAAAATGCTTTTGTATATGGTCATATGCTTGGTATGCAATGTGCTTTGTATCAGCAAATCCATGATTATGGTACTATCCTTAACCAACTATATATAAGGCATGTCCTATACAATAATAATTTTTTGATAAATCCATGACTATAGTACTATATTGCACCAACGGCTTGATACTGGACGGATCATACAAGTGTCTGATCCCATATATGAGGGGAAAAGTAAGGGGGTCCTTTGCGCTGGTGAGTTGGTGGCCAAATGGCACAGTGCACGGTGCCATAGGATTGTCCCACTCACATGGCTTTGTTCCCTTGTCTCTAATCTATTTGGTATACTGATCCGACAAGAGGGACATACCCTGTACAAATGTGCCCCCTTTCCAAATGTTACAGTTGATAGGGATTAGCGATCACTGATGATGCCATCTCAGAACTACTATGTAGTACCAGGAGAAATGTCAATAACTAGATTGCAATTTAAGCTCATGTTTCCATTGCTGATAAATATGTGCTATTACAAGGATCCTGTTCGGGCTAGTGTGCGCCGTTATTCAGATCCTTATGATTTAAGTTGAGAGGTCTGTCTGTGCGACGGACAGACTCAGTACATTGGAAAATATAAACAGATGGGCGGGGTGAGATGGCGCGATCACACACGTGACATGACCCATTTCCGGAACGTCACTTATGACGCCAGAACGTTGCCATGACTACCTACACAGCGGAGGGCACTCCACTTTGATTATATGTACTATTTAAAGACAGGGAAGGAGTTCTAAGCCACGCCTCCCTGACAAAGTCGCCAAGCAACGGAGACACACGTGAGACAAGGATCCTCTGTGTGTATCCTGACACCATCATTGTCCTAGCACCGATCTTTCAAGCCTTGCTCCCCTGGCCAGGGACTGGTCCCTTAAACATCTCCTATGATAAGGATTCACACTGAACCAGGTGAGAGCATATTATTTGAGCTTATAGGGACTTGGGTGCATTCACTTTGCCGAGGACTATGAGTGTTAGACCTGTGGCACTACCTTTAGGGATAGTTGTTGGCAACCTCTGTGACCTAAGGGTACCGTTACACGTCGCAATATTGCATGCAATTTCACTTGCAATTTGCTGGTTGCAGTAAAATCATGGACACATTGTTCCATTTGTACATGGCAACAAAATAGAACAATGTATCCATGATTTCACTGCAACCAGTAAATTGCCAGTGAAATTGCATGCAATGTTGCGACGTGTAACGGTACCTTTAGTGTCCTCCTGTCAGTAGCACTTGATTGCATTCAATTTCAATATGCATATGACTGAGATTACATAATTTTGACCTGTGACTATAAAATATATGCAAGCCTACAGGGAGAATGTATTGTGCTGCCACCCCCTTTTTGGTTCATTTGTATAGGGTGTGCCTGTAATTTTTGATTCATTGTATTAACAGAAAAACCCTTCCTAAATGCAGGTTTTGTGGTTTTGTAATGGTTTTAATTGTTTTTAGGCTACTTTCACACTACGATTTTTGTAAAATCCGATGCTGTCCGATATAAATCGGACAGCATCGGATTCTTCTAATGCCTGGAATCGGGTGCCAAATAGGCATCCGATTCCGACAGAAAATAGGATGCCCGCCCTCCTGTCAGATCGCTCCCTGAGAGCTGTCAGTCTCTCCCCCGGTCCTCTTCTTTATCCCCTGTGTCTCCCCTCTTGGCCCCCTGTCCTCTCCTCTTATCCCCTGTGTCTCCCCTCTTGGCCCCCGGTCCTGTGTCTCCCCTCTTGGCCCCCGGTCCTGTGTCTCCCCTCTTGGCCCCCGGTCCTGTGTCTCCCCTCTTGGCCCCCGGTCCTGTGTCTCCCCTCTTGGCCCCGGTCCTGTGTCTCCCTCTTGGCCCCCGGTCCTGTGTCTCCCCTCTTGGCCCCCGGTGCTGTGTCTCACCTCTTGGCCCCCGGTCCTCTCATCCCCTGTGTCTCCCCTCTTGGCCCCCGGTCCTCCTATGCGTCCTCCTCCTCTTGTCCTCCTCCTCTTGTCCTCCTCCTCTTGTCCTCCTCCTCTTGTCCTCCTCTCCTTCTCTCCTTTCTCACCTGTCCACGACTCCTGCACGGTCCCGCGCGTCTCCGGTGCCTTGCTGTTCTGTCTCAGTGCAGCCAGGACCTCTCGTGATGTCACAATCACATGACTGCCTGCTATTGGTTCCTGGCAGTCATGTGATTGTGACATCACGGCAGGTCTTATCAGCACAGACGGCAAGATACCTGGAGACACTGGAGACACCGGAGACGCCGGGAGACGACGTGGGCCTCGTGGACAGGTGAGCATAGTTTTGTTTTTTTTTATTAACCCCTTAATTTACTTTTAGGAGCTATTTTAGTGTACTGAGCATGCTCAGTACACTAAAATCGGTCCGAGGAGACATCACATGTTTTCTCGGACCCTGCTCCATAGGGCCCCATGCTAAATTGATCGGGTCGGATCGGATGTGCACTAAATGCCATCCGATCTGGTCCGATCCGAATCTGTCAGATTTTATTTTCGGTGCAAAAATCGGAGCAAGCTCCGATTTTTGCACCGATAAAAAAATCGGACAGATTCGGATCGGACCAAATCGGATGGCATTTAGTGCACATCCGATTCGGTCCGATGCCCATAGGCCTGCATGGGGTCCGAAAATCGGTCCGATGCTGTCCGATTTTTATCGGACAGCATCGGAACTGAAAAAATCGTTATGTGAAAGCAGCCTTAGATGTGTGTTCTTGTCTTTAATAAAATTGATGATTTTTTGACCTATGCAATGGTGGTGTGCCGCAGAATTTTTGTCAATTCCTTCTCTCTCGTATACATGGTTTAATTGTCTGGTCACTACAGATGTTGCCGATGATGACCAAGCCTAGCTCGAAGCACTAAGCGTATAGTTTATAAAGTTGTCCAGAGATTTGTAGACAGATTTGTGCAGTCGTATAGTGTCTCTGCCGAGTAGAATTAAGATATCTGCCTTGTTGTCCAAGGCCGTTATCTCGTTGGCTATGGCTTTGAGGTGAGGAAACTGAAGAGCCGCTTGTGGCACATAGGATTTCTTCCCTGTTCAAGGGTATTTGGTTACACTCTATGAGTGTGGGAAGTGGTATCTCCTATGGCCCTTTTTCCAGTGGCTTCTGTCACACCGCTGCAGGTGCCCAAGGTGTAGGGAAAGTTGTTTCCCTTTAAGTTGAGCAAGTCGAAGAGTTCTGACCTGGCCAAGGACTTGTTGCTCTGTTCGTCCAGGCTGACGTACAATTTGACCGCCTTTTCTGGATGACCTTTAGGATCCTCCCTTGCCAGGCAAATCTTTGCGCAGGACATTTCGCGAAGACCTTCTCTACAGACCTCGGTGCAGGATACTGTATACTCAGCTCTTTTACACTGTTCATCTTCACTGAGTAAACTTCACTACATCCCTTTGCCAGCTTTGCTACTTTAAACCGCCATTGGAAACTTCAAGACTACTACACCATTTCCTCTCTGCTTAGTCTACTCTGCGCATCACTGTCTCAGCTCTGCTACTTTGAGCCTCCATTGCAAACTTGGTTAAAGAGGTTAAACTTGACAAAGGTCGTACATATAGATTACAATGTTCTTATGTATGGTAAACAATTAGTACAGATACAAAGAGAATCCAGGCAAATGCATACATATAAAACGCTCAATCGCTGTTAGTCTTAAATCCAGATTCTCATAAGGAGTATCTGACTTTGTTAGGGTACAGGCACACTGTCGTGCATCAAACACGGAGCGTGAGTGATGCACGACAGTGATGCGAGTGCAGTGCTAGTTTGGTGCGAGTGTATTGCTAGTGTGGTCCGAGTGTGGTGCTTGTGGTGAGTGTGCCTGGCTGTATGTAAGTGTATGTGGTGCGAGTGTGAGGTGTGAGTGCGTGTGTGTTGTTTTTTTTTCTCTGCTGTCCATGGTCTTGATGGACCACGGAACAGCATTAGTGCTGCTCGCCTGTATAATTCCTGCTATCCCCACACAGTTACAATAATGTTTCATTGCTGTGACAGCAGCAATGAAGCAGTATTGTATGTATAATTTATTATTTTTTGCAAAGTTACACTTATCAGCTTGATTTGACATGTTTTTACCATGTCGGCTGGTCAGGACTTCATTCTGCACTGTGCTACCGAGGGGGTTTAACCCGGTGAATAAGGGGTTAATCAGACGCTGGTGTCATGACACCATCTGTCCAGGGGTTGTCCTTCCCCCCCTGGATACATGGTGACATGACCTCGTGTCTGAATGGGTTAATTTTTCTGTAACCCAGGTTCAAGTGCATGTCGGGTGTAGAGATGTGACAGAAAGAGCCGTGATTTGTGAATGGAAGCCAGGGCTTGAGCACCATGGACAGCTCCTTACAAATCACCGGCTTATTCTGTGTAATCTCTACACCCGACATACACTTGAACCTGGTTTACAGAATAATTAACCCATTCAGACACATGATGTCATGTCACCATGTATCCAGGGGGGGAGGACAACCCCTAGACAGATGGTGTCATGACACCAGCGTCTGATTAACCCCTTATTCACCGGGTTAAAACCCCCTCGGTAGCACAGTGCAGAATGAAGTCCTGAACAGCCGACATGGTAAAAACATGTCAAATCAAGCTGATAAGTGTAACTTTGCAAAAAATAATAAATTATACATACAATACTGCTTCACTGCTGCTGTCACAGCAATGAAACATTATTGTAACTGTATGGGGACTATGGGGGGCCAGTGATTTTAACAGCACACGGCTGCAACTCTTGCACCATGTGCTGTATGGGTGCGAGCTAGACTCACACCCATATACTTTTAATGGCTCCTCGCGCGAGGCAATCGCAGGATTGCTCTCGCAAAGCAAGTTTAATTCCAGAAACTCGCATTAATGTGACCTGTATAGATAAGTTTTTCTCGCATTAAACTCATGCGAGTTCAACGCCAGTGTGCCTCCAGTCTTAAAGTCATTGCATCCACATAAAAAAATTTATAAACCAATCATGTTAAATAAACAGACATCATACCTATATGGCAACCAGTGGGAGTGCAAGCTCGAGGAAAGGGAAAGTAGATCCTATAACCCCTACATTTTTTTCGCCCACTCAGCTTCCTCAGGGAGAGGTGTATGGTGGTAGTGGACCCCGCACCATAACACCGGTGGTGTCTTTATAGCACTGGGAACTCCGGGTGCGATGTTAAGCACTTCCGGGTTCCGCTTGTGTCATGCACAGTCTGTCCGCACCATCTCAGGTCGGTTCCAGATTCCGGCTCACAGCCCACCATCATCCAGCACAGGGACGCATCACCAAAGATGCTGGGCGGAGGGGAGGGGCCGTTGGCGAACACCTACACAACGAGAGGGTGGAACAGGCTTATGCAGCGCTGTGCGCTCATTATATCACCATATTCTCAAACGATAACAAACCAGGGGAAAAAGAGACCATATGTATGTCACATCAGGAGAGCTAGGAAATCTATCGCCATTAAGTATAGGCTGGGCTCCGAGATAATTACATCTGAACATCTCGGACTGTAGTCATTATCAGCTTGGTGAGGTATTGTCCTTCTCCTTGTGATTTCTAGATCCATCTTGTATACTTCACATATGGTGATCCCTGGGCAAAGGACACAGGAGACGGGCTTGGACACCTTGAGAGTATATGGTGTTGTGTGTGAACAATAAAAAACCTAAAAATGATATAGAACCAGGAAAAAAGGATTAAAATAGAAAAAGCAAGAAAAGAGAGTTAGCATGTGGCATAATGAGCAGTCTCTCGTAGGTAAGGACTATAGGTGACATTTTCATTTAGACCATTAGGGGTCAAGGTCCCGAGAGTCGCGATCCACTTAGTCTCCAGACGCGCCAGAACCTTTTTAAGGTCACCGCCTCTATTGCCGCAACACACCAAATCAATTCCCCTGACTCTCAAGGAGGCAGGATTGCATCCATGATGTTTTTTTTAAATGCTTTGGTATTGTTTTAAGCAAAGTGGGATCTTTTGCTTCCTTCATTGCGATAATGCCGCGAACGTGCTCGCCTATGTGTACCCTCAACTCACGTGAGGTCAAGCCCACGTAGATCAGAGGGCAGGCACATTGGGCAAAATACACCACATGTGTTGAGGAACACGAAATCCTGTGCCTGATCTCAAATCTACGCGAGCCATCAGCAGAGTGAAAATGGGTCACATGCTCCACGTTAGTGCAGGAGACGCAATGTCCACAGGGATAACATCCCAAAATAGGCCCCTGAGAGCTAAAGGGATTAGGTATGTGCGGCACATAGTGGCTGTGATCCAACATGTCCCTCAGGTTTCAGGTACGTCGTGGAATCATCAGAGGTCGGTCAGGTACACACTTTCTCAAAGTAGGATCAGTGAGTAAGACCCTACCCCCAGTGTCTACTACAAAGCTCTCTCATGGTCTGCCACTCATGGTTAAAAGTACCAATAAAGCGTAGTGTCTGTTCAATCTCAGTCTTTTTGGGTGTTTGTTTTAGTAGATGGGCTCTCTGTGGTATGTAAAGCACTCAGGTGCCCACGCTTTATGCACCTATTGGAATAACCACGATCTCTAAATCTTTGCTTAAGGTCCACAGACTGACGCTCAAATCCCTCCTTTGTAGAACAGATCCGCTTCATCCTCAAGAACTTGCCAGTGGGGACGGCACGTATGGTGGAGGAACTGTGACCAGAGGAAGCATGTAACAAGGAGTTCACGGAGGTTGACTTTATGTGGACGTCTGTCTCAATCAGTCCAGAGCTATCCACTTCCAGGGCAATGTCCATGAAGTCAATCCTCGCCGAACTACACTTGAATTGTTATAACATCAGACTGATGTACATGTTTCATTAAGACATCCAGCTGCTCCGCTGAGCCCTGCCAAATAAACAAGACGTCGTCTATGTAGTGCATCCAGCACTGCACCTAGGCACAGGCTGCCATGCCTCCATCGCCAAATATCAATCTCTCCCAATATCCCAGGAAGAGATTGGCGTACGAAGGCGCGGAGGCCGTGCCCATCGTAGTGCCACGCTGCTGCAGATAGATGACGTCCTTAAATTCAAATAAAAAGAAGGGGGGGGGAAACAAGAGGCGCAATAGTGCCCTATTACTATGGCACTGAATGTAGAGGTGGTGAGAAAAGAATCCACTCACCTGTGGCAGTTGTGACACCCACAACTGGTTTGAAGGCGTATAAATGATAGTTTCCAGATGGCTGCTGCTGGACTTCCACCGTCCACTCAAATGTGGAGACACAGCGGATTGCAGGGAAGAAATGGTGTATCACGGTCCGCGCTGCCAAAATCACTCACTCCAAAGAAATGCACATGAAGATGGAACTTCAAAAGGAACTCTTTTATTACCTCCTACGCGTTTCGGTGCCCTCCTGGCACCTTCCTCAGGGATACCTCCACCCCACCAAACCACTCATATATTTAGCACATCTCATAATATTGATTAGTGGGAGTAAACATCAATAATGACGTCATCATCGTCATCAAACAGGGGAGGGTCACAGATTTTGGCGCAAAAAACTTTTAAAAACCAATGTTCCATAAATAATTAATAACATAGTATGCCCACACATTTTTAAAAATCCGATTAAGAGAAATGTGCCAAAAAATCAGCAAAATGCCAGCGGAAACGCCTGTAAAAACTGTCTGAAAGGGCTAGACAAAAAAATTGCTCACTAAAATAAAGCATTCGACTCTGCTCTCTGGGGGATAGAACCGCAGGTCCCGATGGATTGATAAGTGTAAATCATCATCAGTGACAAGCGCCACTTAACCTGTTGTAAAACAGCCAGATTAGTAGATCTCTTGTTTTTGCTCCCAAAATTCCTAAAATCAATGTGTGCTTTATTTTTCTCTAGAAGACAGATGAAGAATACAGATGGAAGGAAGAAACCGAAGATACAAGCTTCCGGCTTTCATGAGATTTCTCACAATCAGTGATGAACAATTAAAAGAATAGTTTATTAATTACATTAAAAATAAGTCTTAAGATCAGAATCAAAGATGAGATGAAGTAAATGAAAGCCCTATGAAGTAATATCAGTAAAATATTTAATAAAAACAAGAATAAATAAATAAATAATTATAATGTTAAAAACGAGTAGTCCCTCTTTTTGCCTGATCTTCTGTGGCATACCAGTATAAGGGCCCTTTCACATCAGCGTTTTTCGTAATTCGCGGCAGATGCGGTGAAAAAACCGCATCTGCCGCGTTTGCCGCATAACGGTTCCACTTGCGGCACGGTTGCGGTTTTTTCCATAGGAAGTATAGGGGGACTTGCGGCAGATGCGGCAAGTGCGGTTTTGCACTTGCGGCAGGTGCGGCAGCGAAAAAAACCGCAGTAAGCCGCGGTTTTTTTCTCTGCCGCACCTGCCGCAAGTGCAATACCGCACTTGCCGCATCTGCCGCAAGTCCCCCTATACTTCCTATGGAAAAAACCGCAACCGTGCCGCAAGTGGAACCGTTATGCGGCAAACGCGGCAGATGCGGTTTTTTCACCGCATCTGCCGCGAATTACGAAAAACGCTGATGTGAAAGGGCCCTGATGCGGCAAACGCGGCAGATGCGTTTTTTTCACCGCTTCTGCCGCGAATTATGAAAAACGCTGATGTGAAAGCACCCTAAGTGCATGTGATGTCATCCAAATTCTCTGGGTTCTATCCCCCGAAAGGATACAGACTAAGATTCTTCATATATATCAAACAAAAAACTTTAAGTCACATGTCAAGTGTGTCAAGATCTTAGTACACTTAGGATAATCCCCACTCATGGATCTATATGTAGATCTTATAAGTTACAATTATATGTGGTAATAATCTATTTTATCCACAAGATGGCGATAGTCTGGATGTTGTTGTCAAGGAAACAAAACCAGGTACCAAGTCTTCACAAGCCTATATCACCGCCAGTAGGGGGCGCTTCATCCAAATCTCTGTGTATTAACAAGAAAATGTGCTAGCTCAGAATTTCTGTTCAGTGGAAAAAGAAAAGATAAGCATTACTGTGTGTGGGGTGCTGGGACGTGGATTTAGACCCAAAGTAGTTTGATAGATAAGTTCTTGTGTTGTCTATAACTGTAAAGGAATGCTAAAGAACATAGTGAATTTATTTTTAGTGTGGAAGTACCTTTCAGAATATACTGAAAGTGTTGTGCTGTAAGTGTACAAAGGCAAATAACTGACCAATGATTCCTATATTATTTCAGAGATTAGGTTCCGTCCCCTAGGTTTCAGTAGGTTTCAGTGTGTCCAGGTTAAACATCTCTCTTTTTTAATACCTCGAATCTGTTTGGGATGTGTGACTGTACATGGTCTATGGGGGTAATGCTGATGACCGTGGGGTCTCTGTTATGATGGAGATCACAATGATAGGACACACCATGAGCTTTGAAGCCATTTTTTATGTTCGATCGGTGTTTGTTGAGCCTTTCATGCAGGGGTTCACCCCGGACAGCCCCGGATCGCAAAAAACATGGTGTGAAGCTGGTTATGCACCAGTTTGATTTCAGCTTTGCTATGTCTATAGTCTTCAATGCACTTTTCTAGTCCTGGGAGCTGTATCTGAGGTCAAGCAGGGCACTGACCAATATACAGACTCCTAAACCAGTGATCTGTGTGCTGGAAACCAATTTTTTTTATTAAAGGGAATCTGTCAGTAGATTTTTGCCATGTAATCTGTAAGGGCTGAGACCTTGATTCCAGCGATTTGTCTGCTTGCTGTTATTTTGATACAATCACTGTTTTCTTTAGCATAGCAGTGAATGATGAGCCCTGTATAACCCCACCCACACCACTGCTTGGCAGCTTTCCGTATATAACACTGCCCACACCACTGCTTGGCAGCTTTCGTATATAACACTGCCACACACTACTGCTTGGCAGCTGTCTGTATATAACCTGCCCACACCACTGATTGGCAGCTTTCTGTATATAACCCCACCCACACCACTAATTGGCAGCTTTCTGTATATACACTGCCCACACCACTGATTGGAGCTTTCTGTATATAACACTGCCCACACCACTGATTGGCAGCTTTCTGTATATAACACTGCCCACACCACTGATTGGCAGCTTTCTGTATATAACCCACCCACACCACTAATTGGCAGCTTTCTGTATATAACACTGCCCACACCACTGATTGACAGCTTCTGTATATAACACTGCCCACACCACTAATTGGCAGCTTTCTGTATATAGCACTGCCCACACCACTGATTGGTAGCTTTCTGTATATAACCACCCACACCACTGATTGGCAGCTTTCTGTATATAACCCCACCACACCACTAATTGGTAGCTTTCTGTATATAACACTGCCCACACCACTGATTGGCAGCTTTCTGTATATAACACTGCCCACACCACTGATTGACAGCTTTCTGTATATAACACTGCCCACACCACTGCTTGGCAGCTTTCTGTATATAACACTGCCCACACCACTGCTTGGCAGCTTTCTGTATATAACACTGCCCACACACTGATTGGCAGCTTCTGTATATAACACTGCCCACACCACTGATTGGTAGCTTTCTGTATATAAGCACTGCCCACACCACTGCTTGGCAGCTTTCTGTATATAACACTGCCCACACCACTGATTGGCAGCTGTCTGTATATAACACTGCCCACACCACTGATTGGCAGCTTTCTGTATATAACCCCACCCACACCACTAATTGGCAGCTTTCTGTATATAACACTGCCCACACACACTGATTGGCAGCTTTCTGTATATAACCACCCACACCACTAATTGGAGCTTTCTGTATATAACACTGCCCACACCACTGATTGGCAGCTTTCTGTATATAACACTGCCCACACCACTGATTGACAGCTTTCTGTATATAACACTGCCCACACACTGCTTGGCAGCTTTCGTATATAACACTGCCCACACTACTGCTTGGCAGCTGTCTGTATATAACACTGCCCACACCACTGATTGGTAGCTTTCTGTATATAGCACTGCCCACACACTGCTTGGCAGCTTTCCGTATATAACACTGCCCACACCACTGCATTGGCAGCTTCTGTATATAACACTGCCCACACCACTGATTGGCAGCTTTCTGTATATAACCCCACCACACTTATTGGCAGCTTTCTGTATATAGCACTGCCCACACCACTGATTGGTAGCTTTCTGTATATAACACTGCCCACACCACTGATTGGCAGCTTTCTGTATATAACCCCACCCACCCACTAATTGGTAGCTTTCTGTATATAACACTGCCCACACCACTGATTGGCAGCTTTCTGTATATAACACTGCCCACACCACTGATTGGACAGCTTTCTGTATATAACACTGCCCACACCACTGCTTGGCAGCTTTCGTATATAACACTGCCCACACACTGACTTGGCAGCTGTCTGTATATAACACTGCCCACACCACTGATTGGTAGACTTTCTGTATATAGCACTGCCCACACCACTGATTGGCAGCTTTCTGTATATAACACTGCCCACACCACTGATTGGTAGCTTTCTGTATATAACACTGCCCACACCACTGATTGGCAGCTTTCTGTATATAACCCCCCACACCACTAATTGGCAGCTTTCTGTATATAGCACTGCCCACACCACTGATTGGTAGCTTTCTGTATATAACACTGCCCACACCACTGATTGGCAGCTTTCTGTATATAACCCCACCCACACCACTAATTGGCAGCTTTCTGTATATAACACTGCCCACACCACTGATTGGCAGCTTTCTGTATATAACACTGCCCACACCACTGATTGACAGCTTTCTGTATATAACACTGCCCACACCACTGCTTGGCAGCTTTCGTATATAACACTGCCCACACTACTGATTGGCAGCTGTCTGTATATAACACTGCCCACACCACTGATTGGTAGCTTTCTGTATATAACCCACCCACACCACTAATTGGCACTTCTGTATATAACACTGCCACACCACTGATTGGCAGCTTTCTGTATATAACACTGCCCACACCACTGATTGGCAGCTTTCTGTATATAACCCCACCCACACACACTAATTGGCAGCTGTCTGTATATAACACTGCCCACACCACTGATTGGCAGCTTTCTGTATATAACACTGCCCACACCACTGATTGGCAGCTTTCTGTATATAGCACTGCCACACACCACTGATTGGCAGCTTTCTGTATATAACACTCCCCACACCACTAATTGGCAGCTGTCTGTATATAACACTGCCCACACCACTGATTGGCAGCTTTCTGTATATAACACTGCCCACACCACTGATTGGCAGCTTTCTGTATATAACACTGCCCACACCACTGATTGGCAGCTTTCTGTATATAACACTGCGCACACCACTGATTGACAGCTTTCTGTATATAACACTGCCCACACCACTGATTGGCAGCTTTCTGTATATAACACTGCCCACACCACTGATTGGCAGCTTTCTGTATATAACACTGCCCACACCACTGATTGGCACCTTCTGTATATAACACTGCCCACACCACTGATTGGCAGCTTTCTGTATATAACACTGCCCACACCACTAATTGGCAGCTGTCTGTATATAACACTGCCCACACCACTGATTGGCACCTTCTGTATATAACACTGCCCACACCACTGATTGGCAGCTTTCTGTATATAACACTGCCCACACCACTGATTGTCAGCTTCCTGTGTACACTAGTGGCCTAAGGTGAGGCAACACCTGCAGTTTTTCACCATCACCAATATTTAATGAACGTTTTCACTGACATACTTACTTGAACACTCGCCCTCTTCTGCGATATGTATTCTATGTTTGTTTATAGTGACTTGGGTGTGATTTAAGACCGATATTTTGTGATTAAAAGGCAGTTTTTATATTTTAAGCCAGTTTGTCATCAATATGTAAGCAATGACATGAATGACATGTTTTTATTGTTATACTGTCTCAGAATTCTATTATATAAAATTGACACACATTTGCTTAACTTTTATTTCACGTGCAGCATTAATGACTGCGTCTTTGTAGGGTAGAAAGTTAATAAAAATTAAGCTTTGATTTAATAATTATATTTGCAATATAACAGTGTGATATAATGGCATATTAAGTGATTTTTCACCATTTTATCATTTGAATGTCAGATTTTGGGAATGACCAGCAGTATTAGACAGGAGTGGTCACCTAAGAAGAGAGCCAAAGCTGTTACTTTAAGAGAAGAAGGGTACAGTTACCGGGAAATAACCGCACGAATTGGAAAAGGGAGGTCACCGGCCAGCGTTCTCCAAGTGCGCAAGAGGTTTCAAGAGACTGGTTCAATAAAGAATAAACCAGGTAGAGGAAGGAAGAAGGCTACCACTCCTCATACTGGTAGAAGAATTGTTACAATCACCCTAAATAACAGGGAATCAACTGCTGTTGACATCAACAAGGAGCTTGTCAACACTGGAGTGACAGGGTCCGATTGGACGGTTTGACAGCAATTGGTAAACACGGAGTTAAGAGAATACCACATCAAAAGGGGACGTACTAAAAAGAATGAAGAAAAGGAATAAATAAAAAGAATGAAGATAATAACTTATTACAGAAAGATTATGTAGATGTATAAAAGGTTTCTTGGGAATCTTATTAGAAGAAAAAGGTTTGGTACCGTGTTAGCCAGTTGAGAAAATGTTGATTGCTCTCAGTGTGAGAAACCTCAGATGGGACAGTTTCCACCCAAAACACATCAAAAAATCCATTGTCTACAGCCAGGCCCTGAGATATAACCGTATTTGCTCCAACCCAGTGGAAAGGGATGAACACTTAAACCAGCTAAAAAAGACATTTTTAAACCAGGGCTACCACCCCACCTCCATTGATGATCAGATAAGTAAAGCCACAAGGATCCCTAGAAGTCAAGCACTCCAATACAGAGCAAAAGAAGAGAACCAACGTGTTCCCCTGGTGGTGACCTACAACCCACAGCTTGAGTTACTAAGGAAAACGGCCAGGAAACTTCACCACATCTTACACAAGGATGACCGACTTAAAATATTATTCAAAGACCCTCCCTTGCTGTGCTACAGGCAGCCTCCCAACTTAAGGAACATCATGGTCCGAAGTTTGATGCCCTCGGATACACCAAAAGGAACTTATCCATGCAATGTGAAGAGCTGCAAGACCTGTACTCACATAGAGACTAGAGACAGGATACAGATCCCCAATACACAGCAGGATTATAGGATTCCTGGGAGTTTCACATGCTCCTCTTCCAATGTGGTATATTTAATTATGTGCACCATTTGCCCAGTAGGTTCTTTCTATGTTGGGGAGACTGGACAGCGTCTAAGAGCAAGGATGAGGTCTCATCGTCACACAATTACACACAAAAAAATCCATTTTCCAGTAGCGGAGCATTTTTCTGGCCAGGGACACAACATTGACAATATGAAGGTTTTAATCTTGAGAGGTAACTTCAAATCCCAAAAACACCGAAGAGTGTGTGAATCGAAGCTAATTAGAAGCTTCAATTGTATACAGAATGGACTTAACATTGCTGATGGCTTTATGGCTCATTACCACGTGTAAACAATGTTGTTCAAAGACATGGAGATCTTAGACAGCAGGTTTTCTTATAATTTAGTGTCCTAAAGACTTTATTACCACTGGCCCTGCCTGTTTGAAGATGCTCTCCTAGGCAGTTTTGTTTGTTTTGCCAAATGTCCAGTCCCTGTAATGTTTATTGAGCCAAATATCCAATCATTTTTAGTTGTGCATGCATATATTTTGAGTTTCATTCAATATCTTGTCATACCATGCCTGATGAAGAGACCTGAGTCGTCTCGAAAGCTCGCCCTATAACATCATTTATTAGCCATTAAAAGGTATCACAACTACAAGATTTGTATCTTGTTTCTCACACTGAGAGCAATCAACATTTTGGGAATCTTAGACATGGAATGAACACATATCCCATATAACCAGGTGTATAATATGTTACCTGAGCATTTTAGGTGTGGAATGAAGATGGAAATCTGTAGATAATAGAAGAATGGACACTTATCCCATATAACCAGGTGTATATTATGTTACCTGAGCATATTAGGTGTGGAATGAAGATGGAATATATGTAGATAACACAGGTCAACAAAAAAAATTTTTTTTTCTGGTGTCCAAAATATTTTAATGAATTTGGGGTATTTTTGGGGTGCTGATTCTGAATATGCTATCAGTTTTGCCAGATTGGCTCAAGTTTTTGAGATTTTTGGTATCTTATTTATAGCACTTGTTGGTAAATGCGACGCATCATCTCATTAATTTCTTTGGATTAGTACTTGAACTGAGCAGTTCTCAATATTGTTTTGTGTTAATTAGTGTTCTAAAAGTTTGTTCATAGCTTGATTTTTGCACTAACTTTATGTTGTTTTCTGTTTTCCAGTGAAAAGCATGAACTCATCAAGAAGAAGTTGTCTTAACGATCCAGACTCATTCTGTTACATTTGTGGTGAATATACACTGACAAAACATAGAAGAAACATAACAGACTTCGTTAAAAAAGTGTATTTTGCCTATTTTGGGGTTATGCTTGGGGACCAAGACAAGTTTTGGGCACCACACATAGTGTGCAAAGCATGTATCGAATTATTACGAAAATGGAGCAAAGGACAAAGAACAAGCTTCAAATTTGGTGTTCCAATGGTGTGGAGAGAGCAAAAAAATCATCATGATGACTGTTATTTCTGTGCAGTGCAAGTACAAGGATTCAATAAGCATAAGAAACGAAAATGGGAGTATCCTAACATGGAATCTGCAAGAAGGCCTGTCCCTCATTGTGAAGATGTGCCTGTACCTGTGTTTACCATGTTACCTGACCTTCCCCCACCTGATGATGATGATGAAATGCAGGGTATGGAGCTAAGCATTAGTTCTGGAAGTGAACTAGAATATGAAGGAAGTTTCAGAACACCTACGCAATTTACCCAAGGAGAGCTCAACGATCTAATAAGAGACCTCAACCTCTCAAAAAGTGCATCCGAACTTTTAGCTTCAAGGCTAAGTGAAAAAAATTGTCTGACGCCTGGAACTAAAATTACATCTTACAGGACCAGAGAAGAAGCACTTCTTCCATTTTTCTGTGAAGATGACCTACTTGTATATTGTAAGGATATTCCTGGCCTGATGCTGCAAATGGGTTTACAAGTATATCGTCCTGTAGACTGGAGGCTTTTCATAGATAGTTCTAAAAGGAGTTTGAAATGTGTTTTGTTGAACAATGGCAATCAGTGTGCATCTCTTCCAGTAGCTCACTCAACTAAACTTGCAGAACAATACCAAAATGTCAAAATGGTCTTGGAGAAACTGTGCTACCATGAACATTCGTGGCTGATATGTGTTGATTTAAAAATGGTCAACTTTTTACTTGGACAGCAAAGTGGATACACAAAGTATCCTTGCTTCATCTGCATGTGGGATAGTAGAGCAAAACATCAGCACTGGGAGAAACTGAATTGGCCTCCCAGGGACACCTTGACAGTAGGAGCATCAAACATAGTGAACGAACCTTTGGTGGACAGGGAAAAAATCATTCTACCACCACTTCACATAAAGTTAGAATTAATGAAGCAGTTCGTCAAGGCATTAGACAAAGATGGTAATTGCTTCATGTACATCTGCAGATCTTTCCCTGGTCTTAGTAGCGAAAAACTGAAGGCAGGAATCTTTGATGGTCCTCAAATTCGGAAACTCATTAAAGATTCAAATTTTCCTAAGGAAATGAATGACATTGAAGCTGCTGCATGGTGTAGTTTTGTGTTGGTAGTGAAGAACTTCTTGGGAAATCAAAAGGCAGACAATTATGAAGAACTGGTACAAAACATGCTATTGAGATTTAGAAATCTGGGTGTACACATGAGCATTAAATTGCATTATCTTCACAGTCACTTGGACAGATTTCCAGAAAACATTGGAGATTTTAGCGAAGAACAAGGGGAGAGATTTCATCAGGATATTATGGTGATGGAGGAAAGGTACCAAGGCAGATGGGACAGACATATGATGGCTGATTACTGCTGGAATCTACAGCGTGACTGCCCCAATAGCTCACATAGAAGAAAATCATATAAAAAGCGCTTTTCCAGCGATTAAATGTCTATCTTTCATGTCTTGTTCATTTTTGAAGATTACTTTCTTAAACTAGTTAAAATAAACTAAAATCAACATTTACTTTGTTAAATTTATTGTATTCATGACAATATCAATAAAGTTAATGCGCGTGTAGCAAAAAACTTCTTTTTTTTTTACACATTTTACGAAAAATCTCAAAAACTTGAGCCAATCTGGCAAAAACTGATGACATTCAGAATCAGCACCCCAAAGTTATCCTAAATTCAATGAAATATCTTTGGCACCAAAAATGCTGTTGACCAGTGTAATAGAAGAATGAACACATATCCCATATAACCAGGTGTATATTATGTTACCTGAGCATTATAGGTGTGGAATGAAGATGATATATCTGTAGATAATAGAAGAATGAACACATATCCCATATAACCAGGTGTATATTATGTTACCTGAGCATTATAGGTGTGGAATGAAGATGAAATATATGTAGATAATAGGAGAGTGAACACATATCCCATATAACCAGGTGTATATTATGTTACCTGAGCATTATAGGTGTGGAATGAAGATGGAATATATGTAGATAATAGAAGAATGAACACATATCCCTTATAACCAGGTGTATATTATGTTACCTGAGCATTATAGGTGTGGAATGAAGATGGAATATATGTAGATAATAGAAGAATGAACACATATCCCTTATAACCAGGTGTATATTATGTTACCTGAGCATTATAGGTGTGGAATGAACGTGAAATATCTGTAGATAATAGGAAAATGAACACATATCCCATATAACCAGGTGTATATTATGTTACCTGAGCTTTATAGGTGTGGAATGAACGTGAAATATCTGTAGATAATAGGAGAGTGAACACATATCCCATATAACCAGGTGTATATTATGTTACCTGAGCATTATAGGTGTGGAATGAATATGATATATCTGTAGATAATAGAAGAATGAACACATATCCCATATAACCAGGTGTATATTATGTTACCTGAGCATTATAGGTGTGGAATGAAGATGAAATATATGTAGATAATAGGAAAATGAACACACATCCCATATAACAAGGTGTATATTATGTTACCTGAGCATTATAGGTGTGGAATGAAGATGGAATATATGTAGATAATAGAAGAATGAACACATATCCCATATAACCAGGTGTATATTATGTTACCTGAGCATTATAGGTGTGGAATGAAGATGAAATATATGTAGATAATAGGAGAGTGAACACATATCCCATATAACCAGGTGTATATTATGTTACCTGAGCATTATAGGTGTGGAATGAAGATGGAATATATGTAGATAATAGAAGAATGAACACATATCCCTTATAACCAGGTGTATATTATGTTACCTGAGCATTATAGGTGTGGAATGAACGTGAAATATCTGTAGATAATAGGAAAATGAACACATATCCCATATAACCAGGTGTATATTATGTTACCTGAGCTTTATAGGTGTGGAATGAATGTGAAATATCTGTAGATAATAGGAGAGTGAACACATATCCCATATAACCAGGTGTATATTATGTTACCTGAGCATTATAGGTGTGGAATGAAGATGATATATCTGTAGATAATAGAAGAATGAACACATATCCCATATAACCAGGTGTATATTATGTTGCCTGAGCATTTTAGGTGTGGAATGAAGATGAAATATCTGTAGATAATAGGAGAATGATCGCATATACCATATAACCAGGTGTATGTGTTCATTTTCCTATTATCTACAGATATTTAACATTCATTGCACACCTAAAATGCTCAGGTAACATAATATAAACCTGGTTATATGGAATGTGTGTTCATTTTCCTATTATCTACTGATATTTCATCTTCATTCCACACCTAAAATGCTCAGGTAACATAATGTACATCTGGTTATATAGGATATGTGTTCATTTTCCTATTATCTAAGTATATTCCATCTTCATTCCATACCTATAATGCTCAGGTAACATAATATACACCTTGTTATATGGGATATGTGTTCATTTTCCTATTATCTACAGATATTTCATCTTCATTCCACACCTATAATGCTCAGGTAACATAATATACACCTGGTTATATGGGATATGTGTTCATTTTCCTATTATCTACAGATATTTCATCTTCATTCCACACCTATAATGCTCAGGTAACATAATATACACCTGGTTATATGGGATATGTGTTCATTTTCCTATTATCTACAGATATTTCATCTTCATTCCACACCTATAATGCTCAGGTAACATAATATACACCTTGTTATATGGGATATGTGTTCATTTTCCTATTATCTACAGATATTTAATCTTCATTCCACACCTATAATGCTCAGGTAACATAATATACACCTGGTTATATGGGATATGTGTTCATTTTCCTATTATCTACAGATATTTCATCTTCATTCCACACCTATAATGCTCAGGTAACATAATATAGACCTGGTTATATGGGATATGTGTTCATTTTCCTATTATCTACAGATATTTCATCTTCATTCCACACCTATAATGCTCAGGTAACATAATATACACCTGGTTATATGGGATATGTGTTCATTTTCCTATTATCTACAGATATTTCATCTTCATTCCACACCTATAATGCTCAGGTAACATAATATACACCTGGTTATATGGGATATGTGTTCATTCCATGTCTAAGATTCCCAAGAAACCTTTTTTTACATCTACACAATCTTTTGGTAATAAATTATTATCTTCATTCTTTTTATTTATTCCTTTTCTTCATTCTTTTTAGTATGTCCCCATTCCTGTGTGCTGTGTTACTAGTCAATGTAACAATTCAGTATGAGCTGCTCTTGGTGCCGGGGGAGGTGATGCTCTCCTGAGCAAGATAGATGGGGAATGAACATGATATCTATATACTGTAAGGGATATATATTCCACATACTCCACTTTCGAGCGGCCGCAATCGCGGCCCACTTTTGCAAACTCGGGGGTCGCAAGAACGGACCGCAAATGCGGCCACAAAAACAGCGGCAGTGTGAATGAAGCGCAAATAGTAAATTTGATAAGTCATTTAAGGGTACGTTCAGACGTGGTGGATTTTCCAGAAGGTTTTTGCACGGAAATACCGCTGCGGCCACGCCCTCCATTATACCCTGTGTGAACTGCAAAAAGCAGCTCACACAGGACGGAAAAATTGCCGCCGCGGAAAGCAGGTCGCAGTGCGGCAATCTTCAACCGCATCTTGTCAATTTGCCGCTCTGATTTCTTGCGGAATACAAACGTAAATTGCTTATAGGTTAGAATTGAATCGCAGTCAGACCGCCTTGCAGCATCTTAGCAGCATATTTTTTGGCGCTTTTGCCGCACATAAGAGCGCCAAAAAAGCACCTCAAAACCTGCAGAAAAGATGGAATTAATTTTGCCAATTGCAATAAAAAGCATGAAGTCTGTGACAGAATTACCTAACAGATGAGAATTATGGCTCGTCCACACATGCCGGATTTGTGGCGACTGATCCATAGTCGCCAGCAAAACCAGTACTGATGTCATTGGTCGGATTATTTTCGTCCGGAAATTGATCTGGACTGCTGTTATTCTCAACCGCATCATGTCAATTTGACGGACAGGATCCGTCTGATAATTTGACATGCTAAAATGGCAGAAACCGTGGCTAAATATCAGCCGCGGCTTCTTGCGGGAATTGGCGGTGGTAAGGAACTACCACCGCTATTCCACCCTATTACTGCCATATATACGCCGACCAATTGGTATATATACTCCGGAATACCGCCGCATTTAGCGGCCAAAGTCCGTACGGAATACGGATTCCAGACGCCATACACCCGCAGCGTGTGGACGTACCCTTAGACTTAACTCAGATTTAGGGTCCGCTTAAGAGGTCCCCTTATCCTTTATATATTACACATAGATCATGTTTATTCACCAACTATTTAATCGCTTAGGAAAGTTACTGGAAAGCTGGGTGTGTGGGATACTGTATCCATTACACTGCATACTGTACATATATTATGTTCATTCCCCATCTCTCTTGCATAGGAAAGTTACTGGAAAGCTGGGTATGTGGGATATATCTCCATTACACTGTATACTGTACATATATCATGTTCATTACCCATTTCTCTTGCATAGGAAAGTTACTGGAAAGCTGGGTATCTGGGATATATCCATTACACTGCATACTGTACATATATTATGTTCATTCCCCATCTCTCTTGCATAGGAAGGTTACTGGAAAGCTGGGTGTGTGGGATGTATCTCCATTACACTGTATACTGTACATATATCATGTTCATTACCCATCTCTCTTGCTCAGGAAAGTTACTGGAAAGCTGGGTATGTGGGATATATCCATTACACTGCATTCTGTACATATATTATGTTCATTCCCCATCTCTCTTGCATAGGAAAGTTACTGGAAAGCTGGGTATGTGGGATATATCTCCATTACACTGTATACTGTACATATATCATGTTCATTACCCATCTCTCTTGCTCAGGAAAGTTACTGGAAAGCTGGGTATGTGGGATATATCTCCATTACACTGTATACTATACATATATCATGTTCATTCCCCATTTCTCTTGCTCAGGAAAGTTACTGGAAAGCTGGGTATGTGGGATATATCCATTACACTGCATACTGTACATATATTATGTTCATTCCCCATCTCTCTTGCATAGGAAAGTTACTGGAAAGCTGGGTGTGTGGGATATATCTCCATTACACTGTATACTGTACATATATCATGTTCATTACCCATCTCTCTTGCTCAGGAAAGTTACTGGAAAGCTGGGTATGTGGGATATATCCATTACACTGCATTCTGTACATATATTATGTTCATTCCCCATCTCTCTTGCATAGGAAAGTTACTGGAAAGCTGGGTATGTGGGATATATCTCCATTACACTGTATACTGTACATATATCATGTTCATTCGCCATCTCTCTTGCTCAGGAAAGTTACTGGAAAGCTGGGTATGTGGGATATATCTCCATTACACTGTATACTATACATATATCATGTTCATTCCCCATTTCTCTTGCTCAGGAAAGTTACTGGAAAGCTGGATATGTGGGATATATCCATTACACTGCATACTGTACATATATTATGTTCATTCCCCATCTCTCTTGCTCAGTACAGTTACTGGAAAGCTGGGTATGTGGGATATATCCATTACACTGCATACTGTACATGTATTATGTTCATTCCCCATCTCTCTTGCGCAGTACAGTTACTGGAAAGCTGGGTATGTGGGATATCTATCCCTCATCATCCACATTACGAACCTTGTGTACACTTACATTCATAATCCACATTATGCAACCCTATGTGCAGTCACCCC
Source organism: Allobates femoralis (assembly GCA_033576535.1). Lineage (NCBI taxonomy): Eukaryota > Metazoa > Chordata > Amphibia > Anura > Aromobatidae > Allobates > Allobates femoralis. The sequence continues at coordinate 100,557,261 of JARQOC010000012.1, read as the reverse complement.
AAACATATAGAGAGCAACATATAGCATAAAATAGAGTTGTTTGCTGTGGAGTTGAACCCTATGTGAGCAGTTCTTACCTTCAATGAGCAGAAGTCCCTTTTTTCAGATTTCAATATCTCTGTGGGTATCTGGCAGAAATATGGAATACTCTTTACTGCTAAGACCCTGTACACCACTCCCACTAAGTCATACAGTTAGGGCCAGAAATATTTGGACAGTGACACAATTTTCGCAAGTTGGGCTCTGCATGCCACCACATTGGATTTGAAATGAAACCTCTACAACAGAATTCAAGTGCAGATTGTAACGTTTAATTTGAAGGGTTGAACAAAAATATCTGATAGAAAATGTAGGAATTGTACACATTTCTTTACAAACACTCCACATTTTAGGAGGTCAAAAGTAATTGGACAAATAAACATAACCCAAACAAAATATTTTTATTTTCAATATTTTGTTGCGAATCCTTTGGAGGCAATCACTGCCTTAAGTCTGGAACCCATGGACATCACCAAACGCTGGGTTTCCTCCTTCTTAATGCTTTGCCAGGCCTTTACAGCCGCAGCCTTCAGGTCTTGCTTGTTTGTGGGTCTTTCCGTCTTAAGTCTGGATTTGAGCAAGTGAAATGCATGCTCAATTGGGTTAAGATCTGGTGATTGACTTGGCCATTGCAGAATGTTCCACTTTTTGGCACTCATGAACTCCAGGGTAGCTTTGGCTGTATGCTTGGGGTCATTGTCCATCTGTACTATGAAGCGCCGTCCAATCAACTTTGCAGCATTTGGCTGAATCTGGGCTGAAAGTATATCCCGGTACACTTCAGAATTCATCCGGCTACTCTTGTCTGCTGTTATGTCATCAATAAACACAAGTGACCCAGTGCCATTGAAAGCCATGCATGCCCATGCCATCACGTTGCCTCCACCATGTTTTACAGAGGATGTGGTGTGCCTTGGATCATGTGCCGTTCCCTATCTTCTCAACTTTTTTCTTCCCATCATTCTGGTACAGGTTGATCTTTGTCTCATCTGTCCATAGAATACTTTTCCAGAACTGAGCTGGCTTCTTGAGGTGTTTTTCAGCAAATTTAACTCTGGCCTGTCTATTTTTGGAATTGATGAATGGTTTGCATCTAGATGTGAACCCTTTGTATTTACTGTCATGGAGTCTTCTCTTTACTGTTGACTTAGAGACAGATACACCTACTTCACTGAGAGTGTTCTGGACTTCAGTTGATGTTGTGAACGGGTTCTTCTTCACCAAATAAAGTATGCGGCGATCATCCACCACTGTTGTCATCCGTGGACGCCCAGGCCTTTTAGAGTTCCCAAGCTCACCAGTCAATTCCTTTTTTCTCAGAATGTACCCAACTGTTGATTTTGCTACTCCAAGCATGTCTATCTCTCTGATGGATTTTTCTTTTTTTTCAGCCTCAGGATGTTCTGCTTCACCTCAATTGAGAGTTCCTTTGACCGCATGTTGTCTGGTCACAGCAACAGCTTCCAAATGCAAAACCACACACCTGGAATCCACCCCTGACCTTTTAACTACTTCATTGATTACAGGTTAACGAGGGAGACGCCTTCAGAGTTAATTGCAGCCCTTAGAGTCCATTGTCCAATTACTTTTGGTCCCTTGAAAAAGAGGAGGCTATGCATTACAGAGCTATGATTCCTAAACCCTTTCTCCGATTTGGATGTGGAAACTCTCATATTGCAGCTGGGAGTGTGCACTTTCAGCCCATATTATATATATATAATTGTATTTCTGAACATGTTTTTGTAAACAGCTAAAATAACAAAACTTGTGTCACTGTCCAAATATTTCTGGCCCTAACTGTATGACCAAGACTGTATCTGTGTCCCTACAACACACTTTAAACAAATTTGTGTGAGAGCCTGCAGTACCTAGGTTTGCCAGAGGTGGAATCTTGAGGCTTTTTTGAAGTGTGTATCAGCTTGCAGTACCACAAAGGCACCAGAGAGGGAGTATACACACATTGAGCACCCACAGCACACACACTCATACACACTGTCTCTTATATATGTGTATAAAGGGGACATTTGAGATTTTGATGCTAGGTGTATAAACAAGGTCTTCTCCATTGATTAGCATTGCCAGCTTCGTGGGGACCTGATTTTTGGTCCCAACGAAGACAGAGGTCCCCACACTGTTGGTGTGTATTCAGGTCCATGTCCCCACAAGCATAGCAAAGCAAGTACACACAGACACACACGGTATGTGACACAAACACTATATATTACACGTATACACCGCACACACACATAGACACACACGGTATGTGACACAAACACTATATATTACACGTATACACCGAGCGCACACACATAGACACACACGGTATGTGACACAAACACTATATATTACACGTATACACCGCGCACACACACACATAGACACACACGGTATGTGACACAAACACTATATATTACACCTATACACCGAGCACACACACATAGACACACACTGTATGTGACACAAACACTATATATTACAAGTATACACCAAGCACACACACACAGACACACACGGTATGTGACACAAACACTATATATTACACGTATACACCGAGCTCACACACATAGACACACACGGTATGTGACACAAACACTATATATTACACGTATACACCGCACACACACACATAGACACACACGGTATGTGACACAAACACTATATATTACACCTATACACCGAGCACACACACATAGACACACACGGTATGTGACACAAACACTATATATTACAAGTATACACCAAGCACACACACACAGACACACACGGTATGTGACACAAACACTATATATTACACTTATACACCGAGCTCACACACATAGACACACACGGTATGTGACACAAACACTATATATTACACGTATACACCGCACACACACACATAGACACACACTGTATGTGACACAAACACTATATATTACACCTATACACCGAGCACACACACATAGACACACACGGTATGTGACACAAACACTATATATTACAAGTATACACCAAGCACACACACACAGACACACACGGTATGTGACACAAACACTATATATTACACCTATACACCGAGCACACACAAATAGACACACACGGTATGTGACACAAACACTATATATTACAAGTATACACCAAGCACACACACACAGACACATACATCCATTCCCATCATTGTCTGTGTCACACAGAACGGCTCCTCCAGGGAGAGTCGCTCTTTCTAACCACTTATCCTCTGACCAAGAGATGGGGATTGTGAACACAGGACTCCTTATATTGATTACAAATTACCTTCAGGTCTTTAATAAAATTGGTTTTACAAACTGGAAATTTAGTAAGAAGAATGTTTCCATAGGATCAGCTACTTAAGTGTCATCTTTAACAAAGATCTGCTATATTCTTCATAGTATACAAAAAACACATTTGAATTAACCCCTTCCCAACCCTCGACGTAATACAACGTCAAGGGTCGAGTCGAGGTGTTTGGTGTGAGCTACGGTGCGGCGCTCACATCAAACACCCGACATCTCAGCTGATCTGATCAGCTGAGATGTCAGACTTACAGCACCAATCGGATCCAAGATCCAATCGGTGCTGTTAAACCTTTGAATGACAGTGGGATCCAAAATCGCCGCAAAGGGGATCGTTCTGTTCCCCGCCTACACCGGAGATCCTGCGATAATATCTCGAGATCTCCAGTGCTCAAGTGATAGCCCGGGGTCCTGCCGAGACCCCAGAAGCTATCAGGGACCGTTTCCTTTGGGTATTTGGCAAGAGCTGCCAACCACTCACAGTGCGAATTTGTGACAGATCCCGATGTGCTGCAGTTCATCGGGACCTGTCACAAGCAATCAGACCGTGCAGCAGTGTGGCCCCCTATGGGGTAGTGTAAAATAAAGAATCAACTGACAAAGTTTTTAAAAACATGAAAAAAAAAAAAAAACACAAAAGTTCAACTCACCCCCCTTTTGCCCCATGCAAAATAAAAGTATTGAAAGTATGTTCAGAAACACCCGCTCTATTAATATATAAAATCAATTAATGTGAGCCGTAAACTGTGTAGTGGAAAAAAGTTTCAAACGCCAAAATTACGATTTTTTTTTGGTTGCCACAACATTGCTGTAAAATGTAATAACGGGCGATGAAAATAGCACATCCACCTAAAAATGGTATCATTAGACTAAAAAAAAAAAACTAACATTAATTGCACTTTTTTCGCAATTTCACTGCACTTGGAATTTTTTTCCCATTTTCCTGTACACTATATGGTAAAATACATGATTGCATCTGAAAGTACAACTCGTCCTGCAAAAAGCAAGCCCTCATATGTCTTTATTGAAGGAAAAGTAAAAAGGTTATGGCCCTTGAAAGCATTATTTCTTTACTGTTTTAATGCTATTTTCAGTGCAGCTCTTTTGTTTGGGGGCCCCCAAGTGAGTAGGGGCCCTGGGCAACTGCCCAGTCTGCCCCCCCCCTTAACGCCGGCCCTGTCTCTATTGATACCTTGTGCCACAAATTTTTAATTGGATTGAGGTCCGGGGACTGGGATGTCCAGTCAATAATAGCCACCTTGTTCTTTTTTTCCCATTCCGTTACTGTCTTAGCTCTGTGACAAGGAGCATTATCATCCTGGAAGATATAATCCCCTGAAAACAGGTGTTGAGCAGAAGGCAGCATTTTCTTATTAAGGATGTCTATGTATTTTTTTGCATTAACTATACCCTCCACAATATGAAGCATTCCAACACCATTGGTTGCCATACAGTCCCAGACCAATGCTTTCATCGGATGTTTCACAGAGAAGCTCAAACACTCTGGCTTGTACTCTTCATGTGGAAACCTTCTCACATAAGACTTGCCATTATTTCCTAAAATGCAAAAAGTGTTTTCATCACTAAATAGCCCTTTTTCCCACTCCTCCTTCCTCCATTTTGAATATTTCAATGTCCACAGTTTTCGCCTTTGTCTTTGTATGGCTGTCATCAATGGCTTCTTTCGGGCCTTGCACCCTCCCTATCCTGCTTCCAAACATCTCTTCCTAACAGTTGATGTTGCTACCTCAATATTGCACTTTTCTTGCCATTCTCGCATAAGCTGAGGAGAGGTGAGCTTTCCATTGGTAAGGGATGTTCTTATCAGTACTCTATCCTCCCTTTTAGTTGACTTTCTGGGCCGACCAGAACTGGGCCTGTCCTGGGTAATTCCAAGCTGCTTATGTTTCTGCAAAATTCTTACGACTGTCCTCTGATTACAGCCGACCTTCCTTGCGATCTGGGGGCCAGTATAACCCTCTTCATGTAGCACCACAACTCGCACACGATCGTCCGCTGACAAAATTCTCAAGGCTCCCATCATAAAGCTCTACAGTATGATCCATAGATAGACCAACAGATAAAACACACAAACAAAGCAGCAGATGTGATGCAATGTAATGGAAAGTGATTGGCTGCCATATCCAGGTTATGATTGGTCACAAGAACCTCATCTGTGATTGGCTAATTTTGGATCTGAAGCTGTACAATATTTAGTTGTGCTCTCAATTCCCATATTGTTGCAATCATTTCAGGCAAAACTGCTTCAAAAGCTAAAAATATTACAGGGAGAGAATGCAAAATTATATTCTGAACAAAACCATATATAATATGTCATATTAGCATCGAAGATATTCAACAGAAAACGTTTAAAACTTGAAAAATCAATTTATCCTATGCCTATGCAGGACTTTTGAACACCACTGTATTACTGGGGGAGACACACATACCTCACATGCAGCCTATATTACTGGAGAGACACACAGACCTCACATGCAGCCTATATTACTGGGAGAGACACACAGAGATCACATCCAGCCTATATTACTGGAGAGAGACACAGACCCCACATCCAGCCAATATTACTGGAGAGACACACAGACCTCACATTCAGCCTATATTACTGGAGAGACACACAGAGCTCACATCCAGCCTATATTACTGGAGGAGACACACAGACCTCACATACAGCCTATATTACTGGAGAGACACACAGACCTCACATCCAGCCTATATTACTGGGAGACACACAGATCTCACATCCAGCCTATATTACTGGGGGAGACACACATACCTCACATGCAGCCTATATTACTGGAGAGACACACAGAGCTCACATCCAGCCTATATTACTGGGAGAGACACACAGACGTCACATCCAGCCTATATTACTGGAGACACACAGAGCTCACATCCAGCCTTTATTACTGGAGAGACACACAGATCTCACATCCAGCCTATATTACTGGAGACACACAGACCTCACATCCAGCCTTTATTACTGGAGAGACACACAGATCTCACATCCAGCCTATATTACTGGAGACACACAGACCTCACATTCAGCCTATATTACTGGAGACACACAGACCTCACATTCAGCCTATATTACTGGAGACACACAGAGCTCACATTCAGCCTATATTACTGGGGGAGACACACATAGCTCACGTCCAACCTATATTATTGGAAGAAACACAGAGCTCACATCCAGCCTATATTACTGGAGTGACATACAGACTTCGCATCCAGCCTATCTTACCGGAGATTATTTAATATAGTCTGGCAGTCCCAAAAATGACCATTGATTGATGAAAAATCGTTCTTTTTCTTGAAAGTTCAACAGTAGACATGCATAAAGCATAGTTATCCGACGTTTCGGCCGAACATAGGCCTTTATCAAGGATTTATCTACATGAAAGTAATACAAAACATTACAAAGTATCAATATACACGATGTGTTTCACTTTCACAATTCAGAACAAAGTAAATGGATACAAAATTATGACAAGACCATACAAATTAGTTTCATTTGTAACTAGGAATCATACTGGACTGTAAGATTACGGCTTTATGTGACATATGATGTCTTTATATATAACAGCCGTTTTTTTAATTTTTAACATAAATTAGAAAAAAGAAAAACAGGGTTTATTACCTATGCACTAGGTGTCCGCGTCACACTAATCATGAGGGGTGCTGTATTAGCTATCCGGCAACGTGCAACTGCATTGGGACGTCCATCAGTGAATGGTATACAATAATAATAATAATAATAAAAGTCTTGGTAAGTGCACAGAAAATGATGCGGTAAGGGCTTAGAAAAATGAGTAAGGTTGGACAGGCAGGAAAGTTCTGTCAGCCATAGAGAAGGAGAAGAAAGTGGAATAGATCAGGAATAGAGTGAACTGATATACAGTCAGTGAGCTCGGACCAGTCACCAAGAGAGAGAGAAATAATGGAATCAGAAAACATTCACGGAGCTTATCATCAGAAATATAGATAGAGAGGAAGTCGTATGACCTGTGTTCTGACATACCCGTCCTCTCTCATGGACTAAGGAATCCGGATTACAATGTCCGGTGACTATGTGTCAGACCCCACTCTAAAAATGTATTATCAAGTACACGTATAGAATGACCAAGCATGGTCCTGTTCAGGACATTTTATATGCTATAACAGGTTAATACCTGTAAAGTGGTTCATACAAACACAATGATCACCTGGAGTCTAAGGCCTTATATATCTGGTATCGGTGCCAGGTTTCTGGTAAAGGTAGAGTATGTCTAAGGAATCATAAATCAATAAATCAATGGTTTAGGCTGGGTTCACATTTGCGGACCCCTCCGCAGTGTTCTGCGGAGGGGATCCGCAATGTGACCGCAGCGGCCTCCAGCTCCTATCTTTATAATGGGAGTGCATGGGGCTGCGCTTGACTGCGCATGACTGTGCGCACTCATTCACTCCCATATGTGATCTGTGCGCAGGCGGACGCAGGGAAGTTACGTCAGGTGGAACGCATGGCTGTCCGCGCATGCGCGGTAGAGTGAAATAACTGGGTGAAGGCACTGTGGATTACAGCAGTACTGTGCTTTGTGGAGACAGGAGTGCAGTGAAACTTCAGGGAACTGTCTGATATGATAGAGGAGTTTCAGGGACGCTGTTAGGGAGAGAAGGAGACATAATTAGAAGTGCAAATATCTATATACATGTATACATACCATACTGGGTAAACATTAATGAAGCATAATGTATGTTTGATATCTAGAATAACATGAATCCTCTATCTATACTTTTATCATAGGAGACAAAAAATCATTGATCTCTATTCTCAGTCTGTGACTGGTTGGAGCAGCTTATATGGGGAATTATGGATACAGTTATATCTTTAAGCATGTAAACAACTATACATAACGGAATCCTTATAAGGAATTAACCCCAAGGATACTGAATAGATACCTATACTAAACAGATCATAGCAGTACTACTATCATCTTTACTCAAAACCTCACATCATATTCCCTATTTAAGCCTAGAGGTTCCAATGTCTGGAGTTGGTGAATCCAATAGGATTCTCAGAGTTTTAATCGTTGTATACTTGTTCAATGACTTGGAATTTAAGTTGTGACACTAAATGTTTGCAATTAGAAAAATGATAGGGAACTGGAAGAAGGTTTTGTCCACATTGGATGGTAGACTTGTGTTTGCTGATACGGTCTTGGATATGTTGGGTGGTTTCCCCAACATATCCGAGACCACAGGGACATTTCAATAAATACACCACGTGTGTAGAATCACATGTGAAAAATCCCCTAATCCTGTAAATTTTACCTGTTCATGGATGTGTGAAAGTATCCCCTTTGATCACATGGGAACACTGTAAACAGCCTAGACAAGGGTGTGTGCCAAACCGTTGACTAGCCAAGAATGTGTGTCTAGGTATCCTGACGTTAGAGCCAATGTTTGCTCTAATTGATCCTTCAGATTGGCTGATCGTTTCAGACAAAACAGTGGTTTATTTGTCAACTCTGGGATCTCAGGATACGATTCACTGAGTACTGACCAGTGTCGAATAATAACGTTGCGAATCAGAGTGTGAAAAGGATGATAGGTGATGACACATGACACTTGTGGTGGTCTGATTGGTTTAGAATGTGTTCTGGAACGTGGTAATGTAAGATATGGTGGATAACCACGTTTCTGAAATTTTTTACGCATCTCTTCTTGCCTAACTTTTCGCTGTTCAGGATTGGAGACAATCCGTGTGACTCTAGTCTGTTGAGAATTTGGTAATGAGTATTTAATGTGTTTCGGGTGACAGCTGGAAAAATGAAGTAGGCTGTTAGTGTCCGTTGGTTTAATATAATGGTCCGTCGATAACACCCCTCCCATGTCTTTCTGTACTAGAGTGTCGAGAAAATTAATCTTTGAATCGTTACAATGTATAGTAAAGGATAAATATGGATTGTAGGAGTTGAGATTATCAAAAAATTCTGACAGTTCCTCCTGTGTGCCCTGCCAAATGAGGACGACGTCGTCTATATAGCGTTTCCATAAAACGCACTGTTCTTTGAATAGTGGATGTCTAATGACGTACTTCTCTTCAAAGTCGGCCATAAATATGTTAGCGTAAGGTGGGGCCATGTTAGAGCCCATCGCTGTACCCTTCCGCTGCACATAATATTGTTCCTGAAAGAGGAAGTGGTTATTATCAAGTACCAATTTCAGTAAGGCAATGATAAGAGCAATCTTATCTTGGATATAATCTGAAAAAGAATGCAGAAACCAAGAAACAGCTGATATGCCTTTGTGGTGACTGATACTGGTGTATAATGAGTTAACGTCCAGTGTCACTAAAAGTGCATTAGTCGAGATGTCCTGAATTTCACCCAGAATCGTCAGAAAATGTGATGTATCTTTTAAGTAAGATGGAATTATAGGAATCAGTGGTGTTAAGAGTTTGTCTATCACGATGGCCAGCGGTGAAAGTATCGAGTCAGTCTATGCCACAATCGGACGTCCTGGAGGTCTTGTCAGGTTTTTGTGTATTTTTGGTAGAATGTAAAATACAGTTATGATAGGGAATCTGTTCACTAGAAAGTCAGCCATTTCTGTATCTATGGTACCCTGTTGTAGGTAATGTTGGATTAACTCATTGATAAGGGATCGGATCTCTGATGTAGGGTCTCGATCTAATGGACAATAAGTTTCTCGGTCGCTTAATTGTCTGTTAATCTCCTCAATGTAGTAATTTTTATCCATCCAACAATACTTTGGCAATCAAACCTGCCGATAAAGGTGGTTCCATTGTAGTGATGGATAAAAATTACTACATTACTACAAAAGATACATCACATTTTCTGACGATTCTGGGTGAAATTCAGGACATCTCGACTAATGCACTTTTAGTGACACTGGACGTTAACTCATTATACACCAGTATCAGTCACCACAAAGGCATATCAGCTGTTTCTTGGTTTCTTCATTCTTTTTCGGATTATACCCAAGATAAGATTGCTCTTATCATTGCCTTACTGAAATTGGTACTTGATAATAACCACTTCCTCTTTCAGGAACAATATTATGTGCAGCGGAAGGGTACAGCGATGGGCTCTAACATGGCCCCACCTTACACTAACATATTTATGGCCGACTTTGAAGAGAAGTACGTCATTAGACATCCACTATTGAAAGAACAGTGCATTTTATGGAAAAGCTATATAGACGATGTCTTCCTCATTTGGCACAGGACACAGGAGGAACTGTCAGAATTTTTTGACAGTCTCAACTACTACGATCCATATTTATCCTTTACTATACATTGGAACGATTCAAAGATTAATTAATTAACACTGTAGTACAGAAAGACATGGGAGGGGTGTTATCAACGGACCTTTACATTAAACCAACGGACACTAACAGCCTACTTCATTTTTCCAACTGTCACCCGAAACACTTTAAATACTCATTACCAAATTCTCAACAGACTAGAGTCACACGGATTGTCTCCAATCCTGAACAGCAAAAAGTTAGACAAGAGATGAGTAAAAAATTTCAGAAACGTGGTTATCCACCACGTTCCAGAACACATTCTAAACCAATCAGACCACCACAAGTAGCATGTGTCACCACCTATCATCCTTTTCACACTCTGATTCGCAATGTTATCATTCGACACTGGTCATTACTCAGTAAATCGTATCCTTAGATCCCAGAGTTGACAAATAAACCACTGTTTTGTCTGAAACGATCAGCCAATCTGAAGGATCAATTGGTTAGAGCAGACATTGGCTCTAACGTCAGAATACCTAGACAAACATTCTTGGCTAGTCAACGGTTTGGCACACACCGTTGTCTAGGCTGTTTACAGTGTTCCCATGTGATCAAAGGGGATACTTTCACACATCCACGAACAGGTAAAATTAACAGGATTAGGGGATTTTTCACATGTGATTCTACACACGTGGTGTATTTATTGAAATGTCCCTGTGGTCTCGGATATGTTGGGGAAACCACCCAACATATCCGAGACCCTATCAGCAAACACAATTCCACCATCCGATGTGGACAAAACCTTCTTCCAGTTCCTTATCATTTTTCTAATTGAAAACATTCAGTGTCACAACTTAAATTCCAAGTCCCGTTAGGCAGACGGGGGGGGGGGGGGGGGTAATCATATACAACGATTAAAACTCTGAGAATCCTATTGGATTCACCAACTCCAGACATTGGAACCTCTAGGCTTAAATGGGGAATATGATGTGAGGTTTTGAGTAAAGATGATAGTAGTACTGCTATGATCTGTTTAGTATAGGTATCTATTCAGTATCCTTGGGGTTAATTCCTTATAAGGATTCCGTTATGTATAGTTGTTTATGTGGCGCCCCGCAACGAGTGCGTCACAAGAGGGTATTGCAGCCATAAATGCAGCCGCAATATTCTCTGACACAGCAGTGAACTAGTTAACTTTGAGATCCAACCCTGCATGCATCACCTAGAACAGAGGGCCAACCCAGGGTCCTGGTGGGTGGAGTGCTAGGGAAGTGTGTAGGGAGAACAGACCCTTAGTCAAAAGAGAAGGAGTCTAGAACTTGACCTGAGAAGTCTAGAACTTGGAGTAGGAGCGGGGGCTCCGCACCCCGTGCAGCCCCCGGGCCGTCACCGGTCGGGTGTCAGCACCTGAGGCCTCAACAACCGGGATCGGGCATCACTAACCATGGGTTCCAGAATATCCCGTGCCCAAAACTCACAGCCGGTTCACTGGTACCGAAGCTGGCAGCAGTTCACCTCTGCTACGCGAACCAGAAGCGTGGAGGAGCAGCTTCACAGGAGCACCCCACCACCAGCCAACTTCCAGTCGTCTAACCAGCGGTGTACCCACCGAGGGATCCAAGGCTCCCCAAAACATCCACAACGTACATATTGGATAGGGCATTGAAGCAGCCTCCCCGTACCCGATCTGGTATTCCTGGGCGACAATGGCAAAACCACTTAGCTAGAATGGAGGAACACTGCGGATCTCTGAGGGACACCATCACTGCTGAGTCCACCCGGTCCACTACCCGTGAACTGTATACCATGTACTGCCTGCTGGTTACAGTAAAGACCCGTTGCAGAGACTTTCTGTGTCCGTGCTTCCTTATGAACTGTCCGTCCGCACTACAAGGTAACCGCAGCTGCCGCACAACATCTTAAGCAGCCCCAGCCTCCGGGGATCACTGCTCAGCCTGTGGGGAGCGTTCCATCTTGCTGCTGTCCATCCCCCGGAGGTTCCGCAGCGTCGGTAACGATTACCGAAACTACTCATAGGTGGCGTCACGAATAAATTAAACCCCTTTAATCTGTTCCTACAAGACGTCTTCAACTTTTGATCTTCACTCAACCGGGCCCTACTACCGGCAGGCGCGGCCCACCCGTGACAAGGAGGAAGGAGCTACAGCCTGTCTAAACCGGAGTCCACGGGCTGACGGTGAGTCATTTACATGCTTAAAGATATAACTGTATCCATAATTCCCCATATGAGCTGCTCCAACCAGTCACAGACTGAGAATAGAGATCAATGATTTTTTGTCTCCTATGATAAAAGTATAGATAGAGGATTCATGTTATTCTAGATATCAAACATACATTATGCTTCATTAATGTTTACCCAGTATGGTATGTATACATGTATATAGATATTTGCACTTCTAATTATGTCTCCTTCTCTTCCTAACAGCGTCCCTGAAACCCCTCTATCATATCAGACAGTTCCCTGAAGTTTCACTGCACTCCTGTCTCCACAAAGCACAGTACTGCTGTAATCCACAGTGCCTTCACCCAGTTATTTCACTCTACCGCGCATGTGCGGACAGCCATGCGTTCCTCCTGACGTAACTTCCCTGCGTCCGCCTGCGCACAGATCACATATGGGAGTGAAAGAGTGCGCACAGTCATGCGCAGTCAAGCACAGCACCGTGCACTCCCATTATAAAGATAGGAGCTGGCGGCCGCTGCGGTCACATTGCGGATCCCCTCCGTAGAACGCTGCGGAGGGGTCCGCAAATGTGAACCCAGCCTAAACCATTGATTTATTGATTTATGATTCCTTAGACATACTTTACCTTTACCAGAAACCTGGCACCGATACCAGATATATAAGGCCTTAGACTCCAGGTGATCATTGTGTTTGTATGAACCACTTTACAGGTATTAACCTGTTATAGCATATAAAATGTCCTGAACAGGACCATGCTTGGTCATTCTACACGTGTACTTGTAATACATTTTTAGAGTGGGGTCTGACACATAGTCACTGGACATTGTAATCCGGATTCTTTAGTCCATGACAGAGGACGGGTATGTCAGAACACAGGTCATACGACTTCCTCTCTATCTATATTTCTGATGATAAGCTCCGTGAATGTTTTCTGATTCCATTGTTTCTCTCTCTCTTGGTGACTGGTCTGAGCTCACTGACTGTATATCAGTTCACTCTATTCCTGATCTATTCCACTTTCTTCTTCTTCTCTATGCCTGTGTGGCGACCGGTGGTAAGGCCGCGGGTGTGTGTGTATGATCTTTCTCAACAGAATTCCCATACTCAGGTTTAACCGATAATAACTTTTCTTTACTGGCAAACATGTTTATATCACAGTCAACCGAACTATATGCGCACTTGTATATATATATTAGAGTCTCTGGATCTTCACTTCTGCCGGGTACGCAGCAAGAAAAAACACAACAATGAAGGTATCTTTCCCTAACTTTCCCTAAAATCACGTACCAGTCTATCACAGAAGAAGATGTCGCTCCCACGTAGCAGGCCTGGGGATCTCCTCAGTCTTCTTCTTCTGTCTCCTTCCGCAGGTAACAGCACTTTTTTTTTAATGTCTCTCCCAGTCTCAGGGCACACAGAGCAGCAGGAGGGAGATCACAGCAGCCAAATGGCTCCCTTATGTCGGTCACGGCCCCTGCACATGCACTCTGGGTGCTCGACGGGCAAGGTTTTGCAGAGCGGCCAGATACACAGCACCAAAGTCCAGTGGCCCAGGATCAGTCACAGGGGCTTCTGCGGGGTGATTTTTCCGGCAAGGTGTTGCAAAGTAGTCCACTTTCAACAGACATCCACAGGCAGATCTTCTCTGGTTCAACTCTGGATTTATGCTGCACTGATTCTCTGCTTTCACTTCCTGGGTAAACAACAGAGATGGTGGGGGATTTCCACCCTCTGTGATTGTAGAGTCCATTGATGCCCCCTGGTGGACAAGTGCGGACTGTGCACAGTTCATTTCAGTGTCAATTTCAATAATACAATCTGAATTGTACACCTCATTACATACCCCCCCACTTAAAGGTTGACAGTCCCTGTCAACAACCATCGGCTCCAAGGCAGTGATGGCCGTTGATATCACAGGGATTGATCTCCGGCGGAGTAGGGACCTCTGTTGGGGGAAACCGTCATCCCCCCGTTCACCTTCGCTCCCTTGTTCAGGGCTCACAATATCTCCAATAAACTCAGTCACGTTTTCTACCCGGGGAGAGTAGGATCGCCGGCGGTAGCGGCGCCGGTTGGGGGCAAATCTGCTTCCTTTAACGGGAACACCCCCAGGACCGGTGACATCGGCAGCCTCTGTACCCCTCTCTCCCATCACAACATCAAACTGTACCACCTCCCCATCACCAACACTGCGGAGGCACTTACGAGGATTGTTACGCTTTATGGCAGTCTGATGTACAAACACGTCATCCTTTGTGTCATTCCTGTTGATGAAGCCATACCCATCGCGGACATTAAACCACTTCACTGTCCCCTGGACCCGAGTGGCCAGCACTTGCTTATCGGTCTGGCTCTGTCTCTTCACACCTTTATCCCTGATCTCCCCTGCCGAGCGAACCACTTTGGCTGGGGCGTCTAGGTTAAAGGTGGCTGCTGTTATGGGGCATGACTTGCTGGTTCTGGTATATCGGACCACGGGTGGAGGATGCGGACAACGGTTTGCCCTATGGCGGGGGTCGCCGCATGTCCAGCACCTTCCCATAGGCCGACTGGGTTACTGTCTCGCTTGTTGGTCTAGCATGAGCTGTAGCTGTAGTATCTGTTTCTGCAACTCTGCTACTATCTGCTTCAATTCCTCCGTGTCACTGTTCGGAGTGCTGGCACCGGATATGGACCTGCAGGCCGTAGTATAAGTCTGGTTATAAACTACTACCGGGAGGAGATTCTGTTGATCACACATCCTGCCGACTACGCCAGATGTGGCGACCGGTGGTAAGGCCGCGGGTGTGTGTGTATGATCTTTCTCAACAGAATCCCCATACTCAGGTTTAACCGATAATAACTTTTCTTTACTGGCAAACATGTTTATATCACAGTCAACCGAACTATATGCGCACTTGTATATATTAGAGTCTCTGGATCTTCACTTCTGCCGGGTACGCAGCAAGAAAAAACACAACAATGAAGGTATCTTTCCCTAACTTTCCCTAAAATCACGTACCAGTCTTATCACAGAAGAAGATGTCGCTCCCACGTCGCAGGCCTGGGGGTCTCCTCAGTCTTCTTCTGCGGTCTCCTTCCGCAGGTAACAGAACTTTTCTTTTAATGTCTCTCCCAGTCTCAGAGCACACAGAGCAGCAGGAGGGAGATCACAGCAGCCAAATGGCTCCCTTATGTCGGTCACGGCCCTGCACATGCACTCTGGGTGCTCGACGGGCAAGGTTTTGCAGAGCGGCCAGATACACAGCACCAAAGTCCAGTGGCCCAGGATCAGTCACGGGGGCTTCTGCGGGGTGATTTTTCCGGCAAGGTGTTGCAAAGTAGTCCACTTTCAACAGACATCCACAGGCAGATCTTCTCTGGTTCAACTCTGGATTTATGCTGCACTGATTCTCTGCTTTCACTTCCTGGGTAAACAACAGAGATGGTGGGGGATTTCCACCCTCTGTGATTGTAGAGTCCACTGATGCCGCCTGGTGGACAAGTGCGGACTGTGCACAGTTCATTTCAGTGTCAATTTCAATAATACAATCTGAATTGTACACCTCATTACACCTGACAGAACTTTCCTGCCTGTTCAACCTTACTCATTTTTCTAAGCCCTTACCGCATCATTTTCTGTGCACTTACCAAGACTTTTATTATTATTATTATTATTGTATACCATTCACTGATGGACGTCCCAATGCAGTTGCACGTTGCCGGATAGCTAATACAGCACCCCTCATGATTAGTGTGACGCGGACACCTAGTGCATAGGTAATAATCCCTGTTTTTCTTTTTTCTAATTTATGTTAAAAAACAGCTGTTTGTTATAGATAAATACATCATATGTCACATAAAGCCGTAATCTTACAGTCTAGTATGATTCCTAGTTACAAATGAAACTAATTTGTATGGTCTTGTCATAATTTTGTATCCATTTACTTTGTTCTGAATTGTGAAAGTGAAACACATCATGTATATTGATACTTTGTAATGTTTTGTATTACTTTCATGTAGATAAATCTATTATATAATTGCGAATGGGTTTTTTGCCCCTTCTGAGTCCACTCGCAATGCGAGTCGGCGTGGTCATGTGGATACGCCCGAAGCATTGGCCGCGCAGCGGCCATTGCGAGCAGTTCTAAGGCGACTCGCTATGCCCGCGCAGCGGGCATGGCGAGTCGCCTTAGCAGCGCGAAGCATTGGCCGCGAAGCGGCCATTGCGAGTCAGAGACTCGCTCTTCTAGAATCCCGATGCATGTGCATCGGGCACCCAGCTAGTCCTTGATAAAGGCCTATGTTCGGCCGAAACGTCGGATAACTATGCATGTCTACTGTTAAACTTTCAAGAAAAAGAACGATTTTTCATCAATCAATGGTCATTTTTGGGAGTGCAAGAATAAATTAAATAATTTGTGACTTTATTTTTCTGAGCACCCAACAAGGGTGAGCCAAACCTACCTGATATACTATCTTACTGGAGAGACACACAGAGCTCACATCCAGCCTATATTACTGGAGAGACACACAGAGCTCACATCCAGCCTATATTACTGGAGACACACAGAGCTCACATCCAGCCTATATTACTGGAGAGACACACAGAGCTCACATCCAGCCTATATTACTGGAGAGACACACAGAGCTCACATCCAGCCTATATTACTGGGAGAGACACACAGGGCTCACATCCAGTCTATATTACTGGAGAGACACACAGAGCTCACATCCAGCCTATATTACTGGAGAGACACACAGAGCTCACATCCAGCCTATATTACTGGAGAGACACACAGAGCTCACATCCAGCCTATATTACTGGAGACACACACAGACCTCACATCCAGCCTATATTACTGGAGAGACACACAGAGCTCACATCCAGCCTATATTACTGGAGAGACACACAGAGCTCACATCCAGCCTATATTACTGGAGAGACACACAGAGCTCACATCCAGCCTATATTACTGGGAGAGACACACAGACCTCACATCCAGTCTATATTACTGGAGAGACACACAGAGCTCACATCCAGCCTATATTACTGGAGAGACACACAGAGCTCACATCCAGCCTATATTACTGGAGAGACACACAGAGCTCACATCCAGCCTATATTACTGGAGAGACACACAGAGCTCACATCCAGCCTATATTACTGGAGAGACACACAGAGCTCACATCCAGCCTATATTACTGGAGAGACACACAGAGCTCACATCCAGCCTATATTACTGGGAGAGACACACAGACCTCACATCCAGTCTATATTACTGGAGAGACACACAGAGCTCACATCCAGCCTATATTACTGGAGAGACACACAGACCTCACATCCTGCCTATATTACTGGGAGAGACACACAGACCTCACATCCTGCCTATATTACTGGAGAGACACACAGAGCTCACATCCAGCCTATATTACTGGGAGAGACACACACAGCTCACATCCAGCCTATATTACTGGAGGAGACACACATACCTCACATCCAGTCTATATTACTGGGAGAGACACACAGACCTCACATCCCGCCTATATTACTGGAGAGACACACAGACCTCACATCCAGCCTATATTACTGGGAGAGACACACAGAGCTCACATCCAGCCTATATTCCTGGGAGAGACACACAGAGCTCACATCCAGCCTATATTACTGGAGAGACACACAGAGCTCACATCCAGCCTATATTACTGGGAGAGACACACAGAGCTCACATCCAGCCTATATTACTGGAGAGACACACAGAGCTCACATCCAGCCTATATTACTGGGAGAGACACACAGAGCTCACATCCAGCTTATATTACTGGAGAGACACACAGAGCTCACATCCAGCCTATATTACTTGAGAGACACACAGACCTCACATCCCGCTTATATTACTGGAGAGACACACAGACCTCACATCCAGCCTATATTACTGGGAGAGACACACAGAGCTCACATCCGGCCTATATTCCTGGGAGAGACACACAGAGCTCACATCCAGCCTATATTACTGGGGGAGACCCACAGACCTCACATCCAGCCTATATTACTGTCTATGCTCCGGTGATAGTCATTTTTGACAATAAAGATGTCCATTTCAACTTATTCACATGATGACGAGGAGACTTCAGCTATCATGGGATGAGTTACAGCATCCAATCCTTTTTTAACAACTACACCTGAGGATAATCAGCAAAAGGAACATGAGAAATTATTATGGAGACAAACAGCTTTAGAGTTACACCTTGTGACACTTGTCGAGTATCATAAGGTGAAATGAATTCCTAGAGGCCTTATGGTGGGTTTACACACACCAATCATTGTATCCAATATCTGAACAGATCTCTGGTTGCAGTGAAATCATGGACACATAGTTCCATTTTGTGGCTGTGTACAACATGGAGCAATCTGTCCATGATTTCACTGCAACCAGAGATTGGTTCAGATATTGGATACAATGATTGGTGTGTGTAAACCCACCATTAGAGTCAATTTAAGACCTACTCTTTTTTCTGAGAACACAGATTTTTGTGACAGATATGAAAGTATATTGAATAAGTGCTCCATTCACTTAATGACCTCAACAATTGATTATTTACATACGGAACTGGAGTCTTTAAAAGATACAATCACTAATTCAGAAACTGAATTGAAGGAGTCAAGGTGGGGTCACACGCGGCGATCTCGCCCGCGACATCGCCGCAAAGTGACGTCACAGCGATGTCGCGGGCGATATTGCAAGTGCAACTGCAAATTATCGCTGGTCACAGGTTGACAGGTTTATGAACATGTTCATAAACCTGTCAACCTGTGACCAGCGATTAGGCTGAATCGCGCCGTCTGACACTGTTGGCGGCGCGATCCAGCCTATATCGCAGCGTTACTGAGCCATCGCTCGCTGGGCTGATCCCAGCCCAGCGAGCGATGGCTCCGCCTACATCGCCGCCGCGTCACCGGCAACGTCGTGCCGTGTGACAGCTGGCCTGCGATGTCGGAAGCGAGCGGGCACCTGCGCATCGCTTCCGACATCGCAGGCCAGATTGCCGCGTGTGACCCCACCTTCACTGTCTACAATAGACTTTACCAGTCTGAAATCTAAGACAAATAAGACCATTTCTGACTTCAGGAAGACCGTACAAGAGAGGAAGAGGAGGAAGTTCCAATGAAACCAAGAGGACTATTCCCATGGAAGAGTATATAGATGGAAGCTCCGGGATGGTATTATACAGGATATGATCCATATGGATCAGGAAGTAGCTTGGACAGTGAACCAGGCCAATATTATCAATATCAACGTTTTTTAGGCCAGCGCCGGGGATACCGCGGAAGACGAGGCGCGGGAAGAGGACAAAGAGGAGGGAGACACCCGATGCAGTTGAGATCCCAAGTCACGGGACCGGTTTGGTGGTAAATATTCCTTCATACATGTTATCACCTGCTGCAAATAAGGTTTTGCAGAAGGGTCTTACTTTCTGTCCCACTCCGGTGTTTAACCCACACGGTCTGGATCAGGAATTGAGACGTTTCTTTCGTATGTTACGTTTAAAGGTACACTTTAAAGATGATAAGGGTTCTCTTTCCGTTGATCCCAAAACCCCTCCTCTGCCTTCTGTAGGTTTAAACCAGGGTTATGGTTTTACTCTTCTGGGACTTAACCTCCGTCTATCTAGCTCTTTTAACCCTCCGAAGATGCATCATCCAATAGAAACGTTTACGTCATTGGTGACAAGGGATGTACAGAGAGTAATGCAGTGGAATGACGAGGGCCTTCTACACAGTAAAAACAATTTAGCTACTATTGAAAGACAGGCTTTAAGGAGCCTGCAGGAGCTCACATCAAGCCTATATTACTGGGAGAGACACATATATCTCACATGCAGCCTATATTACTGGAGAGACACACAGACCTCACATCCAGCCTATATTACTGGGAGAGACACATATATCTCACATGCAGCCTATATGACTGGAGAGATACACAGAACCCACATCCAACCTATAGTACAGGAAGAGACACACAGAGCTCACATCCAGCTTATATTACTGGGAGAGACACACAGACCTCACATCCAGCTTATATTACTGGGAGAGACACAAAGCTGGCATCCAGCCTATATTACTGGGAGAGGCACACAGAGCTCACATGCAGCCTATATTACTGGAAGAGACACCGAAACCCCACATCCAGCCAATATTACTGGAACTGATACACAGACCTCACATCCAACCTATATTACTGTGAGAGACACACAGACCTCACATCCAGCCAATATTACTGGAAGAGACACACATATCTCACATTCAGCCTATATTACTGGAGAGACACACAGAGCTCACATCCAGCCTATATTACTGGGATAGACACACAGAGCTCACATCCAGCCTTTATGAATGGGAGACACACAGACCTCACATCCAGCCTATTTACTGGAGAGACACATAGACCTCACATCCAGCCTATATTACTGAGAGAGACACATAGACCTCACATGCAGCCTACATTACTGAAGAGACACATAGACATCACATCCAGCCTATATTACTGGGAGAGACACAAAGCTGGCATCCAGCCTATATTACTGGGAGAGACACATAGACCTCACATGCAGCCTACATTACTGAAGAGACACATAGACATCACATCCAGCCTATATTACTGGGAGAGACACAAAGCTGGCATCCAGCCTATATTACTGGGAGAGACAAACAGAGCTCACATCCAGCCAATATTACTGGAAGAGACACACAAATCTCACATTCAGCTTATATTACTGGACAGACATACAGAGCTCACATCCAGCCTATATTACTGGAGAGACACACAGACCTCACATCCAGCCTATATTCCTGGAGAGACACACAGACCTCACATCCAGCCTATATTACTGGAGAGACACACAGACCTCACATCCAGCCTATATTACTGGAGAGACACACAGACGTCACATCCAGCTTATATTACTGGGAGAGACACATAAAGCTCACATCCAGCCTATATTACTGGAAAGACACACAGCTCACATCCAGCCTATATTACTGGATCCACACACAGCTCACATCCAGCCTAAATTACTGGGAGAGACACATATATCTCACATGCAGCCTATATTACTGGGAGAGACACACAGAGCTCACATCCAGCCTATATTACAGGAGAGAGACACAGACCCCACATCCAGCCAATATTACTGGAGAGAGACACAGACTCCACATCCAGCCTATATTACTGGGATAGTCTCACAGACCTCACATCCAGCCTATTTACTGGAGAGACACATAGACCTCACATGCAGCCTATATTACTGAAGAGACACACAGACATCACATCCAGCCTATATTACTGGGAAAGACACAAAGCTGGCATCCAGCCTATATTACTGGGAGAGACACACAGACCTCACATCCAGCCTGTATTACTGTGAGAAACACACAGAGATCATATCCAGCCAATATTACTGGAAGAGACACACAGATCTCACATTCAGCCTATATTACTGGACAGACATACAGAGTAGGGTGGGGCGAATCTACTCGCTAGGACTCGTTACTCGGCGAGTAGTAAGGAACTCACAGGACTCGGTACTCTGCGAGTTTCCCAGTGATTACTCGCACGAGTCCAATGCAAATCAATATCAATCCTAGTTTTGTCAGAAACGCTGACAAAACTAGGATTGCCATTGTTTGCATTAGACTCGGCTACTGTGCCAGTGATAGGAGGGAAACTCGCAAATAACTGCTGTTACATTGCGAGCCGAGTCCAGCTGTCTTCTCTGTGCAGCTCCAGGGTCCTAGAGCCCGCCTGCTCACAGACATGATGTAGCAGTGCTGAGATTGTTCTCAGTCTGCTCATTCCCTGTGCATAGACATCTATCTATGCACAGGGGATGTAGCAGAGAGGACATCGCGTTTTGGACTACGTCGGACGGAAGAGGATTTTTTTAATTAAAGATGGAGTCCCTAATGGCTTTTTTTTTTAATTTCAAATAAAAAATTTTCTCTGTGTTTTTTTAACCCTTTATTGGAGATTCTTAGTGGCTGGGTCAAACGTGGCCTGACATTAAGAATCTCGGGCTTAATACCAGCTTGTATAACAAAGCTGGTATTAACCCCTTTATTACCCAGCGTGCTACCGCCACCAGGGTCGCTGGAAGAGCGGGGTTCAGCGCCAGAGGATGGCGCTTCAATGAACGCGCCATCTTCTGGGGCGGCTGCGGGCTGCAATTTGCAGCGGGGGGTGCCCAGAAAGCTTGGGCATCCCTGCGCTGCGGATTCCAGCCCCCAGCTGCTTAGCTGTACCTGGCTAGACATAGAAATTGTGCGGAGCCCCACGCATTTTTTTTTAATTATTTCATGAATTTCAGAGTCAGAGTCTCAGAGTCAGAGTCAGAATCTCAGAATTTCATGAAATAATTTTAAAAAAATGCGTGGGGCTCCGCACAATTTCTATGTCTAGCCAGGTACAGCTAAGCAGCTGGGGGCTGGAATCCGCAGCGCAGGGATGCCCAAGCTTTCTGGGCACCCCCCGCTGCAAATTGCAGCCCGCAGCCGCCCCAGAAGATGGCGCGTTCATTGAAGCGCCATCCTCTGGCGCTGAACCCCGCTCTTCCAGCGGCCCTGGTGGCGGTGGCACGCTGGGTAATAGAGGTTAGGGCCAGCTTTGTATTATCAGCTGGCCCTAAGCCCGAAATTTATGGCAGTCACGCCAATATTAGACATGACCGCCATGAATTTCTATTAAATTGTTTTAAAAAAAACACAACACAAAGAAATTTTTTTATTAGAAATAAAAAAAAAAAGCCATTAGGGACTCCATCTTTAATTAAAAAAATCCTCTTCCGTCCGACGCAGTCCAAAACGCGATGTCCTCTCTGCTACATTCCCTGTGCATAGATATAGATGTCTATGCACAGGGAATGAGCAGACTGAGAACAATCTCAGCTCTGCTACATCATCTCTGTGCACAGACATTCATGTCTGTACACAGGGAATGAGCAGACTGAGAACAATCTCAGCTCTGCTACATCAGGCAGCAGGCGGGCTCTAGGACCCTGGAGCTGGCAGCCAGCACACTGAGCAGACAGGACTCTTATCTGTGCGAGTTTCCCAGCGATTACAGTTGCAAAGTAAACGAGTCCAATGCAAATAAATGACAAAACTAGGATTGCTTCAGGCTGAAGCTTCCAAGACACATCTGCGATTTGTAAATCTCACACTACTCGCTATTACTCGCTTCCCCATTCATTAACATTGGACTCGCTAGACTCGCAACGAGTAGCGAGTCCTGTGCTCGGACTCGCTAGAGTCAAGCGATTCCGAGTAATTTAGGATTCGCCCATCACTAATACAGAGCTCACATCCAGCCTATATTACTGGAGAAACACACAGACCTCACATCCAGCCTATATTCCTGGAGAGACACACATAGCTCACATCCAGCCTATATTACTGGAGAGACACACAGACGTCACATCCAGCTTATATTACTGGAGAGACACACATAGCTCACATCCAGCTTATATTACTGGGAGAGACACATAAAGCTCACATCCAGCCTATATTACTGGAAAGACACACAGACCTCACATCCAGCCTATATAACTGTGAGAGACACACAGAGATCACATCCAGCCTATATTACTGGAGAGACACATAGACCTCACATCCAGCCTATATTACTGGGAGAGACACATATATCTCACATGCAGCCTATATTACAGGAGAGACACACAGAGCTCACATCAAGCCAATATTACTGGAGAGCGACACAGACCCACATCCAGCCTATATTACTGGGAGAGACACACAGAGCTCACATCCAGCCTATATTACTGGGAGACACGCAGACGTCACATCCAGCCTATATTACTGGAGAGACTCACAGATCTCACATCCAGCCTATATAACTGTGAGAGACACACAGATCTCACATCCAGCCTATATTACTGGATCCACACACAGCTCACATCCAGCCTATATTACTGGGAGAGACACATATATCTCACATGCAGCCTATATTACAGGAGATGCAAATAGAGTCTGTGAGCCTCGGTTAGGAGTCTCAAACACAGGACTAGCCATATATCCCTCCAGGGAAGGACCCAGCCAAGACATACAGAGCTCACATCCAGCCTATATTACAGGAGAGACACACAGAGCTCACATCCAGCCAATATTACTGGAGAGAGACACAGACCCCACATCCAGCCTATATTACTGGGAGAGACACACAGAGCTCACATGCAGCCTATATTACTGGGAGACATGCAGACGTCACATCCAACCTATATTACAGGAGAGACACACAGAGCTCACATCCAGCCTATATTACTGGGTGACACGCAGATGTCACATCCAGCCTATATTACTGGAGGAGACACACAGAGCTCACATCCAGCCTATATTACTGGAGGAGACACACAGACCTCACATCCTGCCTATATTACTGGGAAAGACACACAGACCTCACTTCCAGCCTATATTACTGGGAGACACACAGACGTCACATCCAGTCTATATTACTGGAGAGACACACAGACCTCACATCCAGCCTATATTACTGGAGAGACACACAGACCTCACATCCAGCCTATATTACTGGAGACACACACAGCTCAAATCCAGCTTATATTACTGGGAGAGACACATAGAGCTCACATCCAGCCTATATGACTGGGAGAGACACATATATCTCACATGCAGCCTATTTTACTGGGGAGAGAGACACAGAGCTCACATCCAGCCTATATTACTGGAGAAACACACAGATCTCACATCCAGCCTATATTACTGGAGAGACGTATAGACCTCACATCCAGCCTATATTACTTGAAAGACACACAGAGCTCACATCCAACCTACAGTATATTACTGGGAGAGACACAGACCTCACATCCAGCCTATATTACTGGAGAGACACACAGAGCTCACATCCAGCCTATATTACCGGAGAGACACAGACCTCACATCCAGCCTATATTACTGGAGAAACACACATAGCTCACATTCAGCTTATATTACTGGAGAGACACACAGACCTCACATCCAGCCTATATTACTGGAGACACACACAGCTCACATGCAGCCTATATTACTGGGAGAGACACACAGAGCTCACATCCAGCCTATATTACTGGAGAGACACACATAGCTCACATTTAGCTCATATTACTGGGAGAGACACATATAGCTCACATCCAGCCTATATTACTGTGAGAGACACACAGAGATCACATCCAGCCAATATTACTGGAAGAGACACACAGATCCCACATTCGGCCTATATTACTGGAGAGACGCAGACCTCACATCCAGCCTATATTACTGGAGAGACATACAGCTCACATCCAGCCTATATTACTGGAGACACACACAGCTCACATGCAGCTTATATTACTGGAGAGACACACAGAGCTCATATCCAGCCTATATTACTGGGAGAGACACACAGAGCTCACATCCAGCCTATATTACTGTGAGAGACACACAGAGATCACATCCAGCCAATATTACTGGAAGAGACACACAGATCCCACATTCGGCCTATATTACTGGAGAGACACAGAGCTCACATCCAGCCTATATTACTGGGAGAAACGCAGACGTCACATCCAGCCTACATTACTAGAGAGACACACATAGCTCACATCCAGCTTATATTATTGGGGAAGACACATAGAGCTCACATCCAGCCTATATTACTGGGAGAGACACATATATCTCACATCCAGCCAATATTACTGGAAGAGACACACAGACCCCACATTCGGCCTATATTACTGGAGAGACACAGAGCTCACATCCAGCCTATATTACTGGGAGAGACACACAGAGCTCACATCCAGCCTATATTACAGGGAGAGACACACAGACGTCACACCCAGCTGATATTACTGGGAGAAACGCAGACGTCACATCCAGCCTACATTACTAGAGAGACACACATAGCTCACATCCAGCCTATATTACTGGGAGAGACACATATATCTCACATGCAGCCTATATTACTGGAGAGACACACAGAGCTCACATACAGCCTATATTACTGGAGAGACACACAGAGCTCACATGCAGCCTATATTACTGGGAGAGTCACACAGACCTCACATCCAGCCTATATTACTGGAGAGACACACAGAGCTCACATACAGCCTATATTACTGGGAGACACACAGATCTCATATCCAGCCTATATTACTGGAGAGACACACAGACAGCACATCCAGCCTATATTACTGGAGAGACACACAGAGCTCACATCCAGCCTATATTACTGGAGAGACACACAGACCTCACATCCAGCCTATATTACTGGGAGAGACACACAGACCTCACATCCAGCCTATATTACTGGAGAGACACACAGACCTCACATCCAGCCTATATTACTGGAGAGACACACAGACAGCACATCCAGCCTATATTACTGGAGAGACACACAGACCTCACATCAAGCCTATATTACTGGAGAGACACACAGACAGCACATCCAGCCAATATTACTGGAGAGACACACAGAGCTCACATCCAGCCTATATTACTGGAGAGACTCACAGACCTCACATCCAGCTTATATTACTGGAGAGACACATAGAGCTCACATCCAGCCTATATTACTGGGAGAGACACATATATCTCACATGCAGCCTATTTTACTGGAGAGAGACACAGAGCTCACATCCAGCCTATATTACTGGAGAAACACACAGATCTCACATCCAGCCTATATTACTGGAAAGACGTATAGACCTCACATGCAGCCTATATTACTTGAAAGACACACAGAGCTCACATCCAACCTACAGTATATTACTGGGAGAGACACAGACCTCACATCCAGCCTATATTACTGGAGAGACACACAGAGCTCACATCCAGCCTATATTACCGGAGAGACACAGACCTCACATCCAGCCTATATTACTGGAGAAACACACATAGCTCACATTCAGCTTATATTACTGGAGAGACACACAGACCTCACATCCAGCCTATATTACTGGAGAGACACACAGCTCACATGCAGCCTATATTACTGGGAGAGACACACAGAGCTCACATCCAGCCTATATTACTGGAGAGACACACATAGCTCACATTTAGCTTATATTACTGGGAGAGACACATATAGCTCACATCCAGCCTATATTACTGTGAGAGACACACAGAGATCACATCCAGCCAATATTACTGGAAGAGACACACAGATCCCACATTCGGCCTATATTACTGGAGAGACGCAGACCTCACATCCAGCCTATATTACTGGAGAGACACACAGAGCTCACATCCAGCCTATATTACTGGAGAGACACAGAGACCTCACATCCAGCCTATATTACTGGAGAGACACACAGACCTCACATCCAGCCTATATTACTGGAGACACACACAGCTCACATGCAGCTTATATTACTGGAGAGACACACAGAGCTCACATCCAGCCTATATTACTGTGAGAGACACACAGAGATCACATCCAGCCAATATTATTGGAAGAGACACACAGATCCCACATTCGGCCTATATTACTGGAGAGACACAGAGCTCACATCCAGCCTATATTACTGGGAGAGACACACAGAGCTCACATCCAGCCTATATTACAGGGAGAGACACACAGACGTCACATCCAGCCTATATTACTGGGAGAAACGCAGACGTCACATCCAGCCTACATTACTAGAGAGACACTCATAGCTCACATCCAGCTTATATTATTGGGGGAGACACATAGAGCTCACATCCAGCCTATATTACTGGGAGAGACACATATATCTCACATGCAGCCTATATTACTGGAGAGACACACAGAGCTCACATACAGCCTATATTACTGGAGAGACACACAGAGCTCACATGCAGCCTATATTACTGGGAGAGTCACACAGACCTCACATCCAGCCTATATTACTGGAGAGACACACAGAGCTCACATACAGCCTATATTACTGGGAGACACACAGATCTCATATCCAGCCTATATTACTGGAGAGACACACAGACAGCACATCCAGCCTATATTACTGGAGAGACACACAGACCTCACATCCAGCCTATATTACTGGAGAGACACACAGACAGCACATCCAGCCTATATTACTGGAGAGACACACAGAGCTCACATCCAGCCTATATTACTGGAGAGACACACAGAGCTCACATCCAGCCTATATTACTGGAGAGACACACAGAGCTCACATCCAGCCTATATTACTGGAGAGACACACAGACAGCACATCCAGCCTATATTACTGGAGAGAACACAGAGCTCACATCCAGCCTATATTACTGGGAGACACACAGATCTCATATCCAGCCTATATTACTGGAGAGACACACAGAGCTCACATCCAGCCTATATTACTGGGAGAGAGACGCAGACCTCACATCCAGCCTATATTACTGGAGAGACACACAGACCTCACATCCAGCCTATATTACTGGAGAGACACACAGAGCTCACATCCAGCCTATATTACTGGAGAGACACACAGAAATCACATCCAGCCTATATTACTGGAGGAGACACACAGAGCTCACATCCAGCCTATATTACTGGAGAGACACACAGAGCTCACATCCAGCCTATATTACTGGAGAGACACACAGACCTCACATCCAGCCTATATTACTGGAGAGACACACAGAGCTCACATCCAGCCTATATTACTGGAGAGACTCACAGACCTCACATCCAGCTTATATTACTGGAGAGACAATCAGAGCTCATAGATAATGGAGAAAGCAGTCACAATCTAAAATAAATCAAAGAAATCCAGGAATTATTTTACATTTTTTTTATTAATCAGTGAAAAAATAAAGAAAATCAAAATCACATTTAAAATGCAGGGAAATAATTCTGAGATTTCCCTAAGAAAACAGGATACAAATTCCGGAGTACCAGTCTCTAGCAGTGCCTTATAGTACATATAACATCTAGTGAGGTGGTCACGTCAGGCATTCTGTGGTCAGATCTGGTGTGAAATCTGCAGTTCTGAGGCGGCATGGTTGATATTACATCTGTTCTTTAGTAGCTGAGACGTTTCCTCAGATATAGGGGGCCAAACCTTAATTTTCCTATAGGGTTTGTGTCTTGCATGACAGATGAGTTTTGATGATGGCTATTGGACAACCCTCCAGCTTGCCCTGGCCAGTTTGTATCACTGGGTTTAGCAGAGATATGACCATTTCTTATCATGTTTCCCATTGACTATACATACATGACATCACAGTTAGCGGTCTTCTGGTAAGTGCTCAATTAGCCTTGGAACCACCCATTGGACCAAACTCAAGTCATGATCTTCTGGAATAAGACATACTATTGGTTGGCCTGTAGGATCTGACTTCATTAGTCACCTCAGTCAACTCATTTTAGGGTAAATGATAATCTTCCTAGTAGAACCTAATCCTTAATATTGATGGTGATGAGGACATGAGTTGATGGGAAAAATATTTGATAGTTGGAAGGTCCAACCACCATGTAAAGTGCCACCAAAACACACATATTCAAAAGCCATCAATACGACCAACTCATGATTATTGGCATATTCACTGACCTCAGAGGAAACATTTTTGGGGGTGAAGTGGCGACTGTTGAATCGGATTGGTATCTTTAAGGCACATCTTGATTAGGGTTCCAGAAGTGGTAAGTCTTCCCGGGAGAATATTGGACCATATGATTAATATTAAGGCCCATCTAGTTTAGGGTTCCAGAAAACAACCCACAAAGTAACCAGTTTGGAAAGACTAAACCTAAGGCAAGGAAGGCTGGTGGTAATTCTTCCCAGGTGCGTACTGGACCATATAAGTAACAGTAAGGGTCAACTTGAGTAGGGTTCAGAAAACTACCACAATGTGTCTAGTATGGCACACTAAACCTAAGGCAAGGAAGGCTGGTGGTAATTCTTCTCAGGTTAAGGTTGGAACGTTATGAGTAATGATAGTGGACAACTTGAATAGGGTTCAAGAAAACTGTACCACAATGTGTCCAGTCTCGAAAGACTAAACCTAAGGCAAAAATTGGTAACTATTCCTGGGTGAATGTTTGGACCTTATGATTAATGTTAAGGCCCATCTTGTTAGGGTTCCAGAAAACAGCCCACAAAGTAACCAGTTTGGAAAGACTTAACCTAAGGCAAAGAAGACTGGTGGAAATTCTCCCCAGGCGAGTAATGGACCATATAAGTAACAGTAAGGCTCAACTTGATTAGGGTTCAAGAAAACTGTACCATAATGTGTGCAGTCTGGAAAGACTAAACGTAAGGCAAAGAAGGCTGCTGGCGAATATCGATGGCCTTGTATGCATGGTAATGAGTTGTTCCTGTAGGCTCTCTTAAACCAAAGGTAAGGAAGGCTAGTGACATTTCTTCCCAGATGATTGTTGGACCATATAAGTAGCGGTAAGGTTTAGTAGAGCTCATGAAACCAGTTCCATAATGGGCCCGGTCTGACAACACTAAACGTAAGGCAAAGAAGGCTGTTGGCGAATATTGATGGACTTATATACGTGGGTAATGATTTGTCCCTGTAGGCTCTCCGAATTCCACATAGTCAGGTCTACTGTACAAGATCAGGACAATGTGTCAGCAGATAGTTACATTTTTGTTCTCATCACACGCCCAGCGCTGACCACTCAATTAACTAAATAAAAAGGACAACATTTTTCTGTTCGGGATTGTAATAGCTTGTGCCCAATAGTCCCACAAGTTTAAAGCAGTCAGTTGTTATGTGTAAACTTTTGACAGGGTTATAAGATGGGTCGTGGCCCGAATATCTGCTTCATCTGCTTCCACGACAATTCACATGAGGGGGTAGCTGGCAAGGTTGGCAATGCCACAGGCATTGTTTCTATCTCTGGCCATTAAGATGTAGCCTTTATCACCCCAGGTGTCACCCCAACTGTAAAGAAACAAAAACATAAAACATATAATATCTATTGTTTTTGAAAGCTTAATAGTAAACTTTTTTATATTATCTTTTACAAAGTTATTAAATATTTTTTACTATACTTTATTACCTTATTTTGCCTTCCATGCTAAACACTTTACTGCAATGCTGTTTCAAAGCCCAGTTAAACCTCCTTTAGAAGCTGCTTTCATTAGCTGCTCAGCAAGATATTTGCTCTAAAACAGTTAGTGTATTGGACTTTCTCTATCTGAGTCTCTCTGTGCCTCCCTCTGTACTGAGAGAAAGAAAGTATTGAACACAAACATTCGTATATTGTACAGATCTTACTAAGCCGCAGTTCAAAGGATCTTGTAAAAGAGACTTTACCATTCTGCTGTACAGAGAGAAGTAAATTCCCATACACTGACTCTTTGAACTGCTGCTCAGTAAGATCTGTATAACATATTCAAAGAGTCTGTGTATGGGAATTTACTTCTCTCTGTACAGCAGAATGGTAAAGTCTCTTTTACAAGATCCTTTGAACTGCTGCTCAGTAAGATCTGTACAATATATTCAAAGAGTCTGTGTATGGGAATTTACTTCTCTTGGTACAGTGGAAGGCACAGAGGGGACCAGATACGGAAAGTCTCTTTTAGAAGATCCTTTGAACTACTTTTTAGTAAGATCTATACAATATACAAAAGAGGTTGTGTACAGGACTTTCCATATCTCAGCATCTCTGTTCCTTCCCCTGTACTGAGAGGGGTAAAGTCCCTTTTAGATGAACCTTTGAACGGCCCGCTCAGTAAGTTCTGTACAATATATTCAAAGGTTCATCTAAAAGTGACTTTACCTCTCCCAGTACAGGGGAAGGGACAGAGATGCTGAAATATGGAAAGTCCTGTAGACAAACTCTTTTGTATATTGTATATATTTTACTAAGAAGTAGTTCAAAGGATCTTGTAAAAGAGACTTTCCCTATCTGAGTATCTACTGTATGTGCCTTCACTTGAACTTAGGCTGGCTTCACATTAGCGTTCCCCTCCGCAGCGTTCTGCGGAGGGGTCCGCAATGTGTGCGCAGCGGCCGCCAGCTCCAATCTTTATAATGGGAACGCACGGTGCTGCGCTTGACAGCGCAGGACCGTGCGCACCCACTGACTCCCATATGTGATCTGTGCGCAGGTGGATGCCTGCGCACCGATCACACAGTCTCGTCCGCACCAGGGACGCAACATGTTGCATTTCTGGTGCGGGCGGGAGAGTGTGATTTGTGCGCAGGCATCCGCCTGCGCACAGATCACTCATGGCGGGCAATGGGAGCGCACGGCGGTCTGCAAGCATCTGCAGACACCGTGCGCTCCATTAAAAAGATAGGGTCTGCGGTCTGCATGCAGAGGCTTGCAGATGCCTCTGCAGAACGCTGCGGAGGCGTCTGCAAATGTGAAGGCAGCCTGAGGGAAATTCCTGCACACAAACTCTTTCAGTATATTGTACATATTCTTTAAATGATCTTCTAAATGGGACTTTCCCTCTCTCAGTATAGTGGAAGAAACAGAAATGATCAGATAGGGGAAGTCCTATACACAAACACTTATGTATATTGTACAGATTTTAAATAAGCAGCAGCTCAAAGGATCTCATAAATGAACTTTCTTTATCTGTGCCTTCCTCTGTACCGAGAGAGGGATCTTCCCATACACAGACTCCTTGAATATATTGTACAGATCTTACTAAGCAGCAGTTGAAAGGATCTTCTAAAAGAGCTAGAACTGAGCACTGAAACAGAATTTCAGCCTGCTGTTTAAGGCTGGCTTCACACCACGGTTTTTGTCTGTTAGGGTGGATCCTGTTTTTGTAAGATCCACCGGACAGAACCTGACAGGACAGGATGTGCATAAAGTGTGGCCAAATATAGTTTTGGATCCTATTTTTTGCAGGATTCGTTTTCTGCTGCTGTCCATGGTGCTGAAGTCTGACTGTGTCTGCTCTGCCACTGTCCTTGGTGCTGAATTCACACCCTGTGCTACAAGTACTGTTGTCCAAGGTACTGAAATTAGGATGGCAGGATTTCTGAGCATGCTCTGTGCAAAACATCGGAGTCGGGAAACCATGTGATTTTTTTCATGGATCCGGCACCATAGACTCCAATGTTATCGCCCTGGATCCGGTCCTGTCTGATTTTCTCAGATTTTTTCCACCGGAGCCCAAAAACCGCTGCAGTCTCTGATTTTGTGCACGGTGAAAACACAAAACCTGATGGCCAAATATGACCAATCCGGCACCATAGGGATACACGGGAGGCAACACTGGATCAAACCGGACAGATCCTGATGCCAAAAACTGTGGTGTGAAGCTCACCTAAGGGAGGAGGAAGCAAAATAAGCTAATGTAATCATAAAATAAATAATTTAGCAAAGTGTAGCACCTCTAACTTTATTTTTATATAGACTTCCAAGTCCTCTAAATAAACAAATTAAGTGATAAAATTCTAACTTCCTGCAGCCACCACTAGAGGGAGTGTTAGAGCTTACCGCCTTGAACTCAACTCACCTTAGTGGCAACTGCAGGTAGGAATCATGACAATGTAAATCTAAGGATTTGAAGCTCTGTATGTGAAATATAGATCTCAGACAATCACTATATATTAAGATTAAGAAGTTCATCAAAAAACTAAATAAAGAAAAAAAAGCTTGTTCAATTATCAATAATCCCTTTAAGCGCCTCCTACAGACAGAGCTGAAATGATGGCAGTTCAGCTCCTCTAAGGTACCTGTTCTTTATGATCCAATATTTGTCTTTCTTCTGCGCTCCATACCCGACGGCGAGGACAGCGTGGTTTATATCTTCTGCATCACAGTTTTCATCATAGTAAACACCTGGATAGAAGAAGTAAAAATCTATTTATATAATTGCGAGTTGGCTGATCCACTGGATATCCGCCTATGTCACTTCTGCCCACGCTATATTAGCACACCCAAAAGATGGGTATGGTAATATGGTGACAGCTGGCGGTGCCATGGACAACAGAAATCTGCAGCACACGCCACCCGGTCCACACTCCTGCTGTCCATCCGCTGCTCACCAGCTCCAAGCTCCAGCCTGAAAAATCCCACTGCAGCCCCCGGTAAGATGTGACTCACCTACAGGACCTTGGATGACAGGATCTTAGATTACATCACGATTAGGGGCGAGGCCACATCACATGACCGTGATGTCATCACAGGTCCTGTGTGGCGCCCCTGCGTCCAGGAGGCCACAAAAGGGAACTGCAGCCAGGCAGGTAGGACAATTGTTAAACACTAACACCCTCACAGCCCACACAACCCACGTGTCAGAGAGGTTACATCCAGCCCTGAGGTTAGACACTATATGAGACCAGAGGGGTGGTGGATGAGGGGAGTGGGTTGGGCACACCAGAGGTCAGGTGACTGACAGTATATAGGAAGGGGGAGGAGAAAAGGAAGACAGTAGGCTCAAGGTGCCGAACAGCAAAGACCAAGAGTAGGCTGAAGTAGCTGAGATGTAAAGACAGAAAGACACACACTGCCTGGAAGAGTGAAGACTGACGGAGCGCAGAATCTGTACTGAGCCAGTGCGAGCTAGAGGAGAGAGAAAGCCCATCCAGAGAGTCAGATCCCCAGGAGTGTGAGAGAGCCGAGAGGGACGGTGTAACCCAGGGCCCTAGACAGCAGCTGAAGCAACCTGTTGCAGGTGGAGAAGCCCTCCTAGAATATTGAAGGGAACATAAAGGAAGGAGCCTGGCAGAGCCTCATGCTAGAGGACTGTTGGAGGCTGGGCTAAAGTAGAGGTGTCGGCTCTAAAGGGGACCGTAGTTCACCCGGCATCCCCAGATAACACGACGGGGGGTCTGAGTTCCAGACTGAGATCCCTAACCCAAAGGACAGGCAGCTCAGTGACGTACTAGGACTCACAGAAGCCCGAGTCACCGCCATACTGTCCGGTGTCGCACAACACAGAGAAAGAGAAGCAATAGCCCGGAAAGGACACTTAAAGACGGTGTGAGGGGTCACAGGAGGAAGGAGTCTAGCTGCAGGAGAGAAGGGAACCCGGAAAGGGAGAAAGCAACTGTGTGCTGAGAACTGTGTAACAACTGCAAATAACTTGTAAGCTGACTGAAAGAACTTGAGTAAAGCTTTGGAAAACCCTGAGTTGCCTCTCTTGTCAGTCTCTAGCTGCAGACCATTCCTCCCTACAGATCCAGCCTGTCAGCAGCAGCCAGGAGGAGAGATCCCTGCAGCCTGCAAAGTAAGTGTGCTCAAACTACACACACAATAGACTTTAACTCCTTACTGCCCCGGGGGATACAGTTCTCCCCACTGGAACTATACCATCTCCGCTGCCACTCCATCACCCCCGGAGGTTCTGCAGCAGCGGCGGCCCCATCACCGGCCGCACCAAGTGGGTGGCGTCACCCGTGACATCTCCCTTGTAAATAATTCCCCCCCTTTTATTGTGAGGGCCCAGGGACACGGTCCGGACCAAGCCACCCGTGACATCCCCAGCTACCGACCGGTCCGGTACCGAGTACCCTAGTCCCGCCTGGGGCTCCACACCTGTACCACAGACAAAGAGCAGCCAGGTGTAGCTCATGCTCTGCCCCAGCTATGCCCTACTCTGCCCACACTGTTCTCTCTGCTCTCCCCCTCCACTCTGCCCCCCTTGTGCTCTGCCCAATTCTGCCCCACACTACCTCTGCTCTCCCCAGCTCTGCTCTACCCTCCTCCACTCTGCTCTGCACTTGCTCTGCCCCTGCATTGCCCTGCTCGCTCCTACTCTGCTTCTCTCAGCCCCACTCTGCTGTGCTCTGTCTCTGCCCCTACTCTGCTCTGCTCCACTCCACTCTCCTCTCCTCCCCTCTGCTTTGCCGCAGTCTGCCCTCCTCTGTCCTGTCCCACTCTGCCTCATTCTCCCTCGCTCTGCCCCTGCGCTGCTCCTGCCCCGCCTTGCTCTGCCTTGCTCTGCAGTGCCCCACTCTGCTCTATTGTGCTCTGCCTCACTCTGCCATGCTCTGTCTCTGCCCTTACTCTACTCTGCCTCGCCCTGCTTCACTCCACTCCGCTATGCTCTCCTCCGCTCTGCTTTGCCTCACTCTGCTTTGCTCTGTTCTGTCCTGCTCTGCCCCTGCTCTGTCCCGCCCCACCTTGCTTTGCCTCGCTCTGCATTGCCCCACTCTGATCTATTCTGATCTGCCTTGCTTTGCCCTGACCTGACTCACTCTGACCCACTCTGCTCATTGCTTGCTCTCCCCCGCACTCTGCTTTCACCCTGCTCTGCCCCGCACTCCCCCGCTCTGCCTTACTCTCCCCCCCATCTGCCGAACTCTGCTCCTGCTCTGCCCTGCTCTTGCCCTGCAATCCTCCCGCTCTGCCTTGCTCTCCCCTGCTCTGTCTTACTCTGCTTTTCCCCCACTCCACCCCTTCCCAGCTCTCCCCTGCTCTGCCCCAATCTCCCCCACACTGCCCTGCTCTGCCTCTGCCCTGCTCTCCCCCTCCGCTCTGCCCCTTTGTGCTCTAACCCATTCTGCCCTCCGCTCTGCTCTCCCCAGCTCTTCCCCGCTTGCCTCCTGCTCTGCCCCAATCTGACTCACACTGCCTGCTCTGCCTCCGCTCTTCTCTCACCCTCCGCTCAGCCTCCGCTGTGCTCTGCCCCACACTGCCTCTGCTCCACTCTACTCTCCCCAGCTCCGCTCTGCCCCTGCATTGCCCCTCTCTGACCCACTCTCCTCAACTCTGACACTGCAATGCCCCTCTTCACTCCTGCTCTGCTTCTCTCATCCCCTGCTCCGCTCTGCCCCTGCTCTGCTCCACTCTGCTCCACTCTGCTGCACTCTGCTTTGCCCCATGCAGCCCTACTCTATTCTGTCCTCCTCTGCCCCGCTCTGCCTCTGCTCTGCTCCTGCCCTGCCTTGCTCTGCCTCACTCTGCACTGCCCCACCCTGCTCTCCCCCGCACCCTGCTCTCCCATGCTCTTGCCCCGCTCTGGCCTGCACTCCCCTGCTCTGCCTCGCTCTCCCCTGCTCTGCCGCCCTCTGCTCTCCCCCACTCTGCTTTCGCCCTGCTCTGCACTTCCCACACTGTGTCCCACACTCCCACTGCTCTGCCTTGCTCTGCCCCTCCACTGCTATGCCCCAGCTCTCCCTCTCCCCCACTCTGCCCCACAGCTTGAGAGCAAGTACTGAAGGAGGGGGCAGATCCACCACGGAGGGACTCAGCAGCCACAGAAGGAGGGCAGAGAGACAGCACTGGGGGGTGGGGGGTGGGGGGTTCTGAGAACAACCACAGGGGGTGCAGAGAGACAGCACGGGGGAAGCCAGAGAGCTAGAATGGGGGGTGGGGGGCGTGGAGCTCACACAGGGCTGTGCACAGGTGGGCACATGTGCGTATGGGAAGGGAGCCCGGCTAGAGCATACAGAGTGGTGCCACAGAGCAAGAACAGGGTGGGGCACAGAGCGCGCATTGGAGAAACGGCACAGGAGGGGAGAGATGCCTACCGCCCCAGTGCCGCAGAGCATGTTCCACTGGCATGTCACCGCCCTCCCAATGAGATAGGATTGGGGCTCCCATCTAGTAATGTAATAATTGCTGAAAAATATATGGAATACATAAATTACCTAAAAATGTATAATAATTCATGATGAATAATGTAATAATTTAATAATGATCTAACAAATATTACTCTGTAAAAATATAATTATCAGTTTTAGAACAAATGCAAAGCTGAAAATATATATATATATTTTTTTCTGAATATTTTTCTTTACTGATACATCATATATGTGAGGTATGCAAATCAACTCCCCTGAATGAAAACATTTTTGTCCAGTAACACCATCCTATAGGTGGCGCTAAAGAGACAGTTTGTTTCTACTTCAAGGGTGCAATTCTCTCAAGATTCCCTATTAGTGGTTTCACCACATCTACTATATAAAAGCACTATCCAATCTGTGTGTCTATAAATTCATCCTGAAAACAGCACACCATTGTTTAAATTACAGTTAAACTGGAATGCGAAAAAGACCATAAGTTTGGTTGATCAGTCAAAAAAAAAACAGCGCCACCTACAGGACGTCTGTGACAGGGGAGCCCACATGCCATCCGGGACACTAGCTGCAGCACAGGCATTCATTATCTGTCATACCCTTAGGGTGGATCTGCCACGGCTCCTTGGTGCACAGAGGGAAAGAGCACACAACTGGGAGACAGCGCACAGGGGAGGAGAGACAGCACATGGGGGGAAGAGACAGCGCACGGGGGGGGGAGAGACAGCGCATAGGGGGGAGAGACAGCGCATAGGGGGGAGAGAACAGCGCACAGGGGGGGAGAGACAGCGCACGGGGGGGAGAGACTGCGCACAGGGGGGGAGAGACAGCTCACAGCGGGGGAGAGACAGCGCACAGTGGGGGAGAGACAGCGCACAGCGGGAGAGAGACAGCGCACAGCGGGGTCGAGACAGCGCACAGGGGGAGAGACAGCGAACAGGAGGGAGAGACAGCGAACAGGAGGGAGAGACAGCGCACAGGAGGGAGAGACAGAGCACAGGGGGGGAGAGACAGCCCACAGAGGGGGAGAGACAGCCCACAAGTGGAGAGAGACAGCCTACAGTGGGGAGAGAGAGCGCACAGGGTGGGAGAGAGAGCGCACGGGGGGGGAGAGAGAGTGCACAGAGGGAATAGACAGCATAAGAAAAGTGCATACAAGGGGGAGAGACAGCACAATGGTAGAGAGCACACAGGGGGGAGTGACAGTACAAGCGGAGAGAGAGCACACAGGGGCAGAGACATCACAAGAGGAGAGAGTACCCAGTGGGGCAAGATAGGGTAATGGGAGAAAGCGCACAGGGGGAAGAGATAGCATATGGGGAGAGATGGCACAAGAGGAAAGAGAGTGCACAGGGGGAAGAGACAGCACAAGGGGAGAGAGAGCACACAGGGGCAGACATCACGAGGGGAGAGAGTACACAGGGGGGCGAGATAGGATAAGGGGAGAGAGCGCACAGGGGGAAAAGATAGCACACAGGGGGAGAGATGGCACAAGAGGAAAAAGAGCATACAGGGGTGAGAGACAGCACATGGGGAGAGAGTGCACAGGGAAATGGTGTGAAGCAGCACCTGCCAAGCCACAGCCACACCATGCAGCAGCGGGCACCCCCGCCCTCCTTGGTGGTGCTGTGATTAATAGCGGGAGTAGTTGGACTAATATAGCATCGCACACATTGTAGAATCACCCAATGCAATAGAATAAGACCGCCGTCTAGTCAATAATATTCATGGGAGTCTTACCTTTACTGTAAAATTGGAAGCTTGAGAGGGTGGCATCGATGCCCACTGACACAGGTCCAACGGTGCCCACTGCCTTCTTCAGCGCCTTTTCGCTGCCTTCCTGCACTTCCCTGTAAGATCTGCATTTTGCGGCTCTGCCAGCGGTAGTGTAGTTACAGGCCTGATCCTACAATACAAAAGCACAGACCCACATTTTTACATCCTTGTCATGAGATCAACCATCCCAACATCTGAAATGTGGGAACAGCCAACTTTTGGGTGAGTGTTGCATAAAACATTCCCTTTTTTGCTTAATTTGATGAGATTCAGGAGCATAATCAGTTTATCAAAGAGCAGGGAGCCAGCACTGCTTATGGTTAGCATGCAATAATAAAAGTACAAATGCACATATTGTTAGCAAATAATTGATCAATTCTTTGAAAGAATGTGTAGCATTTGCTGCTCATGTTTGGGCCTGGTCTGACTTTATCTAACATAGTAACATAGTAACATAGTAACATAGTTTTTAAGGTTGAAGGAAGACTTTAAGTCCATCTAGTTCAACCCATAGCCTAACATGTTGATCCAGAGGAAGGCAAAAAAAACCCCATGTGGCAACACTAATCTCCACATTGGGGGAAAAAATTCCTTCCTGACTCCAGATACGGCAATCAGACTAATTCCCTGGATCAACGCCCTATCAAAGAATCTAGTATATATAACCGGTAATATTATAGTTTTCAAGAAAGGCATCCAGGCCCTTCTTAAATGTTAGTAGTGACTCACTCATTACAACATCATGTGGCAGAGAGTTCCATAGTCTCACTGCTCTTACAGTAAAGAATCCGCGTCTGTGATTATGATTAAACCTTCTTCCCTCCAGACGTAGAGGATGCCCCCTTGTCCCAGTCTCAGGCCTAAGAGTAAAGAGATCATTAGAAAGGTCTCTGTACTGCCCCCTCATATATTTGTACATTATTATAAGATCACCCTAAGCCTTCGTTTTTCCAAGCTAAATAACCCCAAGTTTAATAACCTGTCTTGGTATTGCAGACCCCTTAGTCCTCTAATAACTTTTGTCGCTCTTCTCTGGACCCGCTCTAGTTCAGCTATGTCTTTCTTATACACCGGAGACCAGAATTGTACACAGTATTCTAAGTGTGGTCGCACTAGTGACTTGTATAGAGGTAAAATTATGTTCTCCTCATGAGCATCTATGCCTCTTTTAATACATCCCATTATTTTATTTGCCTTTGCAGCAGCTGCCTGACACTGGCCACTAAATGTGAGTTTGTCATCTACCCATACACCCAGGTCTTTTTCAGTGATAGTTTTGCCCAGTGTTTTATAATTAAGCACATAATTATACCCTTTGTTTCCTCTGCCCAAGTGCATGACTTTACATTTATCCCCATTAAAGCGCATTTGCCATTTAGCAGCCCAAGCTTCTAGTTTACATAAATCCTCCTGTAATATAAAATTGTCCTCCTCTGTATTGATTACCCTGCAGAGTTTAGTGTCATCTGCAAATATTGAGATTCTACTCTGTATGCCCCCTACAAGGTCATTAATAAATATATTAAATAGGAGCGGGCCCAACACTGACCCCTGTGGTACCCCACTGTTAACTGTGACCCATTCTGAGTGTGTTCCATTAATAACCACCCTTTGTTTCCTATCACTAAGCCAGTTCTTAACCCACTTACACATATTTTCCCCTATCCCCATTGCCCTCATTTTATGTATCAACCTTTTGTGTGGCACCGTATCAAAAGCTTTTGAAAAGTCCATATACACCACATCCACTGCATTTCCTTGGTCCAGTCCAGAACTTACTTCTTCATAGAAGCTTATTAGATTAGTTTGACAGGAACGGTCCCTCGTAAAACCATGTTGATAATGGGTCATGAGGTTATTTTTGTTCAGATACTCCAGTATAGCATCTCTTAGAAAACCCTCTAGGATTTTACCCACAGTAGTATCTGCATTTGTCCTTCAGGCGCCATGGGAGCAGTTCTGAGATGTTCCAGGTACGTTTTGCATTTATGCAGTTTTATTTTTAATGTATTTAGGAGGATGTAAGGCACAATGTAAATCAAAATCGTAAAATATGACCACCCTATCTGAGATTGCCGTGATGTGGCAGGGTGGCTCAAAGAATTGATTGAGAAGAATTGCCAAAAATCTAATTTTTTATGTGCATTTGCACTCTTTGTATTGCATGCTAACCATAGGCAGTGCTGGCTCCTCCGCTCTTTCATAATCATAGGTGGTGCAGGGGTTGGTGTAGGGAGCATCACACCCAAATGAGAAGTAATAGACCTGTTGGACGTCCCATTGGAGTCTTTGAGGCCCACGAGCTTCAAGTGACACTCCTCATGAAATTGTTTCCAAATTCTGCAAATTTAGGATAATTGGCTACTACACAACATGGCACATGTT
This sequence comes from Allobates femoralis, assembly GCA_033576535.1. Lineage (NCBI taxonomy): Eukaryota > Metazoa > Chordata > Amphibia > Anura > Aromobatidae > Allobates > Allobates femoralis. Next base: position 100,514,861 of record JARQOC010000012.1, on the reverse strand, counting down.
GTACGTCATTCGTTGCTTATCACACACGCGTGGCCCCATTGCCAAATCATAAAGTGCCTGTTTGAGTTGATTGTTGATGTTCAGCCTGGGCATGGACAATGCAATGGTTCTGATTTTGGTCTACCAGGGGATGTTTTAACCAAATGTAAATGGAGGCCACCAATACAGATATAATCATTGGCCATTTTTGGTCCTGACTCCATTGAGAACATGATTAGTGTTGAGCGAGCATGCTCGGCACTACTCGGTACTCGCACGAGTATCACTGTACTCGGGCGACTCGCCGAGCACCGAGTAATCTCGCGATACTCGTGCTGTGCTCGTGGTCGTCATCTCTCCATGTTGGCGCTCTTTTGAGAGCCAGCCCACGTGCAGGGATTGGCTGACAGACCACTGCAATGCCACAGCCCTGTTAGTTGTGGCATAGCAGTGATTGGCCGCCCTGCACAGCGTCACCGAGCCTTTATAACTCCCGGCGCGCTGTGCTCGGCACACAGCCTTCCAGACAGTGAGTGTAGGGAGAGTGTCTGCTGCTGCTTAGGGACAGATTTGCGGCCCTTACAGGTAGATCCGGAGCAGGGCTGCAAACTGCTGCTGCTGACCACAACAGTCCTTCTCAGGACTAATCTAGGAGGATATAGGCAGGGTGATCCAGATCGGAGTCCAAGATTTCCAGTGACCAAACAGTCCTTCTCAGGACTAATCTAGGAGGATATAGGCAGGGTGATACAGATTGGAATCCAAGCTTTTCTGTGACCATTAGAGTCACCACACTCTTGTACTTAGTACCTTAATACAGGTTAGGACTAAAATCCTTCTTTCAAACCTTTACGGTCACCAGACAGTGTGTACGTACTTCCTTAATACAGGTTAGGGAACTAAAATCCTAACTCTTGTCATCAAAACAGTCACAGACAGGTGTACGTACCTTAATACAGGTTAGGGACTAAAATCGTCTCTGAAACCAAATTACAGTCACAGACAGGTGTACGTACTACCTTAATACAGGTTAGGGACTAAAATCTCTCTTCAAACATACAGTCACCAGACAGGTGTACGTATACTTAATACAGGTTAGGGAACTAAAATCCTAACTCTTGTCATCAAACAGTCACCAGACAGGTGTACGTACTAGCTTAATACAGGTTAGGGACTAAATCCTCTCTTCAAACCATTACAGTCACCAGACAGGTGTACTGTACTACCTTAATACAGGTTAGGGAACTAAAATCCTAACTCTTGTCATCAATACAGTCACCAGACAGGTGTACGTACTACCTTAATACAGGTTAGGGACTAAAATCCTCTCTTCAAACATTACAGTCACCAGACAGGTGTACGTACTACCTTAATACAGGTTAGGGACTAAAATCCTCTCCTGAAACCATTACAGTCACCAGACAGGTGTACGTACTACCTTAATACAGGTTAGGGACTAAAATCCTCTCCTGAAACCATTACAGTCACCAGACAGGTGTACGTACTACCTTAATACAGGTTAGGGACTAAAATCCTCTCTTCAAACATTACAGTCACCAGACAGGTGTACGTACTACCTTAATACAGGTTAGGGAACTAAAATCCTAATCTTGTCATCAAAACAGTCACCAGACAGGTGTACGTACTACCTTAATACAGGTTAGGGACTAAAATCCTCTCTTCAAACCATTACAGTCACCAGACAGGTGTACGTACTACCTTAATACAGGTTAGGGAACTAAAATCCTAACTCTTGTCATCACAACAGTCACCAGACAGGTGTACGTACCCCTTATACAGGTTAGGGAACTAAAATCCTACTCTGTCACTCATTACAGTCACCAACAGGTGTACGTACTACCTTAATACAGGTTAGGGAACTAAAATCCTAACTCTTGTCATCTCTAACAGTCACCACATGTTGTACGTATACCTTAATACAGGTTAGGGAACTAAAACTAATCTCTCTCAACAGTCACCAACGTGTACGTCTACTTATATAGGTTAGGGAACTAAAATCCTAACTCTGTCATCAACAGTCACCACATGTGTACGTATACCTTTATACAGGTTAGGGACTAAAATCCTACTCTTGTATCTAACATCACACACTGTTGTACGTATACCTTATACAGGTTAGGGAACTAAAATCCTAACTCTTGTCATCTCAACAGTCACCACACTGTTGTACGTCATACCTTTATACAGGTTAGGGAACTAAAATCCTAACTCTTGTCATCTCAACAGTCACCACACTGTTGTACGTCATACCTTTATACAGGTTAGGGAACTAAAATCCTAACTCTTGTCATCTCAACAGTCACCACACTGTTGTACGTCATACCTTATACAGGTTAGGGAACTAAAATCCTAACTCTTGTCATCTCAACAGTCACCACACTGTTGTACGTCATACTTTATACAGGTTAGGGAACTAAAATCCTAACTCTTGTCATCTCAACAGTCACCACACTGTTGTACGTCATACCCTTTATACAGGTTAGGGAACTAAAATCCTAACTCTTGTCATCTCAACAGTCACCACACTGTTGTACGTCATACGTTTATACAGGTTAGGGAACTAAAATCCTAACTCTTGTCATCTCAACAGTCACCACACTGTTGTACGTCATACCTTTATACAGGTTAGGGAACTAAAATCCTAACTCTTGTCATCTCAACAGTCACCACACTGTTGTACGTCATACCCTTTATACAGGTTAGGGAACTAAAATCCTAACTCTTGTCATCTCACAGTCACCACACTGTTGTACGTCATACGTTTATACAGGTTAGGGAATAAAATCCTAACTCTTGTCATCTCAACAGTCACCACACTGTTGTACGTCATACGTTTATACAGGTTAGGGAACTAAAATCCTAACTCTTGTCATCTCAACAGTCACCACACTGTTGTACGTCATACCCTTTATACAGGTTAGGGAACTAAAATCCTAACTCTTGTCATCTCAACAGTCACCACACTGTTGTACGTCATACGTTTATACAGGTTAGGGAATAAAATCCTAACTCTTGTCATCTCAACAGTCACCACACTGTTGTACGTCATACCTTTATACAGGTTAGGGAACTAAAAGCCTAACTCTTGTCATCTCAACAGTCACCACACTGTTGTACGTCATACCCTTTATACAGGTTAGGGAACTAAAATCCTAACTCTTGTCATCTCAACAGTCACCACACTGTTGTACGTCATACTTTATACAGGTTAGGGAACTAAAATCCTAACTCTTGTCATCTCAACAGTCACCACACTGTTGTACGTCATACGTTTATACAGGTTAGGGAACTAAAATCCTAACTCTTGTCATCTCAACAGTCACCACACTGTTGTACGTCATACCCTTTATACAGGTTAGGGAACTAAAACCTAACTCTTGTCATCTCAACAGTCACCACACTGTTGTACGTCATACCTTTATACAGGTTAGGGAACTAAAATCCTAACTCTTGTCATCTCAACAGTCACCACACTGTTGTACGTCATACCTTTATACAGGTTAGGGAACTAAAATCCTAACTCTTGTCATCTCAACAGTCACCACACTGTTGTACGTCATCCCTTTATACAGGTTAGGGAACTAAAATCCTAACTCTTGTCATCTCAACAGTCACCACACTGTTGTACGTCATACCCTTTATACGGTTAGGGAACTAAAATCCTAACTCTTGTCATCTCAACAGTCACCACACTGTTGTACGTCATACGTTTATACAGGTTAGGGAACTAAAATCCTAACTCTTGTCATCTCAACAGTCACCACACTGTTGTACGTCATACCTTTATACAGGTTAGGGAACTAAAATCCTAACTCTTGTCATCTCAACAGTCACCACACTGTTGTACGTCATACCCTTTATACAGGTTAGGGAACTAAAATCCTAACTCTTGTCATCTCAACAGTCACCACACTGTTGTACGTCATACGTTTATACAGGTTAGGGAACTAAAATCCTAACTCTTGTCATCTCAACAGTCACCACACTGTTGTACGTCATACCCTTTATAACAGGTTAGGGAACTAAAGCCTAACTCTTGTCATCTCAACAGTCACCACCTGTTGTACGTCATACCTTTATACAGGTTAGGGAACTAAAATCCTAACTCTTGTCATCTCAACAGTCACCACACTGTTGTAACGTCATACGTTTATACGGTTAGGGAATAAAACCTAACTCTTGTCATCTCAACAGTCACCACACTGTTGTACGTCATACGTTTATACAGGTTAGGGAACTAAAATCCTAACTCTTGTCATCTCAACAGTCACCCACTGTTGTACGTCATACCCTTTATACAGGTTAGGGAACTAAAAGCCTAACTCTTGTCATCTCAACAGTCACCACACTGTTGTACGTCATACCCTTTATACAGGTTAGGGAACTAAAATCCTAACTCTTGTCATCTCAACAGTCACCACACTGTTGTACGTCATACGTTTATACAGGTTAGGGAACTAAAATCCTAACTCTTGTCATCTCAACAGTCACCACACTGTTGTACGTCATACCCTTTATACAGGTTAGGGAACTAAAATGCCTAACTCTTGTCATCTCAACAGTCACCACACTGTTGTACGTCATACCTTTATACAGGTTAGGGAACTAAAATCCTAACTCTTGTCATCTCAACAGTCACCACACTGTTGTACGTCATACGTTTATACAGGTTAGGGAAATAAAATCCTAACTCTTGTCATCTCAACAGTCACCACACTGTTGTACGTCATACGTTTATACAGGTTAGGGAACTAAAATCCTAACTCTTGTCATCTCAACAGTCACCACACTGTTGTACGTTCATACCCTTTATCAGGTTAGGGAACTAAAAGCCTAACTCTTGTCATCTCAACAGTCACCACACTGTTGTACGTCATACCCTTTATACAGGTTAGGGAACTAAAATCCTAACTCTTGTCATCTCAACAGTCACCACACTGTTGTACGTCATACCCTTTATACAGGTTAGGGAACTAAAATCCTAACTCTTGTCATCTCAACAGTCACCAAACTGTTGTACGTCATACCCTTTATACAGGTTAGGGAACTAAAATCCTAACTCTTGTCATCTCAACAGTCACCACACTGTTGTACGTCATACGTTTATACAGGTTAGGGAACTAAAATCCTAACTCTTGTCATCTCAACAGTCACCACACTGTTGTACGTCATACCTTTCAACAGGTTAGGGAACTAAAATCCTAATCTCCTGTGACCTCCACAGTCACCAGACAGTTGTCGCTCTATACAGGCAAAATGCGCAAAGGCGTTGGCAAGGGCGTTGGGAAGGAACAAGGAAGTGGACGTGATGGTGGTGCAGGCAGAGGCCGAGGTCGTGTGCAAGCACTCATTTCGCAACAACAAAGGGCCACATCTCCTCGCTCGCACGTCCTGTCCCAAATTCTTGGGGCCCGCAGCAGTACACCACTGTTGAACCAAGACCAGTGTCAACAGGTTGTTACTTGGATAGCGGATAATGCTTCAAGTCAGATGGGCACCTCCACAAACACCCTGTCTTCCGCACGGTCAACTGTCAGTAGCCGTGATACTGCACCGCACATTTCCCAACCTGATCCTCCTTCCTACCACCTGGCCGAGTACACGTCCACGGACATTTCAGATCCCACACTAGGACACTCGGAAGAGCTGTTCACGTATCCATTCGCAGAATCTGGCCTGTTGCCACCTCCTCTTGAAGTGGGTCATGAGGAGATGGTATGTACAGATGCCCAAATATTTGAGCAGCCGCGTTATGACGAACGGAATGTTGTCAAAGTGTCTCAACAAGAGGTGGACGATGATGAGACACAATTGCCAGGAAGTCAGGAGGAGGATCAGGGTGCGGAAGAGGAAGACGACGTGGTGGATGATCCAGTAGCTGACCCTACATGGCAGGAGGATATGCATAGCGAGGACAGCAGTGCACAGGGGGAGGGAGGCGTAGCATCCCAACAGCCAGTACGAAGCAGGGTTGCGTCCGCAGGCAGAAGGCAGGCAACCGTTCCCCGGAACAACAACACGACTCAAGGTGCCTGTGCAAATGTTCGGTCTTCCCGAGTCTGGGAGTTTTTTAAGTTGGCTGCAGAAGACTCTAAAAAGGCCATTTGCCACACCTGCCATGCCACTATCAGCAGGGGTACGAAAACTAGCAGCCTGACCACCACCAGCATGATCAGGCACATGTCAGCCAAGCACCCGACTTTGTGGGAAGTACCACAGAGTCGAGGAGCGGTGCGTGCTGATGTCCCTGCTACGTCTTCGGCTGTTGTGCATGCAAGCCAATCCCCTGTCCATGCTGGCCGCGAACAAGCCTCCGGTCCAGCACCTGAAGTTGCTGAAGCACAAATTACACCACCATCAAGCACGTCCTTGTCCCAGCGCAGCGTTCAATTATCCATTCAGCAAACATTTGAACGCAGGCGCAAATACGCTGCCAATGCCCCACATGCCACAGTCCTCAATGCTCACATTTCGCAACTCATAGCGCTAGAAATGTTGCCTTTCCGTCTGGTGGAGACGGACGCATTCCGCGACCTGATGGCGGCTGCTGTCCCACGTTACTCGGTCCCCAGCCGACACTATTTCTCAAGATGTGCCGTCCCCGCATTGCATAACCACGTGTCCAACAGCATCACACGTGCCCTGAACAATGCTGTTTCAGCCAAAGTCCACCTAACCACTGACACGTGGACAAGTGCTTGTGGGCAAGGCCGCTACATCTCCTTGACGGCACACTGGATTAATATTGTGGAGGCTGGGACCCAGTCTGAGCGAGGGACGGAACACGTCCTTCCCACACCAAGGATAGCAGGCCCTACCTCTGTCATGGTTTCACCGACACTCTACAGCTCCGGAATGTCATGCTCTTCAGCCTCCTCCACCTGCGCATCCTCATCCACTGTACCCTCCACACCAGTCCCAAGCTGGAAGCACTGCAGCACTGCCTCTGCAAAGCGGCAACAGGCTGTGCTGAAGCTAGTCTGCATAGGGGACAAACCCCACAATGCAGAAGAGGTGTGGACAGCTCTGAAACAGCAGGCAGATCACTGGCTGACACCTCTGAACCTAAAGCCAGGAAAGGTCGTGTGTGACAATGGCCGGAACCTGGTGGCAGCTTTGAGGCGAGGGCAGCTGACGCATGTTCCATGCGTGGCCCATGTGCTCAACCTGGTGGTTCAGAGGTTTGTGAAGTCATACCCGGAGGTGTCTGACCTGCTGGTAAAAGTTCGGCATCTGTCAGCACATTTTCGCAAGTCACCTGCTGCTTCAGCCGGCCTTGCCAGCTTTCAGCGCTGTTTGCGTCTTCCAGGCCACAGACTGGTGTGTGATGTCCCTACGCGTTGGAATTCAACGTTGCACATGTTGGTCAGGATATGTGAGCAGAAGAGGGCAGTTGTGGACTACCTGCATCACTTAAGCCGTCGGGAAATGGGTCAAACTCCACACATAACACCTGAGGAGTGGAGATGGATGTCGGACCTATGCACCGTCCTCCAAAACTTTGAGGACTCCACCAAGATGGTGAGCGGCGATGACGCCATTATTAGCGTCACCATACCACTACTCTGCCTTCTAAAACGGTCTCTGCTGAAAATAAAAGAGGATGCATTGCAGGCCGAGCGCGATGACTTAGAGCAAGAAACTGTAGTGGGTGTGGGTGAAAACACACAGCCCAGCCTCATCTCATCACAACGTGTAGTGGAGGACTATGACGAGGAGGAGGAGGAGGATGAAGACATGGAGCAACTCTCAGGCCAAATTGGGGATATGACATGCACACCAGTCATACCCTCGATTCAGCGTGGCTGGCCAGAGGACAGGGGAGATGAGGAGGAGGAGGAGGAGGACAGCATGTTCAGTCATCGTGTTGGTCTGGATACTGAAGTGATGGCTGTTAAGAGTCTGGCGCACATGGCTGACTTTATGGTAAGCTGCCTGTCTCGTGACCCTCGCGTTCAGAACATCTTGGCCGACAATCAGTACTGGTTGGCAACACTCTTAGACCCACGCTACAAGGAGAACTTTATGTCTCTCATTCCTGAGGCGGAGAGGTCAGTCAAAATGCTGCAGTTCCAGAGGGCCATAGTCACGGAACTTGTGAAATCCTTCCCCTCACAAAACGCTAGCGGCATAGGTCAGGATTCGATGGACAACCGAGGCGTACGGCCGAGAGGGGCACAAATCCAATCCGCCAGAGGCAGGGGAACTGTCTTTACGATGTGGGACAGTTTTCTCAGCCCCTCACGTACCACAGCCCCTGAGGTGCGGGGTAGTGCCACCAGAACTGCTAAGTTTGGGCAGATGCTGAAGGAGTACCTTGCAGATCAAACAACTGTACTGCGAGATTCATCGGTGCCTTTCAATTATTGGGTCTCCAAGCTGGACACGTGGCATGAATTGGCTCTCTACGCCTTGGAAGTCCTGGCCTGCCCTGCCGCTAGCGTTTTATCAGAGCGTGTTTTTAGTGCAGCAGGTGGAATAATCACTGATAAACGCACCCGCCTGTCAACTGAAAATGCGGACAGGCTCACTCTGATCAAGATGAACAAGGGTTGGATTGGGCCAGACTTCACCACACCACCAGCAAATGACAACTGAATTTAATTTTGTTATTTGAATTTGACATGTACCTCCACTCACCCATGGGTACACACTTCCGTACTTTGGCTAATCGCTGGACTGCTACTCCTTCTCCTCATGTGACTCCATGATGAGCGTTAGAATACTTAGGCTCTTGTTTGAGGTATACCCGCAGTGGTAAATTTTTTAGCCCATTCTGTTAGAATGGGCATTACAACGACAGGAGACCCGCTCCTTAGGCACTCCTACACGTCTCTATCCAGGGACAAAGAGGAGCCTCCCAATTTTTGGCTGCCCTGACAAAAGGGCTATACTACAATACACCCTGTTCTTCTTAACAGGCCCTCCTGCACGTCTCAATCCAGGGACAAAGAGGAGCCTCCCAATTTTTGGCTGCCTGACCAAAGGGCTATACTAACATACACCCACTTGAGGGTTACAGGCCCTCCTGCACATCTCTATCCAGGGACAAAGAGGAGCCTCCCAATTTTTGGCTGCCCTGACCAAAGGGCTATACTACAATACACCCACTTGAGGGTTACAGGCCCTACTACATGTCTGTAAGCATGGGTCATTGTTGAACCTCCCAATTTTTGGCTGCCCTGACCAAAGGGCTATACTACAATACACCCTGTTCTTAACAGGCCCTCCTGCACATCTCTATCCAGGGACAAAGAGGAGCCTCCAAATTTTTGGCTGCCCTGACCAAAGGGCTATACTACAATACACCCACTTGAGGGTTACAGGCCCTCCTGCATATTTCTATCCAGGGACAAAGAGGAGCCTCCCAATTTTTGGCTGCCCTGACCAAAGGGCTATACTAAAATACACCCTGTTCTTCTTAACAGGCCTTCCTGCACGTCTCAATCCAGGGACAAAGAGGAGCCTCCAAATTTTTGGCTGCCCTGACCAAAGGGCTATACTACAATACACCCACTTGAGGGTTACAGGCCCTACTACATGTCTGTAAGCATGGGTCATTGTTGAACCTCCCAATTTTTGGCTGCCCTGACCAAAGGGCTATACTACAATACACCCTGTTCTTAACAGGCCCTCCTGCACATCTCTATCCAGGGACAAAGAGGAGCCTCCAAATTTTTGGCTGCCCTGACCAAAGGGCTATACTACAATACACCCACTTGAGGGTTACAGGCCCTCCTGCATATTTCTATCCAGGGACAAAGAGGAGCCTCCCAATTTTTGGCTGCCCTGACCAAAGGGCTATACTAAAATACACCCTGTTCTTAACAGGCCCTCCTGCACGTCTCAATCCAGGGACAAAGAGGAGCCTCCAAATTTTTGGCTGCCCTGACCAAAGGGCTATACTACAATACACCCTGTTCTTAACAGGCCCTCCTGCACATCTCTATCCAGGGACAAAGAGGAGCCTCCCAATTTTTGGCTGCCCTGACCAAAGGGCTATACTACAATACACCCTGTTCTTAACAGGCCCTCCTGCACATCTCTATCCAGGGACAAAGAGGAGCCTCCAAATTTTTGGCTGCCCTGACCAAAGGGCTATACTACAATACACCCACTTGAGGGTTACAGGCCCTCCTGCATATTTCTATCCAGGGACAAAGAGGAGCCTCCCAATTTTTGGCTGCCCTGACCAAAGGGCTATACTACAATACACCCACTTGAGGGTTACAGGCCCTACTACATGTCTGTAAGCATGGGTCATTGTTGAACCTCCCAATTTTTGGCTGCCCTGACCAAAGGGCTATACTTAAATACACTCACTTGAGGGTTACAGGCCCTACTACATGTCTGAAAGCATGGGTCATTGATGAACCTCCCAATTTTTGGCTGCCCTGACCAAAGGGCTATACTACAATACACCCACTTGAGGGTTACAGGCCCTACTACATGTCTGTATGCATGGGTCATTGTTGAACCTCCCAATTTTTGGCTGCCCTGACAAAAGGGCTATACTACAATACACCCAGTTCTTGTTTACAGGCCATCCTGCATGTCTGTATCCAGGGGCATTGGTGAACCTCCCAATTTTTGACTGCCCTTGCAAAGGAAGATACTACAATAGACCCAGTTCCTCAAAATGGGCACTTTATTTCTAGACATGGCTTCATGTACGTCTCTTGTCAGGGTCATCGGAGTGTCGCACAATGTTTTCACGTAAAATCTTTTATGTAATCACAAAAAGTGACATACACCAGCTGTATCTCACTATTGGGTATGTGCCCTTAACATTTCCAAACTAAATATTCATTTTGGTGTCATTTTGGAAGGTTTTCTGGACACTCCGTAAAATTGGCGTGAAACTCTGACAACATTGTTCACATCTGTGACTTTTGAGTGAGAAATGCTTCCAGGGGTCTTCCCCATGGTGTTGCCATGTCATTTCAGCACTCTTCTGAGACTTTTGTGACATTTTTAGGGTTTTTCCAGGCAGCCGGCAGTCATTTCATAAAAATACTCGTGTCTCCCATAGGATAACATTGGGCTCGTTACTCGGGCCGAGTACACGAGTATCTCGGGATGCTCGGCCCGAGCTTCGAGCACCCGAGCATTTTAGTACTCGCTCATCACTAAACATGATTCTTCATGTTGGCCGTATACCAAATTGGTGCTGGTAACTTAGCGCGGATTTATTAACAAGTGGGACCATCTGTAGTGGAGTGTGTCCCTCATTGTGATGCGAAACTCTGAGTTACCAGTAGGAAAAGGTATTTTCTTGCCGACAGATAAGTAGTACAAGAGAAGAAAGGTACACATTTCATAGACCCCACTGTACCTTCAAGTATAGAGGAATAGCGGCATACCAGCAGCATAAGACAGGACAGGAGAGCAGGTCAATGCCCGCAACAACATGGAGAGATGGTTTCATCCCAGACAAAGGAATTCGCTGGTGTCAACGTCTCAGAGCTAGAAGATGGGCAATGCTGGCCTCGAAAAGAAGAGTCAGATAAATTGGCCTAAGGCTGGTAGGAGACAGAAACCCAAGAGTAGAGATGAGCCACCACCCTAGTGTTCTAGTTCGATTCGATTCGTCGAATGGGAGGTCTGTTCGTCGAATGTTCGTCGAACACCCTCGAACACACTAAAACACTAGGGTGGTGGTCAATTTCAGTTCCGCAATGTATATACATACATTGCAGAACTGAAATGAAGTGAAATCAAGGGTTAAAAATAATAAAAATCGATACTCACCTCTCTAATCCATCCAGCGATGCATCCAGCACTGCCTACCTATCGGAGATGTGATCCCGGCAGCGTTTCCCGGTGAAATGACGAGTTCTCGCGATAACTCGTCATGTGACTGGAAACCGCTGCCGAGATTATGACGTCACCACAGGTCCTACAGGCCCTCACTAGTAGTGAATAGTAGTGAGGACCTGCGGTCACATGACGAGTTCTCGCGATAACTCGTCATGTGACCGGAAACCGCTGCCGGGATTATGATGTCACTGCAGGTCCTATAGGCCCTCACTACTATTCACTATTAGTGAGGACCTGTAGGACCTGCGGTGACGTCATAATCTCGGCAGCGGTTTCCGGTCACATGACGAGTTATCGCGAGAACTCGTCATTTCACCGGGAAACGCTGCCGGGATCACATCTCTGACAGGTAGGCTGGATGGATTAGAGAGGTGAGTATCGATTTTTTTTATTTTTAACCCTTGATTTTACTTCATTTCAGTTACGCAATGTATGTATATACCTTGCAGAACTGAAATCGAACTAAAATCGAACATAACCTCGCACTGCTGAATTTAGAGCAAAGTGTTCTAATTCGGCGAACGACTCGAACATCGCCAAAAACAGCTCGAATTTGAGATTGGCGAACAATTCGAGTCGAACACCGCTCATCTCTACCCAAGAGTTGACCGTCCTGAGACAGGTGTTTTCTTGCCAAGAGATGAGTAGTACAAGAGAAGAAAGGTAGACATTTCATAGTCCACACCATACTTTTAGGTATGGAGAGACAGTGGCATGTCTGCAGTGCAGAACGGCACAGAATAGTAGGCCATTGTCCCCACCATGGAGAGGTGGTTTCGTCCTTTACAAAATGACTTGTTGGAGTCAGATAGAAGATGGGCAGTGGTGGACTCAAAAAGAAGAGTCAGATAGGTGGCTTAAGGCTAGTAGGAGACAGAAAACCAAGAGAGGACCGCCCTGAGACTGGTGAGCAAGGGCCCAGTGAGTTTGTGGTGCAGAACAAGTGATGAGCAATAGGAAAAGGAATTTTCTTGACAAGAGAAGAAAGACATTTCATGGTCCCCACCATCTCCTCAGGTATGGAGGGATAGTGGCATACCAGAAGTGTAAGACAGTATGAAGAACAGGTCGGTGCCCACAACATGAAGAAGTGATTTTGTCCCAGACAAAGGGAGTTGCTGGAGTAAACGCCTGAGAGCTAGAAGATTGGCAGTTGTGTTCTCAATGAGGCCTAATGCTGGTAGGAGACAAACGCCCAAGAGGACCGCCCTGAGACAAGTGGGCGAGCGTCCAGTGAGACTGTCAGGAGTTGAGTGCATGTCACGAAACTGTGTGACTGATGACTGATGACAATAGGAAAAAGAATTTTCTTGACACAAGAAGAAATGTAGACATTTCATGGTCACCACCATATCATCAGGTATGGAGGGATAGCAGCATGTCTGCAGGGTAGAATGGCACAGAAGGGTAGACCGGTACCCCCACTATGGAGAGGCGCTTTAGTCCCACTGGAAAAAAAAAAAAAAAAAGAGTCTGACACCTAGAAGATGTGCAGGAATGGCTTTGAAGAGTGGAGTCAGATAGGTGCCCTAGGACTGGTAGGAGACAGAAACTCAGGAGAGCACTACCCTGAGACAGGTGGGCAAGGACCAGTGAGACTATTGGGGTTAAATGAGACTACCAGAGAAGCAATGGTTGTGAGCATAGTCCTAGTGAGATCCAAAGAGAGAGCTGTGCCATTGTCAGAGTACAGGTTGTGGCGCTAGAAGAGACCATGGAGTGGGAGAAGGAGCAGTCACAATATACCTCCATATTAAGCTGTTGTGACAGGGGTGTCTGTGAAGGAAATATATAACTGTAGGGGAAATATATGACAGCAGCAATAAAGTAACATTGGTTTGAGTCTGCCATCCGTATCCAAAGAGCATAACCTTTAGGGACTTTGATTATAGGAATATACAACCAAGGGGGGTTTCCATGAGAATACAGAGGGTGTCATTTGTGACACCTCTGCCTAGTGAGTCTGAGTCTGTTGTGACAAGGCTTGACATTTTCTATTCACTATAGGAAGGCGGTATTTGGAAGAGAAAGGACTCTGAAGTCCCTTTTACACACTGCAATTTTCTAGCGATCACGACCACGATCCGACCTGGCCGGAGATCACTGGTGCGTTGCTACGTGGTCGCTGGTGAGCAGTCAAACAGGCAGATCTGAACGACGCAGCAACGATACGGACCCGCATAACGACCTCACTGGTCATTGGAGACGTGTCACACAGCAGCTAATTTGACAACTCTCACCTATGTTAGGCCTCTCTCTCTGTGGATGGGGAATGCGATGCAGCACAGAAACACAAGCAGCCGACATTCCCCGCCCAGACAGAGAGAGGTCGTTCAGGGTCACTGCTCCAGCCTGTTCCGAGTCTCGTCCGTCAAACTCGGATGAGTGTGTCCGAGCCCTAAAGCGCGCTAATGCGGTCATGTGACCCATCAGCTGATTGGGTTGCCCCGCCCCTTCCCGGTCAGCTGATGAGAAATTATTATTTTTAACACATTGCTTTCTTTAATTTCACTTTAGCAGAGTATATAGATACACTGCTAAAGTGAAAATGAACAGCGCCGACAGCATTGTCTAGCTCGGCTCCCCATCTCTTTCTGTGTCCAAGCCCCTCAAAATCCCAGACCCGGACACAGAAATGGCATCCGGAGTTTACAATCCGGACCTGTCTGTTCCTGTTCATACAGTAACAAAACCGTGGTGTGAAGCCAGCCTTACTATGCAAGTTACTCAGCCCTAAATTAATGAACGGTCCCGTCATAGGCCTTGGATTGGATTCTTAAAATGTAGGCCATCTTTGAAATATAAATCCATGGACAAACATATAAAACACTACGTGGCACAAAAGAAAGCTATTCACATGTGGGGTCAGCCAATGCTGATGCGATCCATATTTCATTCACCTTCCCTCAAGGAAAGAGAAGGTGACTTTAGCCTGGAAAGTTTAAGTATTTCTGTTATTTTCTCCCTTTTTATTTTATAACTGTTTTGCATATTTGTAAGCCTCTATTTTTTATACCTTTTATTGTAAGCGCTGTTTTATATTAAAGCGTAAAACTTTTTTTTTTTTTTTTTAAATCAGATACATTTTTACTGAAAATTACACATACATCTTAATCAACAGATATTCATTACATGGTATAACAACAAGCTGAATTCCCCTCCCTGTATAACCCCCACTTCTGGACAGCATATCCTCCCTTGTACCAAGACTTATACGAACCATCAATACTTGATTAAATAATAATACAACCATATATATCCTGAGGTTTGTGATACCTTCCCCAGTCCCAAAATTGTAACTTTCCACAATACAGCTCTACTTTAGCCATACTGTAGCCAGGGAGTCCACATCTTCTCGTACATTTTAAGTTTGTCTCTTTTTTATACCCCTCTCCAGACGTGCAATATGCTCGACCTGTCTAATATACTCCCCTCTGGTCGGCGGGTCCTCCCTTGTCCAGTTTCTGGCAATCAACTATCTTGCCATATAAAGTAGCCTGGCAATAACGGTTTTCAATGCATTCTCAATTACGACCTCCTCATCATAGCCCAACAAACATATTAAGGGTTCCCTGAGGATAGCACAACTATAAGCCCCTTCTATCCTATTGGTGACAGTGATCCAGAAGGGGGACAGTCTAGGGCAGGGGTCTCAATCACACGGCCCGCAGGCCACGTGCGGCCCCTGGGGCTTCCCTGTGCGGCCCCCATCACCATGGACAATTAACCATGCTGGTGGCGGTCTTGTGCATGGGGCCGCCGCGGTCTTCGCTATAATATTACTTCCGGCCACTTCACTCTGCCGCTCTGTAAGTTCAATGCAAGCCGCCAGCCAATGAGAGGCCCGCAGGTGACGTCATACGCCGACGTCACCTGCGGGCCTCTCATTGACTGACGGCAGCTTGCATTGAACTGGCAGAGTGGCAAAGCGAGCGGCAGAGTGAAGCAGCCTGACGTAATATTATAGCTGAGACCGCGGCGGCCCCATGCACTGGACCACCGCCAGCATGGTTAGGATAACAAAAGAGTGTGTGTGTGTTAATGTGTGAGTGTCTGTGAGTGCCTGTGAGTGTGAGTGCCTGTGAGTGCGAGTGCCTGTGAGTGCGAGTGCCTGTGAGTGCGAGTGCCTGTGAGAGTGAGTGCCAGTAAGAGTGAGTGCCTGTGAGCGTGAGTGCCTGTGACAGTAAGTGAATATGAAAGTGAGTGCCTGTGACTGAGTGCCTGGGAGTGTCTATGAGTGTGAGTGCCTACGAGTGCCTGTGACAGTGAGTGCCTGGGACAGTGAGTGCATGTGAGAGTGTGTGTGACTGAGTGCCTGTGAGTGTGTGTGTGTGAGTGAGTGCCTGTGAGTGTGAGTGCCTGTGAGTGTGAGTGCCTGTGAGTGTGAGTGCCTGTGAGTGTCTGTGAGTGCCTGTGAGTGCCTATGACAGTGAGTGTGTGTGACAGTGAGTGCCTGTGACTGTCTGAGTGCCTGCGAGTGTCTGAGTGTCTGTGAGTGTGAGTGCCTGTGAGTGTGAGTGCCTGTGAGTGTGAGTGTCTGTGAGTTTGAGGGCCTGTGAGTGTGAGTGCCTGTGAGAGTGAGTGCCTGTGAGTGTGAGTGCCTGTGAGTGTGAGTGCCTGTGAGTGTGAGTGCCTGTGAGTGTCTGTGAGTTTGAGGGCCTGTGAGTTTGAGTGCCTGTGAGAGTGAGTGCTTGTGAGTGTGGAATAATCTATAAAAGTTGAGACTGCACAATAGTAACATACATAGTAACATAGTAACATAGTAACATAGTTTTTTAGTTTTTAAGGTTGAAGGAAGACTTAAAGTCCATCTAGTTCATCCCATAGCCTAACTGTCACATCGCCATCGGACTCGGTGGCCGGTGTTCCTGCCTCGGCCGCTGGGAGGAGCCGGATTCCTTCGTCTGGTGGTGCTGGTGATAGGAAGGCCTTGTCCTCATATGGACCTGCTCCAGCGACGTCTGCCTCTGTCGCTGAGCGCCGCTGTGTTTCCCCTCTGGGTGGTGTTGGTCGCAGAAGAGCGGGCTCTGCAGAGGTGTCCGTTAGGCGCCAGCCTGCGTTCTTCTGTCAGAGGTGGGCTGGGTGGAGCCAGTCGTGCATCTCCATCTGGCCTGGCTCTAGGGGCGGTTCGGATGAGGTCATCAGGCTGTGAGCTCCAGCCTATGGGAGGTAACCGCGCCCTTCAAATACATTGGAGCCTGTCTTGCAGGCCGCCAGATATAGTTTTGGTTCCCCAGTGATATAGTGTATGTTTAGTTTTGTCTCTGACCTTGCCTGGATTTCTGACTCTGCCTCTGCCTATTGATTTTGTACCTCAGCTGCCCTCTTGGTTTTGCCCTTGACCTTTGCCTGGATTTTTGACTCTGCTACTGCATGACGATTTTGTACCTTCGCTGCCCTCTCGGTTTTGACTCGGACTCCTGACTACGTTCTTCGCTTCCTGATTTTTTCCCTTCCTAGACGACCTCCCTGCTCTGCTGCTCCCATAGGCAGCTACCCCCTGGGCTCCGCAATAATTCCAGATCCCTGTATAGGGGTTAAGGGTCTCGGGGTTTCTCGGGGTGCTGCCTTACCAGCAGCTCAGCCTTACAGCGGACGGTCGTCACACTAACATGTTGATCCAGAGGAAGGCAAAAAAAACCATGTGGCAACACTAAGCTCCACATTGGGGGAAAAAATTCCTTCCCGACTCCAGATACGGCAATCAGACTAATTCCCTGGATCAACGCCCTATCAAAGAATCTAGTATATATAACTGGTAATATTATAGTTTTCAAGAAAGGCATCCAGGCCCTTCTTAAATGTTAGTAGTGAGTCACTCATTACAACATCATGTGGCAGAGAGTTCCATAGTCTCACTGCTCTTACAGTAAAGAATCCACGTCTGTGATTATGATTAAACCTTCTTTCCTCCAGACGTAGAGGATGCCCCCTTGTCCCCGTCTCAGGCCTAAGAGTAAAGAGATCATTAGAAAGGTCTCTGTACTGCCCCCTCATATATTTATACATTATTATAAGATCACCCCTAAGTCTTCGTTTTTCCAAGCTAAGTAACCCCAAGTTTAATAACCTGTCTTGGTATTGCAGACCCCTCAGTCCTCTAATAACCTGTCTTGTATTGCAGACCCCTCAGTCCTCTAATAACCTGTCTTGGTATTGCAGACCCCTCAGTCCTCTAATGACTTTTGTCGCTCTTCTCTGGACCCGCTCTAGTTCAGCTATGTCTTTCTTATACACCGGAGACCAGAATTGTACACAGTATTCTAAGTGTGGGCGCACTAGTGACTTGTATAGAGGTAAAATTATGTTCTCCTCATGAGCATCTATGCCTCTTTTAATGCATCCCATTATTTTATTTGCCTTTGCAGCAGCTGCCCGACACTGGCCACTAAATGTGAGTTTGTCATCTACCCATACACCCAGGTCTTTTTCAGTGACAGTTTTGCCCAGTGTTTTACAATTAAGCACATAATTATACCTTTGTTTCCTCTGCCCAAGTGCATGACCTTACATTTATCTCCATTAAAGCTCATTTGCCATTTATCAGCCCAAGCTTCTAGTTTACATAAATCCTCCTGTAATATAAAATTGTCCTCCTTTGTATTGATTACCCTGCAGAGTTTAGTGTCATCCGCAAATATTGAGATTCTACTCTGTATGCCCCCTACAAGGTCATTAATAAATATATTAAATAGAAGCGGGCCCAACACTGACCCCTGTGGTACCCCACTGTTAACTGTGACCCATTCTGAGTGTGTTCCATTAATAACCACCCTTTGTTTCCTATCACTAATCCAGTTCTTAACCCACTTACACATATTTTCCCCTATCCCCATTGCCCTCATTTTATGTATCAACCTTTTGTGTGGCACCGTATCTAAAGCTTTTGAAAAGTCCATATACACCACATCCACTGCATTTCCTTGGTCCAGTCCAGAACTTACTTCTTCATAGAAGCTTATTAGATTAGTTTGACAGGAACGATCCCTCGTAAAACCATGTTGATAATGGGTCATGAGGTTATTTTTCTTCAGATACTCCAGTATAGCATCTCTTAGAAAACCCTCTAGGATTTTACCCACAGTAGAGGTTAAGCTTACTGGCCTATAATTTCCAAGTTCAGTTTTTGTCCCCTTTTTGAATATTGGCACCTTATTTGCTATACGCCAGTCCTGTGGTACAGACCCTGTTATTATGGAATCTTTAAATATTAAAAATAATGGTCTATCTATGACAGTACTTAATTCCTGCAGCACTCTGGGGTGTATCCCATCCGGGCCCGGGGATTTGTCAATTTTAGTGATTTTTAGACGATGCCGTTCATCATTTTAACCAGACATCCCGGTGTTTCTGGCATCATTTACATCGATCCTGCAGCAGCGCGGACCTGAGGTACTTCGTCCGGATGATTGCTTGTGAGTGTGACTGCCTGTGAGTGTGAGTGCCTGTGAGTGTGTGGATCTGTGAGTGTGTGGATCTGTGAGTGTGTGGATCTGTGAGTGTGTGGATCTGTGAGTGTGTGGGTCTGTGAGTGTGTGGGTCTATGAGTGTGTGGATCTGTGAGTGTGTGGGTCTGTGAGTGTGTGGGTCTGTGAGTGTGTGGATCTGTGAGTGTGTGGATCTGTGAGTGTGTAGGTCTGTGAGTGTGTGGGTCTATGAGTGTGTGGATCTGTGAGTGTGTGGATCTGTGAGTGTGTGGATCTGTGAGTGTGTGGGTCTGTGAGTGTGTGGGTCTATGAGTGTGTGGATCTGTGAGTGTGTGGATCTGTGAGTGTGTGGATCTGTGAGTGTGTGGATCTGTGATTGTGTGGGTCTGTGAGTGTGTGGGTTTGTGAGTGTGTGGGTCTATGAGTGTGTGGTTCTGTGAGTGTGTGGATCTGTGAGTGTGTGGGTCTGAGTATGTAGATGTCTGTGAGTATGTAGATGTCTGTGAGTGTGAGGGTGTCTGAGTGTGAGGGTCTGTGAGTTTGAGGGAGCGTGAGGGTCTGTGAGTGTGAGGGTCTGTGAGTGTCTGAGTGAGACACAGACACATAGTCTTCCCTTCACCAGGGTTTTACCGCTGGCAGCAGAGAAGTAAGTAACTCACGTGACATGGCAAGGGTCATGTGACGCGGCGGGGTTCATGTGACGCCACGTCACACAGATCCTTGCTTCACGGACCGTGGTAAGACCCTGGCAGAGGGGAATGCAAGAAGAGGGGGCAGACTGCTGGGGGCGAGAGACCAGGCAGAGGGGGGCCACACTGCTATTGGCGGAAAACAGGGCGGAGGTAGGCCGGACTGTTGGGGGTGGGAGACCGTGCGGAGTGGGCCGAACTGCTGGGGGCGGGAGACTGGGCAGAGAGGGGTGCGTGTGCAGCGGCACCCCTAACGGCCGCCATCTACTATACAATCATCGAATTCTGAAATCCCACGTCGCTGATTGGTCGCGTCAGCCACCTGCGACCAATCAGCGACGCAGGATTTACGTTACAGACAGAATTAGATGATTATTATAGTAGATACCCTTATTTATCCATTCCGTTAATCTACCCATCTTTTGAATTCAGGAAGATTACTGTTGCATACCTCCCAAGTGTCCCGGATTCAGCGGGACAGTCCCGCTTTTCAGGTGTTTTCCCGCTGTCCCGGCCGGGAGATTACATTTCCCGCACAGCAATGAGCAGCTGCCGGCCACACCCCCTATACAGTTTAGCTCCATGTGTCACAGTGCAGGGCGGCCCATCAGTGCTCTGCCCCATGTGCAGTAAATGTGTCTTTTTGTATTGAATAATGTTTAGTAACTCTTGTGCACAGCGGGGATTGCTGGCACTGCCCTGCCCTGCACGGCTCTGTGTTCCTCCCGCACACTGCTCTCCCTGCACTGAGGCTGCAGTGAGTGCCCAGCATCAGTGAGGGGAGGGGGACGTCATTCAGTAGCAGGAGGTGGGCGGGGCTAAGCCTGTGCGGGAGGGGGAGAAACACAAGGCAGTCTGCTCTGAGTAGAGAGGAGAGAAGTGCAGCCACTGGAGCCCCCTCCCTCCTGTAAGCTCACTAGCTTCTCAGCTGTCGGGAGCAGGAGGAGGGGGGAGAAGGAGGCCTCCTGTGCGTACAAACCTCTGCTGATGATTCCAACTTCTCCCCCACTACTGTACTGCCATTTGATGCCCTGGAAATATGAAGAGAGTGAGTATATATGTATTCATACATATATCATGTATGTATGTGTGATGTGTGTATGATGGTATGTGTGATGTGTGTGTGTGGGATGCATGAGTAACTTACAGTGATGTGTGTGTGAGTCATGTGTATGGTGTGTGAGAATAATGCATGTGTGTGAGTAATGCATGTGAAGTGTGTGAGTGATGCATGTGAGTGATGCATGTGGCGTGAGAGTGATGTGTGTGGTGTGTGAGTGATGCGTCAGAGTGTGTGTGGTGTTTGAGCGATGCATGTGATGTGTGATGCGTGGGGTGTGGGAGTCGTGTGTGAGTGATGTATGTGATGCATGGGGTATGTGTGAGTGATGTGTGGGTGTGTGTGAGACATGCATGTAGCATGAGAGTAATGCGTGTGGTGTGTGAGTGATGCGTCAGTTTGAATGATGCGTGTAATGTGTGTGAGTGATGCATGTGGATTGTGTGAGTAATTAGAGTTGCAGTTAGAGTGCATGTAATGTGTATGATGCATGTGATGTGTGTGGTGTGTGTCATGTGTGTAAGTGATGCATGTGATGTGTGTGATGCATGGGGTGTGTGAGTCATGCATGTGGCGTGAGAGTGATGCGTGTGGTGTGTGAGTGATGCATGTGATGCATGGAGTGTGTGAGTGATGCGTCAGTTAGAGTGATGCGTGTAATGTGTATGAGTGATGCATGTGGTGTGTGTTAGAGTGATGCGTGTGATGCATGGGGTGTGTGAGTGATGGTTGTGATGTGTGGGGGTGTGTGAGTGATGTGTGTGATGCATGGGGTATGTGTGAGTGATGTGTGGGGTGTGTGTGAGACATGCATGTAGCATGAGAGTAATGCGTGTGGTGTGTGAGTGATGCGTCAGTTTGAATGATGCGTGTAATGTGTGTGAGTGATGCATGTGGATTGTGTGAGTAATTAGAGTTGCAGTTAGAGTGCATGTAATGTGTATGATGCATGTGATGTGTGTGGTGTGTGTCATGTGTGTAAGTGATGCATGTGATGTGTGTGATGCATGGGGTGTGTGAGTCATGCATGTGGCGTGAGAGTGATGCATGTGGTGTGTGAGTGATGCATGTGATGCATGGAGTGTGTGTCATGTGTTAGAGTGATGCATGGGGGGTGTGAGTCATGCATGTGGCGTGAGTGACGCGTGTGGTATGTGTTAGAGTGATGCGTGTGATGCGTGGGGTGTGTGAGTGATGGTTGTGATGTGTGGGGGTGTGTGAGTGATGTGTGTGATGTGTATGATGCATGGGGTGTGTGTGTGAATGATGTGTGTGTTAGAGTGATGCATGGGGTGTGTGTGATTCATGCATGTGGTGTGTGAGAGTGATGCATGTGGTGTGTGAGTGATGCGTCAGTTAGAGTGCGTGTGATGTGCGTGGTGTGTGAGTGATGCATGGGGTGTGCGTCATGTGTTAGAGTGATGCATGGGGGGTGTGAGTCATGCATGTGGCTTGAGTGATGCGTGTGGTGTGTGATGCGTGTGTTAGAGTGATGCGTGTGATGCGTGGTGTGTGTGAGTGATGCATCAGTTAGAGTGATGCGTGTAATGTTAGATGTAATGTGTGTGATGCATGTGATGTGTGTGGTGTGTGTCATGTGTGTAAGTGATGCATGTGATGTGTGTGATGCATGGGGTGTGTGTGAGTCATGCATGTGGCGTGAGAGTGATGCGTGTGGTGTGTGAGTGATGCGTCAGTTAGAGTGCGTGTGATGTGCGTGTTGTGTGAGTGATGCATGTGATGCATGGAGTGTGTGTCATGTGTTAGAGTGATGCATGGGGGGTGTGAGTCATGCATGTGGCGTGAGTGATGCGTGTGGTGTGTGTCATGCGTCAGTTAGAGAGATGCGTGTAATGTGTGTGAGTTATGTGTGTGTGTGATGCTTGGTGTGTGTGAGTGATGCACCAGTTAGAGAGATGCATGTAATTTGTGTGGTGTGAGTGATGCATGTGATGTATGTGATACGTGGGGTGTGTGAGGCATGCGTGTGGTGTTTGTGAATGATGCGTGTGTGAGTGATGTGTGGGGTGTGTGGGATGCATGGGGTGTTTGAGTGATGCGTGGGGTGTATGAGTCATGCGTGTGGTGTGAGAGTGATGTGTGTGTGTAATGCTTGGGATGTGATGCTCAGCAGCCTCATGTATTGCATCCAGGCCTATGAAGATTAGACCAGGTTAGGTCTATCAGTTAGATCAGTCCGGGCATTGTGCTCCTTAGAAGGCCAGTGGAATATAGCCGTCTGATCTGGGCCTTAAGGCTACGTTACATGTAGCGATGTTCCAGCGACCCGACCAGCGATCGGGATCGCTGGAACATCACTATGTGATCGCTGATGAGATGCCAAACAAGTAAATCTCACCAGCGATCACCCAGCGATGTGCCGACACCCGACGGTCGCTTGGCTCGGTCAGGGTGTCGGGTGCACACTGGGTGTCGCTGGTCATTGCCCCTGTCACATGCGATGCATGTGTGATAGCGGCAGACCAACAATTGGAAAATGGTCCTGGCCATTCCTCAGCGATCAGCGAGATGATCGCTGGTCGTTGCGGCATGTCACACGCAGCGACGTCGCTGCTGAGGTCACTGCAACATCACAAAACCTGCGACGTTGCAGCGACATTGGCAGCGATATCGCTACGTGTAACCCCACCTTTAGGCTGCTCCTCTCCATTCTGACATTACGTTAACGTTTTCCATTTAGAGAAGCCGACAAATGGAATTATAGTTTGAGATGAATCTGTTGCATACTGATATGAATGGAAGCAAAGGGGTCTGATTGATTATTGTGGGATCTATCTGGGTTCCTCTGTTTCCATATTTGAATGGAAGGAAAAGGGCATCATGCAGAACGTTTTCTGTCCTAATACAACATATAATCCAGGTGCCCCCAATAATCAGTGGGGTCCTATTGTTTTTCTCTGAGTTATTCAGCAGATTCATTTTAAACATTAAAGGCCCCGTCACACACTACACTATCGTTAATGATATCGGTGAAACGTCGCGGGTTTTGTGACGTAGCAACGCGGTAGTTGCGTGTGACATGTAATTTCAACCAACGATAGGTCATTTGATCATTGATCGCAGATTTATGAACAGGACCATAAATCAGTCGTTGGTCGTCCGTTCATCCTGCAGCATCGTTGTGTGTGACACCATGATAACGATCTCGTTTACGACTTCGCCTATTCAGAACTGAGGAACATAGACATCCAAACGACCACTAATATTGTTCGCTTGTCGCAGAGTCATTGCTGCGTCGTTCAATATATCTCTACATGTGACACCTCACCAGCGATCACTAAATGATGTTCCAGCGATCTCGGTCAGGTCGGATCGTTGGTCGGATCGCTGGGACATTGAAGTGTGTAACCCGGCCTTAAGGCTGTGTGCCCAGTTTGTGGTTTTTTATGTGTTTTTGCTTGTAGATTGTCACAAATCTGAAAGAAAATTCTTTTGCCAGCAAAATCATTGAGAGGCCTGAAGTGATGTGGCCACGGTCAGGATTTATTCCTTGCAGATTTTGGTGCAGCATGTCTATTGTTTCTGCATTTTTATCATTGACTTCATTTAAAGAAAAAAAAAAATGCATCAAATCTTGGCAAAAATGCACATTTTTACCTCTTTGTATCTACAAACAGAATTTCATAAAACAAGTGAGAAAGTCGTCCCTGACATTAAATCTATAAGGGTACCGTTAAACGTCGTAACATCGCTGTGATATCGCCTGCAACTTCATGGGCGCTATACACAGTACTGTGGACTCAGAGTCTGTGTCCATTTTTGGGGAATTGGATTGAGGAAAACTGAGGACTTGTAGTCGTAGGTTTGGCTACTGACTCCACAGCCCTGGCTATAAAATGAACAATGCTGCAGGGCAGGCACTGGTCTCAGCCGTCCTGCTGTGTTCTATGATGGGGCAGCCCATATTGTGTGCTGTCAGTACTAAACGGCACTAAGGCTGCTTTCACACATTGCGTATTTTGCCGCGCTTTTTTACACGCGCTTTTCAAAATACGCAATGTGTTTTGTGTCTGCCAGCAAAGTGAATGTGAAATTCACCGGCGTGCAGATTATGCGTAGAAATACACAGCGCTTATTCAGGGAGAAAACGCAGTTGCGTAAATAATTGAGATGTCAATTCTTTATGCAGCTGCTCCTGCGTTTTCTCCCTCTGACATCACAGAGGGGAGGAAGAATCCTGCTTCCTCCTCCCCCCTGTGACAGCTGTGACCGCCCATTAGATTTCACAGTGTATTAATATACACTGCGAAATCTAAATTAAACAAAGCCAAATGTATGAAAAATAAAAAAGAATGAATACTTACCTCTCCGGCGCCTTTTCCTGGTGTCCGGTAATGAGGCCAATAAGTATTCATTCTTTTTTATTTTTCATACATTTGCCTTTGTTTAATTTAGTCTTCGCAGTGTATAGTAATACACTATGAAATCTAATGGGCGGTCACAGCTGTCACAGAGGGGAGGAGGAAGCAGGATTCGTCCTCCCCTCTGTGACGTCACCTGCGATTTCTGGGGTAAAGAAAGCGCAGTGCTGAAAAATGCAGCAAAAAGCGCGCGCAAAAAAGCGCAACAAAATACACAAATGTGTGAACGCAGCCTAAAACGCATCAACTGAATAAATAAATATAGAGTGAGGAGAGGAAACCGGACACTGGTGGAATGCTGCAGTTTACGGCACACTAATTACTGTATGTGGAAAACAAACAGTGTTGCTCAGTCTTCAGCACAAGTGCAACAATTTATAGCAATGAGGTAAGACGGCACTCACTGAAAGGTTACTTGCAGAAATGTCTTTAATCCAAGTGCGGAGGTTGCATGGTGCAGGGAGAGTTCAGCAGAGGGAGACGATGGTCTCTGTTTCACATTAAATGCACTTCTACGGGTCCACAGCTCACAGCTCATAGCGTGAAATGGTGACTGTCATCCCCCTCTGCTGAACCCTCCCTGCACCATGCAACCTTCACACTTGGATTAAAGACATTTCAGCAAGTAACCTTTCGGTGAGTGCCGTCTTTCCTCATTGCTATAAATTGCATCAAATGAATTGGAAAAGGAAAAAAAAATGCAGCAAAAATGCAATAATCAGAAGTTTAATATTAATAAGTGCATCTGTTGAATGTTTGTGCGATTTGAACAAAAGTGATATTGTATTAGCGCTACAGACACAGCCAGGGACACCGCTCTGTATATAATTACCTTGCGGATTTATTGTATCAATATCGAGTACCCGGTCTCCACAACGCGCTTCGGCGCTAATTGCGCCTTTCTCAAGTGAATCACTTGAGAAAGGCGCAATTAGCGCCGAAACGCGTTGTGGAGACCGGGTACTCGATATTGATACAATAAATCCGCAAGGTAATTATATACAGAGCGGTGTCCCTGGCTGTGTCTGTAGCGCTAATACAATATCACTTTTGTTCAAATCGCACATTCATCCTCCCGCTGGGAAGCGTGATATCCAGCAGCTTGACCTCCAGGACCTGCCGTACATCAATTACCACTCCCCAGAGGATTACTTGGATTAGCAGTCTGTGCACCTGAGGATCACGCGAACCTGCCTCTCCAAGGCTCCGGACGGTGTGGAGACCCCACGGGGTCAAAACTCAGCCCAAGAACTAGTTGTGCAGTCGGCACAACTAAATAAGGTGAGCAAGGGGGTCATATCACCGATCCCCTCTTGTAACATAGCAGTTTGGCGCAACCCCCTTTTTTCTTTATATTACATGCTCTGTTGAATGTTTGTCACTTGTAAATGGGTGTGGCTTGGGTGTGGCTAGGGGCGTGGCTAAAATTTGCATGGCGCGCTACGCGAGCCACATCTTTTGTCCCTCTTTCTGTTCTTCATAAGTTGGGAGGTATGCTGTTGTCCCAAATAGGTGTGTATTTTGTCAACTGAGTCACCCCTCTCATCTGCTTGATCTTTTCCCACAGTCTACTCATGAGATCCAATGTAGGATATGTCTTCCCCATTAGACTCACTGATCCACCCTCCAGGCCTTTCACCAAAGGACATCTGCCCAGCACATATTCCAGCACCCTATGGATTGGATTATCCTCAGTCTGACTGGCCCACCCTGAAGATGTTGGCACTGAGCTGCTAAGTCATACACCCCAGGATTTGGTAATGCCAAGCCCTCATCATTTTTGGGTCTCTGCAGAATCTCCAATCTAACTCTAGGCTGCTTCTTGCTCCACACCAGATGTCTAAATAATGTTTTCACTGCCTTACACTTCCCTTGAGGTATCCATATCGGAGTATCGTGTACCACAAAGTATCTTAGGCATCAGTACCATTTTAGTCAGGTTAATCCTCTCCACCACCAATAAGTGTAGTTTATTCCATACTTAAACCCCGGTATCTCTTTGGCCTGTCTAATTGTGGCCGCTCTGTGGGCTCCACCGCAAGGGCAAAAAGGAGCGGCGACAGCAGGCAACCCTGTCTCGTCCCTCTGTGTAAATCCACTTTTGGGGAGAGTATCCCGTTAACTCTGATCTTAGCCGATGGTTGGGCATATAATAATTTCACCCAAGCTATGAACTGTGCGCCAAATCCCATACGTTGTAGAACTCCCCACAAATACTCCCATTCTGCACTATCAAAAGCTTTGTTG
Organism: Allobates femoralis; assembly: GCA_033576535.1. Lineage (NCBI taxonomy): Eukaryota > Metazoa > Chordata > Amphibia > Anura > Aromobatidae > Allobates > Allobates femoralis. The sequence continues at coordinate 100,487,236 of JARQOC010000012.1, read as the reverse complement.
TCCAAATATCTTTATTGAAATTTCAAGGGAGGGGGGAGGGGAGGGAATTAGATACATAAATAAAGAGGGAGGGGGAGGGGGAGGGGAAGGGTAATAAACGTAACAAGTAAACAAACCAACAAATAACATGAACGGTACAAGTCGTAAGTACATATGCAAATTCAAATACAGCGCTCGTACAAAAAGAGAGAAAATTGGAAAGGTACAAATGAATATCCGAATACTGAATAGTCCAAACACACTCTGTGCATTTTGTCGCAAGTCGTAATGCAAGCTTGAAAGCATTGTGGGGAAGAAACAGTCAAATCATCAATTTTTACGTCAGCGACCTATTGCAGGAGGGATGGGGAAAAAATTGTCAACCATGTCTCCCAACGCCCTATGAATTTTGGGAACCTGTTTGCGCGTATAGCGAAGTTGTACTCGAAAGTACAGTGAGTCGACACTCTTTCAATCAGGTCATCCACTGTGGGGGGTTCTGGTTTGTTCCACCTCGAGGCTATCAGGACTCTAGCAGTCAAAATAATGTGGGATGTTAAGAAGCGTATGTGGTGAGGGAGGTCCTCTGTGCCAATCAGTAGTAATATTAATTCTGGGGTGAAGTTTATTTGAATCCCAGTGACGTTTGTAATTAGAGATTTGACATCTCTCCAATAATTGGTCAGGACAGGACAGTGCCAGAAAATATGTGAGAGGGTTCCCAGGTTTCCACAGCCTCTCCAGCAAGATGGGTCGTGATTGGGGTTCATATGATATAGTTTGATAGGGGTATAGTACCATCGTGAGAGGACCTTATAGTAAGACTCGTGGAGGGTGGCACAAGATGAGCTGGAATACACTGTCTTAATAGTTTTAGCCATTTTCCCCAGGTCCACGTGGATACCCAACTCCTCCTCCCAAGCTCCAAAGAATGAGAGGTTTATTAATTCGACTTCTTCGTTGAAGATTCTATAGAGAGAGCTCGTTTCCCAAAGGGAGGCTTTCCGCGGGGAGTTTATAAGTTCGTCAATTACTTGCGGAGCTGTGAGTTTGAGATTGTGAGTGCTGAGGTAATTGGCTATGACTCTCCAGTTAGTTCGGTCATCCCTAGTGAGGGGGAATTTGTCTTGGAGGATGTGGAAGGGGATGATAGAGTTTCCTGAAAGCAGATCATTAACATAAAGAATCTCCTTATCCCTCCGAGAGAGAGGTCCAGGTTCGGCATCAGAATTTCAAGAGTTTCTAGAGGGATTTTGTTGAGAGTAGAAGAAGTGTAGTATTTGGCTGCCTTTTTGACAAGGTCTCTCCAGGCTAGAATAGTTGCTCTAGTAATTGGGTGAGTAGGAGGAGGTTTGGAGGGATTTACTAAATAAGCCATGATTAGAGCTTTTTGATTATTGTTATTGATCGTTCCTTCTAAAGAGATCCAGGGCGAATCGTTCGGGCCTATAAGCCATTTTTGTGAGAGTTTGGCGATGGATGCCAAGTAGTAGTTGTGCAAGTTGGGAACTCCTAGGCCTGCTACTCTCTTGTGCCTCTCGAGGGATAGTCTGGCCACTCTTGGGCGCTTATTGAGCCAAATGAACGCACGGAGTTGTGATTGGAGTTTAATGAACCATCTCTTCGGGATGAACAAAGGGATGGATCTAATTATGTACAAGAATTTCGGGAGCAGTGTCATTTTGAAAGCTTCAATCCTGCTCAGCCAGGACAGTTCAACTTTTGAAAGACGTAAGTAGGCCTGATGGAACGAGTTAAATAGGTTTGTTAGGTTCGTCTGTACCGTGGCTGAACAGGGTTTGGTCAAAGTAATCCCTAAATAAGAAATCTCCTTTTCCGTCCATGTATAGTTAAACTCTTCTTTGAGGTACTTGAGTAGTGTTTCCTCTATATTAAAGTCCAGGATCTGGGATTTTGTTTCGTTTATTTTGTAGAAGGAGAGCTGGGAGAATCTCTCAATGACCCTTGACAGGTGCCTGAGAGATTTGAGGGGATTGGTAATTGAAAGGAGGATGTCATCTGCAAACAGAGATATTTTGTGTTGGCGTTGATTTAACGGGATTCCTCTAATATTGTCATTGTCTCTGATGCTAGATGCAAGTGGCTCAATGAATAGGGCAAAGAGGATAGGGGAGAGTGGGCACCCCTGCCTCGTGCCATTTGTCAAGGGGAATTTTTGAGACAGGAAATTGTTAGAGTATACTCTTGCTGTGGGATTGGCATACATTGATGATATGAAACGAAGGATATTGCCTTGGAACCCAAACCTTCGCAGGGTGCGAAATAAGAAGTTCCACTGGACCCTATCAAAGGCCTTCTCGGCATCTAAGGCCAAGAAGGCTGAGGGTTGTTTTGAATTCTCTATAGAGGTGATTAGATCCAGGGCTCTCCTAGTGGCGTCAGCCGTATTACGGCCTGGGATGAACCCTGCCTGATCAGGGTGGATTAATTTGGTGATGTAATTTTTGATTCTATTAGCTGCTATTTTAGCTAAGAATTTCGTGTCCGAATTCAGGAGGGAGATCGGCCTATAGTTCTTGGTATCTGCCGGGTCTCCCTTTCCTTTGGGTATCACCGTAATAACAGCTTCGAGCATTTCAGGTGGTAGGTGTCCGTGGGTAGCAGAGTAATTGGCCAATCTGGTAACATACGGGGACAATAAATCTGTGAAGATTTTGTAGAGCTCATTTTGGAATCCGTCAGGACCGGGTGATTTGCCCACTTTCGATTGTCCTATGACTTCTGAAATCTCAGATGTCGTGAACGGTAAGTTGAGGTCCAATAAGTCACGATCTGTAAGTGAGGGCAGGTCAAGGTTGGTTAGGTAGTCAGTGATATCTTGATCCGAGGGTTCCAAAATGGAGGGGTTATTTTTCAAATTGTAGAGGGAGGTGTAGAAGTGAGCAAAGGTATCGGCTATATCCTTCGGGTGTTTAAGAGTTTGGCCAAGTGGGTTCCTAATCTCTTTAATTCTGGATTTCAGCTTCTGGTGTTTAATTTTTGCTGCTAGGAGTTTGGAGGGTCTATCATCAGAAAAGTAATGGTTGGTTTTGAGAATTTGGGAGATCCTGTCATATTCGGAGGATAAGAGGGATTTTAATTCTGACCTGAGTTTCAAAATGTCCAAGGAGAGATCGGGACTAGGACTAGATGTTTGCTTTTGTTCCAGATTGTGTATCTGGTTCACCAAGGTTTGTGTTTTTTCTCTGTTTTTCCTGTTATGCTGTGCGTTCAGTTGTATCATTTTGCCTCTAAGAACAGCTTTGAAAGCGGACCAGAGTATAGGGGTTGAAACATCCTCCGTATCATTTACCTTGAAGTAGTCTACTATGGTTTTTTCGATTTCCTTTTTATATGCTGGGTGAGTGTATAGTAGACTGTTGTTTCTCCAAAGTCTTTGAGAGGTTACTATCGGGCCAATCTTGAGTTCGAAAGTAACAGGTGAATGGTCGGACCAAGTTCTAGTACCAATTGAGACCTTGAGAAACTTGGAAAGGGTGAAAATGTTGGTGAGGATAAGGTCAATTCTAGAGTAAGATTGGTGGCGTTTGGAAAAATATGTGAATTCTAAAGACGTGGAATTGAGACATCGAAAGGTGTCGTATAGATCGTTCTTAATCAGCCATGGATCCAGTGACTCCAAATGCTGTCTGGATTTGGTAGAGGAGTCAAGTGATCCATTGGGAACTATGTTGAAGTCCCCGAAGATCACCAGCTCTCCCTTTTGGTTAGTGTTGACAATCCTCATAAGCTTGTTTAGGAATGTTACTTGCCCTTTGTTTGGGGCGTAGACATTGACTAGGGTAAAAATATGGTCATTTAGTTTGCATATTAGAATCAAATATCTGCCGTTCGGGTCCTCAAATGTGGAGATTTCCTCGAAGGAGATAGTGTTCTTGATCATTAGAGCTACTCCCCATTTCTTTTTCGAGTTGTTTACACAACGAATGTTTTGGAAGTTTTTGTTGCTGAATTTCGGTGGCTTAAGGGAAGAGAACTTAGTCTCCTGCAGACCTACTACATCTGCCCCGGTCTCTCTAAGAAGTTTCCACAGAAAATATCTCCTCTGGGGAGAATTAAGGCCGTTAACGTTCTGTGACAAGAATTTAAGTGACATACCCTACAATTGTCGTGACGAAGAAAGGGCTCAGAGTGTGAGAGCGACTAGATAAGGGGATCCTTTCCATTGTTAGCGCAAACAATACATTGGTGGTAGAACTGAAAACTTTCTCTAAATCTATTTTAGTGCCAAGTGAAAAGTGTAAACTTGTGACCACAACTTGACCCATAACGGAGGGAATCTAATTAAGATTACGCTGAACTACCTCCTTGGGTGGCTAAAGTTATGGCTATTCTCTTCAGCCTTTCTGTTATGGATATGATCCAATTAAGATATGATGATTCCTAGATCCCTAAGAACCCTCATTCCCTCTTCTACTTCAAGTATAGTTGTGGATTTCCCCTGATGGTGGAGCATAACTTTGGTGGGATTGAATCCCCATCTGTATTGGACACGGTTGTTTTGGAGCAGGTTAGTGATTGGGGTAAGTCTCCTCCTCTGGAGCATGGTTTCTCTGGAGAGGTCCGCAAAGACCTTGATATTGTCGTAGGGTCCAGGGAGAGTTTTTTTTAATCGAAGATAGTCCAGAAGTTGTTCTTTGACATGGAAGAAATGAAATTTCATTATGACGTCCCTGGGGGTCTCAGGTTTCAGGGATTTAGGCTTGGGTAGGCGGTGGATCCTGACCACCGTTGTGTCGAGATCCGTCAGGGTAGGGATCGTGCGTTTTAGGAGATCCTTAATGTACGGTCCCAGTTGGTCGCTTTTTACAGACTCTGGGATTCCCCTAAACTTAAGGTTCTGTCTCCTGTCCCTATCCTCCAGGTCCGTCATTTTATTTTTCACCGTTCTAAGTTCTTCTTTGAGGAGATGGTGCTCTTTTTCCAGTTTGTCATGTTTATTCTTCAAGTCAAAGATGTCTGACTCGTTTTTGTCAGTCCTGTGGGAGACCGAATCTAGAGAAATCTGGAGTTGATCGAATCTGGAGTCTAACTTCTGACTGAATGCGGAGAAAATACCTTTGAAGAAATTCTGGTCGATGGGTTGGGTCCAGTCGAATGTGTCCAACGGATTGGATCCCGATATGGGTGGGCCTTCCTTCCTCATACGCTGCTTAGCAGGACTTGCGCTGGGAGAAGCCTCAGCCTCCTCATCTGAGCCGTCCAGAACTGCCAGTTTCTGCAAGGAGGTCTTCTTTGTGGCCATTTCCTTCCTTTTTTGTTTCAGAGTTTGCGGGTCGTCGGATTTACAATCGTCCATTTGTTCCTGTACCTGGGGCCAAGGGTCCTTTTGTTGTGGCCTGGGGGACCTTGATCGGTGTTTCTGCGTCGAGCGCATTACCTTGGATTCTGAGAGAATGGGTTTGGATTTTCCAGTGTTTGTTTTAGGAGTGGTCGTATTAAAGTAGGTAAGCTTAAGAGGAGGAGCGGGCACCCACGTGTACTAGATTTCTTACTGACTGGTATAAGGTCAATCAGGGGTTTGAGAGTTCAAAATGGAGGTGTTATAATGGTTAAAGGGGGTGGTTCAGTTCTGGGTAAGAATGTTTAAGCTAGATACAAGTGAGAACAGGTAATTGGACTGCTAGAATCCCGAGCCTAGGGGTGTAGGGTTGTATGTGTATCCTTAATCCCCTGTTGTCCAAAGTGGTGTCCCTGTGCTCAGAGTGAAGTCAGAGTACTTCGAGTGAGAGGGAGTATCAGGGGTTACCTAGTCAGCCGAAAGGCTGAGTCAAAGGGTCTGATAATCTTGTAGGTTCACTGACAATGGAGGTTATATGATGGTGTTGTAGAGGTTGGGGTTAAGGCAGGTTGACCAGTGGACACTAGCTGGCTATAATCTCAACTATTAATCCAAATTCCCCAGGTGATTGAACAGGTGGAATATCGCCTTTCCCAAATGCAATAGGGAGCCCACAATCTATCCCCACGTATTACGGAGCGATTAATTATACACCACTATAGCTGTGCACACGGCAGAAAATCAGGATGAGAAATTCTGTAATGCTAGTATTTCAATAAATTGTTAAGACAATAGTTTCATCAGGGGGAAAGGGCTGTCATATATTATGCTTACAAATTGTAGATTGGTTCAAGTAACAGTGAGCCAGAGGTAGGTAGTGGTATCTTAGTACAGAGTATGTTTCAGACTTATAAAGGCTGTTTCTCACTAGTTAACAGAGGTATAATTAATGATTTGAATGGTTAAGGTGTGACAGTGGGCACTCCATATACTAAGTGTGAGAGGGCAGAATGTTCCTAAGGAAACAGAGGCACACTGTCCTTTGTAGGGGAAGGACCCTCGTTGGAGTATGACGTGTTTCTATGTGAGAAGTGACCAAGAAGTAGGCAAATAAGATATAACTTATCTATTACAATACCAGTGCAGACAAAGATGTACCTCAGCCGTTTCAGTAGTGGAGAAAAGTAGTATATAACAAAGAGGTTAGCCAATAGTCGTGCAGTTAGAAGCAATTAAAGGGTAGATTAAAGTAGAAGTAGTGAAACAATCCAGTCTGCTGAAGTATGAAGTGAGCCAGTAAAAGTAAAGGAGGGGGGGGGTAGTAGTGTGGAGAAGCAAGATAAGATAAGAAGAGAGAAAGCAATAGTCGTGGGGTTGGGGATATGGGGTTTAAAGATGTGTTAGGAGTGAGTTAAAATAGTACTAGTGTAGTACTTCGTCTCCAGGTAAGAGGTGAAGCACAGAAGTGAGGAATCAAGGAGAATTAGTGTTGAGTTAGAATGAGGGGAGAAAGGGAGGAGAGAAGACGTTTGCAGAAAGTAATAAGGTAGAGAGGTCTAAAACATTCAGGAGAACCACAAATTAGAAACCAGTCTTACATGTACGAACTTATACCATAAGAGGAGACGGTGAGGAAGAATGATCCCAAATGAGGACCTCACAAAGGTCCCCTTCTAGAGGTGTACAGAGAGTAGGTCCCGACGTCGTCCAGTGATCTTTGCAGTGAGTAACAGTCTCAAAAGCAGGGTGGAAGTAGATCCAGATGTGTCCAGGTGTACTTCAAGGGTCTCCACCAATTAACCCAAGTCGCAGAAGGTGATGCTGGGGTTCAGATGAAGAGGGGTCTCAGGGAAGTGTCTCACTGGTTGAACCCATCGACCGTGATGTCAGATGGACAGACTCCAGATGTCGTCCAGTTAGGTGTACAGTACTAGGTAAGCTCCAGAGCTTAAACTAGGTGAGTCATGGTGGGAGCAGTGGGTCTTCTCGAGCTGTTCTGTGGTACAGAAAGGAGGGGGCTGGGTGCAGATGGGAGGTAGGTATCCCTGTCACAATGTGCTGCACTGTGAATGATGAGCCGCTGTCACATTGAAAGTCGCAGCAGTGCTGCAGATGGGAGGGGGGGCTCCAGAGGCACAGAGATCCTCGGAACAGTTCAGCTCAGGGCACTCACCGCAACCCGCGCCGCCAATAGTCAGAGTCTCAAATGCAGGGAACAGGCATCGGGTGCTCAGGTATAGCCCACCCACGGCACCAGTCTCTGAGGGTGCAGGGTCCACAGCTGAGGCAAGGGGGAATATACCACCTCCTCTGCTGCAATTAAGGGTTATGATGGAGGTGAACAGCTTTGCAGGGGAGCCTCGAAACAGACATGTGCAGATACAGACCAGAGACGGTTACCATGACAACCCCTCAGGCCAGGCCTCTGGGAGCAGCAGTAATGGAGGGAAACCGAGATTGCTTGCTTACCAGCTCCTCTGGGCCCCGGAGGTCCAATCCAGTTGTAAAATAGGAATCAAACAGTTTCAATAAAGAGTCAGGTCCTGAAAATCCCTACATGATCACACAGAAGTGGGATCCAGCGTTGTATTCCACATGGGGGGTTCCAAACTCGGTAATCCAGAGAGAAATGAAGCTGGAAATAATCCAAAGGGATCCAGAAGGGTTCAGAGGTGTAATCCAAGTGGATCTAGTTGATTTGATGAGAATTCTGGCCCAGGATCAGGCCAGATTCCTGTAGATTTAGGCTGGAGAGCAGGAGCCTCACCTAAGTGTGTCTGCTCAGCATGAGGTCCCAAGCCACGCCCCCTATCAAAAGCTTTGTGAGCATCCAATGAAGCAATCACACTTTGGCCGGTGTTGTCTGCCGGTAGTTGAAGATTGAAATACAACCTCCGTATGTTGGTCACTGTAGACCTGTTGGGCATAAATCCTGATTGGTCCGGATGAATTAAATTAGATATTACCTCTGTTAACCGGTTCGAGAACACTGTAGCCAAAAGTTTCACATCTGCCATTAACAGCGAGATGGGTCTGTATGACTCTGGGAGTCTTGGGTTTTTATCTTCCTTTGGGATCACTATTATTATAGCTTCTCTCATGGATGCTGAGACCAGCAGAACAGTGTGCTGAGCTCTGTGGTGGCTCAGAGCGGTGGATGCTGCCCACCTCCTGGGGTGATGTCACCGCGCCCCCGCCGCTGTAGCATTACGTTGTCTCAGGTCTTTTTCTCAGCTGTGTGCATAGATGTATGGGAGAGCTCTCGGCCCATGACAGTGCAGCAGCCGGGCCAATCACCGTGCAGCAGTCAGGCCCTGATTGGCTACTGGCTGTTGCACTGTGATTGGCCCGGCTACTGCACTGTCATTAGCCAATAGCTTCTCGAGTACATCTATGCGAGAACAGAGAGGCAATGTAATGCCGCAGGTGCAGTGGGGGCCGGTGACTGCTGGTATGTGTGTGTGTTGGAGATGGAGGGGGCTGGAAGAGGAGAATACTGGGGGCTGGAAGAGGAGGATTGTGGGGGCTGGAAGAGGAGAATACTGGGGGCTGGAAGAGGAGGATTGTGGGGGCTGGAAGAGGAGGATGGTGGGGGCTGGAAGAGGAGGATGGTGGGGACTGAAAGAGGAGGATGGTGGGGGCTGGAAGAGGAGGATGGTGGGGGCTGGAAGAGGAGGATGGTGGGGGCTGGAAGAGGAAGATACTGGGGGCTGGAAAAGGAAGATGGTGGGGGCTGGAAGAGGAAGATACTGGGGGCTGGAAGAAGAGAATACTGGGGGCTGGAAGAGGGGAATACTGGGGGCTGGAAGAGGAGAATTCTGGGGGCTGGAAGAGGAGAATACTGGGGGCTGGAAGAGGAAACTACTGGGGGCTGGAAGAGGAGAATACTGGGGGCTGGAAGAGGAAACTACTGGGGGCTGGAAGAGGAGAATACTGGGGGCTGGAAGAGGGGAATACTGGGGGCTGGAAGAGGAGAATTCTGGGGGCTGGAAGAGGAGAATACTGGGGGCTGGAAGAGGAGACTACTGGGGGCTGGAAGAGGAGAATACTGGGGGCTGGAAGAGGGGAATACTGGGGGCTGGAAGAGGAGAATTCTGGGGGCTGGAAGAGGAGAATACTGGGGGCTGGAAGAGGAGACTACTGGGGGCTGGAAGAGGAGAATACTGGGGGCTGGAAGAGGAGAATACTGGGGGCTGGAAGAGGAGACTACTGGGGGCTGGAAGAGGAGAATACTGGGGGCTGGAAGAGGAGGATTGTGGGGGCTGGAAGAGGGATGGTGGAGGCTGGAAGAGGAGGATGGTGGGGGCTGGAAGAGGAGAATGGTGGGGGCTGGAAGAGGAGAATGGTGAGGGGTGCAAGAGGAGGATGATGGAGTTGCAAGGCGATTATGATAAGGATATGGTATTGGGGGCTGAAAGGGGATGATGTGGATATTGTGCGCTGCAAGGGGATGATGGGGCTGCAAGGGAAATACGTGGATACCATATTGGGGGCTGCAAGGGGATGGAAAAATAAGACATATGACCAAAGCCCCGCCACCCACCGGGCCACAGAAAAATGGTGCAAAAAAGGTTGGGGACCACTGATCTAATGGACACAAGAATTGGATTATGATCCGAGATCACTCTCGTCATATATTCAACATCTTCTACCGTTGCGTACATCAACCCATTCCCCAGGGCCATATCTATATGGGATAGTGTGTCATGCGATGTTGAGTAGCAGGAGAAGCAGGTCCTCCCAACATTCCTTATTCTCCAAATATCCACCATTCCACTTTCTTGGATAAAGGTGCCAAACTGAGTTTTAGAACTACACTGTTCCTGAGTTCTTTTGCTCCTATCCCAGTATAAGTCTGCAACATTATTAAAATCCCCAATCAACAGAGAATCCCCCTCTGTTCAGAGAATTCCCTCACCTCTCTAATCTTCGTGCTAGAGTAGGCCAGTGGTATATATATAGCTGCTTAACACAACAGTTGGCCAAACAGCCTGCATATCACAGCAACATGTTGCCTCTTCGTATCAATACAAGGCTCTACCTCCTCATATTGCACAGACTTGTGAATTAGCACAGATACCCCTCTTGCATATGGGCATGTGGGCATGTGGGCAGCACGGTGGCTCAAGTGGTTAGCACTGTAGCCTTTGCCGCGCTGGGGTCTTGAGGTCTTGGGTTCAATTCCCACCAAGGACAACATCTGCAAGGAGTTTGTACGTTCTCCCCGTGTTTGTGTGGGTTTCCTCCAGGCACTTCAGTTTCCTCCCACATTGTAAAGACATACTGATAGGACGTTTAGATTGTGAGCTCCAAGAGAGACAGCATTACCCATGTATGTAAAGTGCTATGGAATTAATAGTGCTATATAAATGAATAAATATTATTATATGTAGAAAAAGTAGAGTGGTATGTCCTCTGCACTCACCGTCTGGTTAGGACATCTACCGTTTTACTAGTGAAATGGGTCTCTAGAAGGCACACCACTGAAGGACTTTGGTCTAATATGTATTTAATTATAGCTGCCCGTCTAGTCTTTGGAGCTCCATGCCGGTCGCCCGGTTCAATCTCCTTTCACCTGGATCTTTTTAGCATTAATGTCTATCCACTGTATAGCTTCCTCCGGCTCCACAAAGAAATCTACCTTCTCCAATGCAACCCCACGAAGCTTTGCAGGGAGCAGCATCGAGTATTGTACCCCCATCTCCCTGAGGCATCTTTTTACTCCAACAAATTTCATCCTTTGTTTTTGTACCGTCACAGAATAATCTGGGTAAATGGCTAAACTCTGTCCATTTACTGTAAGATCTTCAATATCTCTCACCTTCCACAGGATAATGTCTGTCTCTATAATTAAGGATTCTCGCCACCATTGTACGTGGTCCCTTGCCTGGTGGTTGTGGCTGCAATGGGACCCTGTGTGCTCTCTCCACTGCACAATGCCTGGTCAGGCTGTCTGAGCCAATCTTTTCCCTAAGCCACGTTTCTATAAAGTCAGTGGGTTTCTCCCTGCCTCGACTTCTCTGTCAGACCAATGATTCCTATGTTATTTCTTCTAGGGCGATTCTATAGATCGTCAGTTTTACTCCATATCTTCTCCTTCTCCTTCTATTCCCGGGTTCTCCTCTTCTTCCCCATCCACCTCACCTCCTTTGCCGGTCTCCTCTGGGGGTCTCTCCGATATCCGAGCATATCTCTCTAATTTCACCGCCACCTCCTTGCGCTGCTGGCAGGCCGCATTCGCTTTCACAGCTTCCTCCCTCGCCTCAGCGCCATCTTGGGAGCTGCCTCCTTCTCCCGCATCTTTTTGCCGTCGGCGGGTCATAGCGTGTCTCCGGAGGCCGGAATTGCAGCTATCAGGTGCAGGTACTTTCGGCAATGGACTCAGTCAGTTGAGGATATCAGCAGTGCGGTGGTGCAGGATTGTAAGCTAGTCTCCGGCGGGAGCGCTCTGCGATGCGTCTTCTCACATTGCCTACCAGGCCAAGCCCCCTTAAAACTTTAATAAATTTGATCCTTGTACTCTCTAAACAATTCATAGCCGTTCAGAGTGTGTGACGCCTTTTGATTGCCAGACTATTGCATATGTCAGGGGCTCATCACCCCGTGTGTTTGATGAGAGCGATATCCCAGAATCTAGAGTAAGGGGAAAATCTCAAGGTTCAAAAACATAAGAGTAAAATGTATCACAAGATGCAATCTATAACGAATCTAGCGAAATACACGATACTATGAACAAAAATAATCCAGAGGAAGTGAAAATCACGATGTGAAAAGGCACGAAGGAGAACAGAAAACAAAACTGATAGGGAATGGAAAGCATTGTAAAGATATGGCTGCTCTCTTTCTAAAACAGCGCTCATGTCCATAGGTTGTATGAGATATTTCAGGTATGCTCCATTTACTTCAATATATCTACAAAATGATTGTACCAGCAGAATAGTGAGTGCAGCTGTGGAATACAGGAGGTAACTCAGGATGAGTAATGTAATGTATATACACAGTGACTGCACCAGCAGAATAGTGAGTGCAGCTCTGGAGTATAATACAGGAGGTAACTCAGGATCAGTAATGTAATGTATGTACACAGTGACTCCACCAGCAGAATAGTGAGTGCAGCTCTGGAGAAATAATACAGGAGGTAACTCAGGATCAGTAATGTAATGTATGTACACAGTGACTGCACCAGCAGAATAGTGAGTGCAGCTCTGGAGTATAATACAGGAGGTAACTCAGGATCAGTAATGTAATGTATGTACACAGTGACTCCACCAGCAGAATAGTGGGTGCAGCTCTGGAATATAATACAGGAGGTAACTCTGGATCAGTAATGTACTGTATGTACACAGTGACTGCACCAGCAGAATAGTGAGTGCAGCTCTGGAGTATAATACAGGAGGTAACTCAGGATCAGTAATGTAATGTATGTACACAGTGACTGCACCAGCAGAATAGTGAGTGCAGCTCTGGAGTATAACATAGGAGGTAACTCAGGATCAGTAATGTAATGTATGTACACAGTGACTGCACCAGCAGAATAGTGAGTGCAGCTCTGGAGAATAATATAGGAGGTAACTCAGGATCAGTAATGTAATGTATGTACACAGTGACTGCACCAGCAGAATAGTGAGTGCAGCTCTGGAGTATAACATAGGAGGTAACTCAGGATCAGTAATGTAATGTATGTACACAGTGACTGCACCAGCAGAATAGTGAGTGCAGCTCTGGAGAATAATATAGGAGGTAACTCAGGATCAGTAATGTATGTACACAGTGACTGCACCAGCAGAATAACGAGTGCAGCTCTGGAGTATAATACAGGAGGTAACTCAGGATCAGTCATGTAATGTATGTACACAGTGACTGCACCAGCAGAATAGTGAGTGCAGCTCTGGAGTATAATACAGGAGGTAAGTCAGGATCAGTAATGTAATGTATGTACACAGTGACTGCACCAGCAGAATAGTGAGTGCAGCTCTGGAGTATAATACAGGAGGTAACTCAGGATCAGTAATGTAATGTATGTACATAGTGACTGTACCAGCAGAATAGTGAACGCAGCTCTGGAGTATAATACAGGAGGTAACTCAGGATCAGTAATGTAATGTATGTACACAGTGACTCCACCAGCAGAATAGTGAGTGCAGCTCTGGAGTATAACATAGGAGGTAACTCAGGATCAGTAATGTAATGTATGTACACAGTGACTGCACCAGCAGAATAGTGAGTGCAGCTCTGGAGTATAATACAGGAGGTAACTCAGGATCAGTAATGTAATGTATGTACATAGTGACTGCACCAGCAGAATAGTGAACGCAGCTCTGGAGTATAATACAGGAGGTAACTCAGGATCAGTAATGTAATGTATGTACACAGTGACTCCACCAGCAGAATAGTGAGTGCAGCTCTGGAGTATAACATAGGAGGTAACTCAGGATCAGTAATGTAATGTATGTACACAGTGACTGCACCAGCAGAATAGTGAGTGCAGCTCTGGAGTATAATACAGGAGGTAACTCAGGATCAGTAATGTAATGTATGTACACAGTGACTGCACCAGCAGAATAGTGAGTGTGTGGCACACCAGGGTTCGGTTGTCACAGATACACCTGGGACAGAGAAGGATGTCCACATCAGGTAAGCCCGCCACAACACCTTCCACTCCAGACTTGAAGGGGGAGCTCTACAAGCAGAATTCAGGTGAGGTACCCTATAAATTCAGGCTCGGAGGCAGAGTTAGTGAGTGCAGTTCCAGGGAGGACTGTGAAGACATCCTGGTGATGGAGCTGTGCTAAGCCTGTAGCAGTAAGCACTACTAACCTGTGTGAGGGGCCCAAGAGCAAGGGTCAGAGGCAAGGGATAGTAGTAGCAGGGGGAGTGGACCCATACCGGTTCGCCCCAAAGGAACAGCGCATGAAACCGCAGACCAGACTTCTGATAGCTTGAACTCCCAAGTGCAGCAGCTAAGCAAGCTTGTGGCCATGATCTTAAAGGCCATGCAGCTCAAACTGGAGCCCAAGTTGTCAGGAAGGCTCCAGCTTGCCGACAGCCCCAAGGACGTCCAGTTGATGCGAGGAAGGGGGACCCCATCGTCCAGAGGAAAACCCAGCAACTGCTACGACTCATCAGGACAACCCATCTACCGTTGTTGCAACGAGGCAGGTCACCTAGCCAGGTCCATCAGACTGGCGCGATAGATATGTGGGAGGACGGCGGGTCCTATCTATCGTGTTGGACAGTATCCCCACATCTGTACTACTGGACACTGGCTCGCAGGTGACAACGATCCCGCATATCCTTTACAAAAGATTTTGGGCCAATTCTGAGCTCACCTGCCCAGACCCAGACCTTACTGTATATGATGTTAATGGACTACCAGTAAATCAATAGGGTTCACGGAGGTAACAATAAAAGTGGGGAGGGTAGAGTTAACAGGTCAAGGACTTATTGTGGTTGAAACTGATTGTGGTGAGAAAAATCCACAAATGATACTAGGCACTAATGTGATTGAAAATTGTCTAGGTGAAGTGCTGTTTTTACTCCAACAGATTTCTGAAACTGCCAGCACCGGGCATCAGAGGGTCCTACAGAAGGAGATCAAGACCCTCCTGAAGAGGCAACAGGTTAAATTGTTCGATGGGGAAATTGGTAGTGTACGGGGTGAGTGACCCGATCCCCATTGTGTTACCCCCAAGAAGTGAAATGATAATATGGTGTCTGACAGCGATGGGCCTCAGAGGGCAGAATTACCAGGCAGTGGCCTCAGAGAGTAGGCCTATGATCCTGACGGCCAGGGGAATAGTTGATGTATGCAAGGGGAGGGTACCTGTACGAGTGTTAAACTGTGGAGAAGAAGAGGTCAAAATGCTCAGATATGATACCATTGCCAAGCTGTTCACTGTCAGCAACAACTCAATCCAGGCAGTGGAACCCTTGACCCCGTCTAACCAGGTAGTGGACAACAGCTCCAAGGGACAGCTGGAGAACTGGCGTCAGAAGCTGCATGTAGGCACTGATTCCACCCCTTCTCACCAAAAGCACAGAGTTTATTGGGTAGTGCAAGAGTACGAACGGGTCTTTAGTAAGCATCCATTAGATTTTGACCGGATAGAGGGGGTACACCGTCATATACCCACAAGAAAACCATCTACACATAAGAGAGAGACACAGGCCTGTACCACAAGCTCACCATCAGCGTACCAAAGATATGTTACGGGAAATGAAGGAGGCTGGGGTTATTAGAGATAGTTGTAGCCCCTGGGCAGTTCCCCTTGTCCTGGTAAGAAAGAAAGATGGCACAATGAGGATGTGTGTTGATTATAGGCAAATAAACCGCATAACACATAAAGATGCTTACCCGTTATCCCGCGTTGAGAAATCACTTGCTGCACTGAAATCTGCTAATTACTTTTCCACCTTAGATCTTACCAGTGGGTACTGGCAGGTTTCCGTGGCAGAAGAAGATCAGGAGAAGACTGCGTTCACGACACCAATGGGCCTATGTGAGTTCAACAGCATGCTGTTTGGACTATTTAATGCATTGGGAACGTTCCAAAGGCTGATGGAGTGTTGCCCGGTGTAATGTTGTTATATCTTCTGTAGTTTGCTTGTTGTCTTCCCTGTTTGTTTTTCTGCCTAGTAACAGTGATGTAAGATAGAGGAGGAGCTGTGGCAGGAAAAGGGGGAGCTGGGAAAGTGAAGAGATTCATTAAAGTATGGCCGCTCGACTGAGCAGTTCATCGTATCTGTGTGTGCTTCTGGATTCATCGTCATCTGCACTACAACACTACAATTGGCGACGAGGAAGCGTTCATTCATCAGCTAAAGGTATTTCAGTGCCACAAGATCATCAGTGCTCACCATGGCTTGTCTACCTACATTCCCAGCTTTTGATGTGCATCAGTCCCAAGCAAACCTAGCAGTATATTGGGATAAATGGCTAAAGCGCTTTGAGATATTTCTGCAAGCCATAAACATAGCCGATGATACAAGAAAGAAAGCCATGTTATTACTCTAGGCAGGGGAGCAAGTCTATGATATCTTCACTACTCTGCCTAACACAGGGGAGGACAAGGACTATGAGCTCAGCAAAGCAGCATTGATCAAACACTTCTCCCCGCACAGAAATGCAGCATTTGAAATCTTCAAATTTAGACAATCAAAGCAATCAGCCACAGAAAGCTTTGATGAATATCATGTCCGGCTACGGCACCTTGCAGCTTACTGTGAGTTTACAGACGTAGACAAAGAAATCCAAACGCAGATATTACAAGGATGTGTTTCTTCAAAGTTAAGAAGACAAGCACTCAGAGACCCTACTATGACACTAGCAAAACTATTAGACACAGCACGTATAAATGATACTGCAGAGAAACAGGCAAAACTCATAGAGAGCAGTAAGCCAGAAGCACCATCTTCTATAGCAAAGCTCACACAGAAACCACAAGTACAGGCGGCAACTTGTTACAACTGCGGTGGGTCGTATCCTCACCAGAACGCTTGTCCAGCAAAGGGTACAACCTGCCATAATTGTGGAAAACGAAACCATTTTGCAAAAGTGTGCAGATCTACACCGCAGCAATCTGCTCGTCCCACAGTACAGCCCAGGTCACAGAAGGTCCAAGCACTGCAGCTTAATGACGAGGCTCCAAGCACTTACTTATTCTCAGTGACTGAGGAAGGATCTCGGGCTGTGCACATGATTAACAATCCAAAACGAGTCATCCTCATAAATGGCAATCCAGTGGAAGCCCTGGTGGACACAGGGGCGTCCGTCAACCTCATCAGTCATACAATCTATAATCAACTCCTGAACAGACCTGCTCTACAAAATACCAGCCTACAGATTTTCCCTTATGGTTCCACAGCTGCATTGCCCCTGTGTGGCAAATTTCAGTCAGAACTCACAGCTGAAGGGAAATCCATCACGGACACTTTTTACGTAGTGGAGTGCTCTGCAGATACGCTTCTCAGCTGCAGCAGCGCAGTGTCTCTAGGCCTGGTGAACCTGGTCAACAGCGTTACAGGTTCTTCAGTCCCACATATTATGCAGAGGTACCCCAGTCTCTTTAAAGGCCTTGGTAAGTTAAAAGACGTTCAGATAAAGTTACATATTGATCAGTCGATACAGCCCTCCATCCAACCTCACAGGCGCATTCCCTTTCATGTCCGCAAACTTGTGGAGCAAGAATTGCAAGACCTGGAGGCATCTGATGTTATTGAACGGGTTGAAGGCCCAACTCCCTGGGTCTCGCCAATCGTTGTTGCACCTAAACCAAAACAGCCTGGTAAAATACGGCTTTGTGTGGATATGCGGCATGCCAATCTAGCTATTCAAAGAGAAAGGCACATCACGCCTACTATTGATGACATTCTCACAGATCTGAATGGTGCAAAGGTGTTTTCAAAAATTGATCTAAAATCCGGCTATCATCAACTTGAGTTGCATCCAGACTCCAGGTACATCACAACGTTTAGTACTCATATGGGCCTGCGTAGGTTCAAGAGGTTGAACTTTGGTATCTCATCAGCCGCAGAAATTTTTCAAAATATTATCAGTCAGGTTCTGTCTGGAATAGCGGGAGTCCTCAACGTCAGTGATGACATTCTCATATACGGGACAACCCAAGAAGAACATGACAGTCGCCTGGAGCAAGTGTTTCAGAGACTGCAAGCCTGCATTCTAACTGTCAATCCATCAAAATGTGAGTTCAACCCAAACGTCATTACATTTTTTTGGATACATCTTTTAGGACAAGGTGGGTCAGCAGATCCACAGAAAGTCACTGCCATCAAATCTGCTGGTCAACCTCAAAATGCCTCAGAGGTTCGCAGCTTTCTAGGACTGTCACATACTGTGGACGATTCATACCCGACCTAGCCACTATTTCTGAACCCCTGAGACAACTCACAAAGAAATAATAATAATAATAAAACTTTATTTGTATAGCGCCAACATATTCCGCAGCACTTTACAGTACAATGGTACATATAAGAAAAATATACGGTACAGAATGGTAATACAGAACAGTAGTTACATACAATAAACATAGAATCAACTTAGGAAATACAATAAATAGGCAAAAAATGAAGGTGACCCTGCTCGAAGGAGCTTACAATCTAAGACTGGATGGGAACACAAAGTACAGGGGCTTATAACAATGAATATCTTACGTCTAAGTGACTACTGTCAGGGAGAAGGATAGACCGCCCTGAAGAGGTGTGTTTTTAGGGAGCGTCTGAAGCTATGCAGGTTGTGGATGGTCCTAATTTCTTGGGGTAGAGCATTCCAGAGGTTTGGTGCAGCTCGAGAGAAGTCTTGGAGTCGGGAATGGGAGGTTCGGATTAATGCCGATGTTAGTCTGAGGTCACATTCAGAGCGAAGGGGACGGGTGGGGTGGTAGACAGAGATGAGGGTGGAGAGGTAAGGAGGTGCCGCACCATGAATAGCTTTGTGTGTAACAACAAGCAATTTGAATTGGATTCTATAGTGTACGGGTAGCCAATGTAGTGACTGGCACAGAGCAGGAACATCTGAGTAACGGTTTGCTAGATAGGTGATCCTGGCTGCTGCATTGAGGATAGACTGGAGAGGGGAAAGCTTACTGTGGGGGAGGCCAGCTAATAAGGAATTACAGTAGTCAAGGTGGGAATGGATCAGGGCCACAGTGAGGGTTTTAGTTGTTTCCATGGTGAGGAAAGGGCGAATTGTGGAGATATTTTTCAGGTGCAGGCGACAAGAGCGGGTGAGAGATTGTATATATGGGGTGAAGGAGAGATCAGTGTCCATCAAAACACCGAGATAGCGAGCCTGCTGACTAGGCGTTATCGTGGTGCCGCACACCGAGAGAGAGATGTCAGGTTTAGGGAGGTTGGCAGAGGGTGGGAGCAGAAGAAGTTCAGTTTTGGAAAGGTTGAGTTTCAGATAGAGAGCGGACATGATATTGGAGACTGCGGTTAGACAGTCATTGGTGTTCTTTATTAGAGCGGGAGTAAGGTCAGGGGCTGAAGTGTATAGTTGTGTGTCATCAGCATAGAGATGGTACTGGAAGCCAAATCTGCTGATGGTTTGTCCGATTGGGGCTGTGTAGAGAGAAAAGAGAAGAGGTCCAAGGACTGAACCCTGAGGGACCACAATAGTGAGGGGAAGAGGGGAGTAAGTGGAGCCAGAGAATGATACACTGAAAGAACGGTCAGAAAGATAGGAAGAGAACCAGGAGAGAGCCGTGCCCTTTATACCAATGGAGTGCAGCATAGAGAGTAGGAGATGGTGGTCAACAGTGTCAAAAGTCGCAGAGAGATCAAGGAGAATAAGCAGAGAGTGGTCACCATTACGTTTTGCTGTCAGAAGGTCATTGGTCACTTTGATAAGGGCAGTTTCTGTAGAGTGTAAGGGGCGGAAGCCAGACTGCAATGGATCTAAAAGAGAGTGAGTGGTGAGGTAATGGGTGAGGCGGGTGTAGACCAGGTGCTCCAGGAGTTTTGAGATGAAGGGGAGATTGGAGACAGGTCTGTAGTTATTTGTGCACGATGGGTCAAGGGATATTTTCTTTAGTAGTGGAGTAATAATAGAGTGTTTGAAGGAGGGGAAGATGCCAGTAGAGAGGGAGAGATTGAAGATTGTGGTTAAGTGAGTGGTGACCACTGGAGAGAGGGTCTGTAGTAGGTGTGAGTGAATGGGGTCAGAGGTGCATGTAGTGGGACGTGAGGACGAGAGGAGCCTGGAGACTTCTTCTTCTGTGGCTGGGTCAAAAATGGAGAGTGAGCCAGAGGGGATGTAGGGACAGATGGGAGTAACAACACTTGAAGGTTGGGAGCTGATTTCCTGACGGATGTTTTCTATTTTCTCTGTGAAGTAAGAGGCCAGATCGTCAGCACAGAGGTCAGTGATAGGAGCCTGCACTTTCGGACTGAGGAGAGAGTGAAAGGTGTCAAAGAGTTTCTTTGAGTTGTTGGCTAGTGAGGAGATCAGGGTGGTGAAGTAGGTCTGTTTGGCAAGGTGAAGGGAAGAGTTGTAGGTTTTGAGCATGAATTTGTAATGGATAAAGTTTTCTGGTGTGCGAGTTTTCCTCCATAGGCGTTCGGCACTCCTAGAGCATCGCTGGAGGAATCGAGTTTGTGATGTGAGCCAGGGCTGTTTTACTCTGTGTTTGGAGGTTCTGAGGGTGAGGGGCGCTACTTGGTCCAGGGTACTTTTGAGAGTCTCATTGTAGTAATTCACAGCCAGATTGGGGCAGGAGAAGGAGGAGATTGGGGACAGTGATGAGAGAAGAGAGTCTGTGAATGTATGAGGGTTGATGGCCTGTAGATTTCTGAATGTGTGATAGGTTGGACTATGCTGTGATGGGCGAGGGTTTGTGAGTGTGAAGGAGAGAATGTTGTGATCAGAGAGAGAAGGAGATGAGTTGTCTAAGGAGGAGGTAGAGCAGAGTCGGGTAAAGACCAGGTCAAGGGTGTTACCATCCTTATGTGTCTCAGAGGTTGAAAGCTGCGAGAGGCCAAGAGAAGTGGTTAGAGATAAGAGCTGGGATGCAGATGTGGAGTTGGGGCTGTTTATGGGGATGTTAAAGTCTCCCAGGATGAGGGTTGGTAATTCTGAGGACATGAAGTGCGGCAGCCACGCAGAGAAGTGGTCGAGGAAGTGGGTGGGTGAACCTGGGGGGCAATATACCACCGCTACTCTGAGGGGGAGGGGACGGAACAGCCTAATGGTGTGAACCTCAAAAGAAGGGAATGAGAGTGATGGAGCAGGGGGGATGACCTGGAAAGTACATTGTGGGGACAGCAGTAGGCCAACTCCGCCACCACGTCTGTTTCCAAGTCTTGGGGAATGAGAGAAGTGTAGACCGCCGTAGGAGATAGCAGCAGGGGAGGCAGTGTCTGAGTCCTGGATCCAGGTTTCAGTAAGGGCCAAAAGGTTAAGAGAGTTAGTGAGAAAGTAGTTGTGGATAAAGGGAAGTTTGTTGCATGCGGACCGTGTATTCCAGAGGGCACATTTAAACGAGGGAGATGAAGGTGTGCAGGTAATGCTAATAAGGTTACTGGGATTTCTGTGTGAGGCATGGGGGGGTTGAGGTTGGAAGAGGGTGGACCAGGATTGGGAGAAATATCGCCTGACATAAGCAGTAGTAGAAAGAGTAGGAGGGAGTAATGTTTGGCTCTATGACATTGTTTTTGTTGATGCAAGACCCTGGAATATGAGGGGCTTAGATTATTGAGTAGGGTGAAGAGAGTATGGGTGCAGGACATAGTAAAGGGAAGTAGAGAGGGGCTGATGTGGATAAAGGGTGATGGAGGGGGAATTGGGCGGTAAAAGTGGATGACTAATGCACATAGATATAAAAGCATTGAACTGAAGGACATTTTGATACAATGGGCAAAGTAAAGTACTGAAAGGTAGTAGATGGGTAGAGTTGTTCCCTTCTGGTTACCTCTGGCTTATCTCTGGTCTATGTCTGACTTCCACTTAGAAATGGCACAGATGCCAAGGCACAGAGGCCTTAGACCATGCTACTTATAGCTCTTGTGAACAACAGACAATCTGCCAGGTAGGTAGAGGGGAGGGGTCAGAGGAGAAGGATACATCACACCAGGGGACAATTAACAAATTACTGCTAAGAGGAAAGTTTGGTTCAGGATCAGCAGGAGACAGAGACAAGGGCAGGAGGAGAAAAAATGCATATTTCTAAGGTATAAAGTAGATGGGAGAATATGTCGTACCATCAAAATACAAGAAAGATATTCCTTGGTCATGGTGTACTGAGCATCAAGCATCGTTTGACGCGTTGAAGTCCAGCCTAACTGGTGACTCTGTCATGGCCTACTTTGACCCATTAAAGTCCACAGAACTGATTGTAGACGCTAGCCCGGTAGGCCTGGGTGCAATTCTCACACAAGTGTCCAACAATGGCAACATTTCTACAATTTCCTACGCAAGCAAGACATTAACAGATACCGAACAGCGCTACTCACAAACTGAAAGGGAAGCTCTTGCAGTTGTGTGGGGATGCCTTCACTTTCATCTGTACCTCTTCGGACACAAGTTCACAGTCATAAGTGACCACAAACCGCTTGTTCCCATTTTCAACAAACACTCTTCCAAACCCCCTCCACGAATTGAACGCTGGTTGCTCCGCTTACAGAATTACCATCTTCAACTGAGATATGAGGCAGGAGCTGGAAACCCGGCGGACTATTTCTCAAGACACCCAATACCACAACCTACTAAGGACAACATTCCAGCAACTATTCTGGCGGAGGAACATGTAAATTTCGTTGCTGCACATTCAGTGCCAAGAGCTATGACCATGGAGGAAATACAACAGGCGGTGGACTCTGATCCCCAACTTCAGTTGGTTATAGACTCTGTTCGGTCTAAGAAATGGAGCTGTTTTCTTGCTGAGGCTCGCCTTCAACCACCAGATCCAGTAGGTTACTTGGAGGCTTTCTTTAATGCACGACGTTCACTCTCAGTGTCGGACTCAAATCTGCTGTTGCGTGACAATCGCCTGGGGATACCTCAGAAACTGGAGGACCGTGTACTTGATCTGGCATACGAGGCTCATCAAGGGGTGGTAAAAACAAAGCAACTACTTCGAGAAAAAGTATGGTTTCCAGGACTGGACAAAAGAGTAGAGGCATTGATCCAAACATGCATTCCTTGTCAAGCAACTATAGTTGACCATAGGCGTGCACCTCTACAAATGACACCCCTGCCAAAGAGCCCATGGACTGCTGTCAGTGTTGATTTTTGTGTTTTACCGGACCGCTCCTACCTGTTGGTGGTCATGGATGACTATTCTCGGTTTCCAGTCATTGAACATGTTTCGACAACATCGGCCAGGGCTGTTATACCAAAATTAGACAAGATGTTCTCGGCTTTTGGCATACCCGAGACAGTGAAGACGGACAATGGACCTCCATTCAATAGCACAGACTTTCAGCCATTGGCAACTTATCTTGGTTTCTCCCACAGGAAAATAACTCCGTACTGGCCTCAAGCCAATGGCGAAGTGGAACGATTCATGCAATCAATCAACAAGACCCTGAGGATTGCTACCATGGAGCACAAGGACTCGCAACAAGAATTACATAGATTCCTTAGACAGTACCGAGCCACACCACACTCCACTACTGGGATACCACCAGCAACGGCATTGTTCGGCAGGCCCTTGCGCGTCAAAAACCCATGCATTCCGTCAGTTCCTGTCCAAACCCCAATTGCTATTAATGATTCCGTCTCTAAGGATAAAATGAAGAAGTATGCGGAAAAAAGTAGCCGCCGTTACATGCATCCAGAAATAAAGGTGGGTGATTGGGTTCTTGTAAAGAGACTGAGACCTAGCGACAAGTTTGCATCGCCATACTATCCCGAGCCCTTTCAGGCCACACAGATCAGAGGCACCATGATTACTGCTAAAAACCAAAATCAAGGGGCGTGCCCGGAGGCCTGCATGTGAGGACATGCGGAGTGAGAGCTCCCGACCCGGGGACCCTAATTAGCACACTATCTCAAGCATAGACCCCTCTCATGGGCCGTAAACGGCCAGCTAAGCCTGCCAATGACCCGGAGGCATCGGTGCCGGGTACCCTGGATGGATTCCTCTCCAGGGGACAGCGGGAGCAGCGGGCGGAAGGCGCACAGGTGGATGGCGGACCCCCTGTGGAGACATCGGGGGTTGCCTGCCCTGGTGGGCTCAGCTCGCAACAAGCGCCAGCCCGACACATACAGCCGGGGACTGTGCCCTCGCTGCCGGGAGGTACAGGGACCGGGACTCGGGCGTCTCCATTATCACAGCCCCGCAAAATGGCGCCGGTGGTGGTTGTCCCGCCCCCCTCCTTCTCCAGCTCCCCACTGCAACATGCGGCCTCTTCCTCTTCCCCTACGTCCCAGACGCCGGGCCGGCGGCTGTCGCTGGTGGCTCCTGAGGGGAGCGAAGTAACAGAGGTTGGTGACACACTTCTTATATCCCCTGTGCAGGGGCTTCTGGAGGGACATCCAGAGGAATCATATATGGGAGAGCTTACTAACTGTGCAGAGCGGGGGCGCGGGTGGGAGGAATCTGTGCCCCCCTCCCCGACTGCTAGCCCTGAAGAAAGGGCCCTGGGGGATCTGCTGGGTCTTCCCTCGTCCCTGCAGGACCTGACAAATCGGACTCATCTGGGAATTAGCTCTACTGGTCTCCCCCCGAGGCCTCCCCGGCATGTCAATGGGGAGGACCCTGCACCCAGGCTTCCTATGTGAGCCCACCTAGACCCCAGAGATCGCCCAAGATGCCACGTTTGCAACACTCTGGATGCAGGGGTGGGGTGGGGGACCCCTCTGCAGTTGTTTCTGGCACCTGTCAGGACTCTTTGCTGGATTTTGCTGATGTGACAGACCCCACGACCTTGTTGCGACCTAACAACTCCCTGCCTCCCATGCAGCCTTCCCAGGAGTGGTGGGCTTTAATTCAACACCTTCCTACTAAACAGGACTTCCAGGCTCTCATTCAGGAGGTGAAGTCTACATGTCGCCAAGAAATAGCATTGGTCCGCCAGGAGGTGACGGGGTTGACCCAGCGGCTCCATCACCTAGAGGGGGAACACACGGAAGCTAGGCAAGCTATTACGCAGTTACAGTCGCTTGTGTCCTCCCAGGCTAGGATGATAGACGACATGCAACGCCACGTTGAAGACTTAGACAACAGAGGCCGTAGGCACAACATCCGGGTCCGGGGGGTACCGGAGGTGAGGGAGAGAGAGGACATAGAGACTACTCTCAACACAATATTCAATACGATACTAAAACGTCCCCTGGACCATCCTATTCCCATGGATAGAGCACACAGAGCATTAAAGGCCAAAAATATGGATGGAGCCCCCACGGACATAATATGCCACATCACAGACTTTCGCCTAAAGGAGGACATTATGGCTAAGATCTCTCCAACCAAACCACCATCCTTCAAGGGAGCCAGAATAGCTCTCTACCAGGATCTCTCTTGGATCACGTTGCAACGTAGACAGGCCCTGAGACCTCTCCTTAAATGCCTGGTGGACAAGGAGGTCCTGTATAAATGGGGGTACCCGTTCAGTCTATCAGCTCGTCGAGGCAATACAACTGCCACCCTGAGATATCCGGATGAGGTCACGGCTTTCTGTAAGACCTTTGGCTTTGAGGCACCTGCTTTGCCGGACTGGACCTCGCCGCTGCTACCCTCGACCCTTCAGCGGACCTGGCAAACTGCGACCTCAAGGAAGCGGAGAGCAAGAACCTCCGGGGCGCTATCTGAACTTTTTTGGCCCTGATGCGGAGTCTTCACTGCGGTTTCCGGAGGGGCTTTTGGTTCGATGCCTCATTACCCAATGGGTTACCTGATACGTAAATAGCCCTTATGAGAGGGGCATATATTTGTTTGTTTCTTTCTTTTTTTCTTTCCCCCTATCCTCTGCCTTCCCCTTCCCCCTTGATCCTCTTCTCCCACTCCCCTCCCTTCCTTCCCCCCCTCTTTCCCCCCTCCAGATCCTCTCACCCCCCCCCCATGTCCTATAGGGGATCCTGGTTTACGCACTGTCCCCAGGGGTGGAGGTTGTAACTGATGTTTTGTTCTTTACCTTTGTGAACGGAAGGTCACGACCCCCGGCAAGAGTACATACCACAGAAATCGCACCCCTTAGAGGAGTGTGGTAGTTTATTTGGATTTTTTTTTTTTGATCTCCAGTTTGGAGACTGACTTTTACGGGTTGACTCTTGCCCAAGGATCCCTATGAGTCGGATCCTAACATATTCAAGTTTTACTGTTTATTACTTGCTTATTTCTGTTTTTCTAGACGTTTTGCACTATTCTAGATTTCAATGTTTGCAGCGTGTCTATGACTTTCCTTCACAGGGAGGCTTTGGGTTCCTGGACCTGGTAGTAGGGAGGGAGGAGACCCCCCGGATCTTGGTAGAGTTTAATTTGCAGACCTGTACCCGTCCCCATCATGGTAAAATTACTTTCACTTAATGTCAAGGGACTTAACACACCTGTCAAGAGGAGACTGGCTTTGAGAGAAATGAGAGATTCTGGAGCGGATATCATATTCCTACAGGAAACACACCTCACACCTAGCGGATCACTTACCGTATATACTCGTGTATAAGCTGAGTTTTTCAGACCAAAATTTGGGCTGAAAAGTCTCCCCCTCGGCTTATACACGGGTCAATACGGAAGTCGGGGCCGCTCATTATATATGCACTGCTTCCCCCTGTCAATCAGCGGCAGGGGGAAGCAGTGCATATATGCCCCCAAATGCTGGCACTCTCCCCACTTGTAAGGGCCCCCCCCCGCTGCTTATCTTACCATCCCGGTCTTCTGCACAGCGCTGCTCCTCGGTGCTCCGTTCTTCATGCTCCCGTCCTGCTACATCCGGGATCCCCGGCCATCGCAGGCATATGACGTCATCGCGCAACAGCCGGGGATCCCGGATGCAGCGAGGACGGAGCATGGAGAACGGAGCACCGAGGAGCGGCGCTGTGCAGAAGACCGGGATGGTAAGATAAGCAGCAGGGGGGGGCCCTTACAAGGGGGGAGAGTGCCAGCATTTGGGGGCTGCTATATACCCCCTGGGGGTTGCTGTATACTACCACTGGGGCTGTATATACCTCTGGGGCTGTTGTATACTACCACTGGGGCTGTATATACCTCTGGGGCTGCTGTATACTACCACTGGGGCTGTATATACTTCTGGGGCTGCTGTATACTACCACTGGGGCTGTATATACCTCTGGGGCTGCTGTATACTACCACTGGGGCTGCTGTATACTACCACTGGGGCTGTATATACCTCTGGGGCTGCTGTATACTACCACTGGGGCTGCTGTATACTACCACTGGGGCTGTATATACCTCTGGGGCTGCTGTATACTACCACTGGGGCTGTATATACCTCTGGGGCTGCTGTATACTACCACTGGGGCTGCTGTATACTATCACTGGGGCTGTATATACCTCTGGGGCTGCTGTATACTACCACTTGGGCTGCTGTATACTACCACTTGGGCTGCTGTATACACCTCTGGGGCTGCTGTATACTACCACTGGGGCTGTATATACCTCTGGGGCTGCTGTATACTACCACTGGGGCTGCTGTATATACCTCTGGGGCTGCTGTATACTAACCACTGGGGCTGCTGTATACTACCACTTGGGCTGCTGTATACACCTCTGGGGCTGCTGTATACTACCACTGGGGCTGTATATACCTCTGGGGCTGCTGTATACTACCACTGGGGCTGCTGTATATACCTCTGGGGCTGCTGTATACTAACCACTGGGGCTGCTGCTGTATATACCACTGGGGCTGCTGCTGTATACTACCACTGGGGCTGCTGTATATACCTCTGGGGCTGCTGTATACCACACTGCTGGGGGCTGTATACCTGTGCTGGGGTCCACCCTCGGCTTATACACGAGTCAATAGGTTTTCCCAGGTTTTGGGGGCAAAAGTAAGGGGGTCGGCTTATACACGGTCGGCTTATACACGAGTATATATGGTAAATTTGCCCAACACTACTTACCCAGAACCTATTCGGCTACAGCAAAAACAAAAAGGGCTGGGGTTGCGGTCCTGTTGTCCCGCTCATGTAGAGTCCACATACGATCGACTGAACTTGACCGCATGGCCGATTTATTATTCTTAGGGGAGATCTAGAGAGTAGGCCGATCCTCTTATGTAACCTTTATGCCCCAAATACAGGACAAACGACGTTTTTATCCTCTATTTTAAAAAGACTGCACTCTGAACGAGATACCCTTCATATCATTGGGGGAGACTTTAACTTGGCCTTTTCCAGCTGCGTCGATACACTCCATTTGCAGCCTGCCACGGCCCTGCGTCGGGGGGAGGGGCGTGACTCTGTGAACTTTCGTAAACTAATCCACACCCACGGTCTTTACGACTTATGGAGAATAGATAATCCGACTACCCGACAGTATACGTTCTATTCCCATACTCCCATACAAATCTCACAGCAGAATAGACTATTTTTTTGGAAATATACCGACCCTTCAAACATTGAAAAAAGCTGAAATAGGACACATTACATGGTCGGACCATGCTCCCCTGCAGGTGAACCTTGAAATTACGCCCTACATCCCAAGGCCGACCCACTGGAGACTTAATGAATCCTTACTGACAAACAACGTAACGAGACAGACCCTACAGACCTCACTGCCACATTGCTTCGCTGAGAATACCTCGTCGGCCCCCTCACTCGGGTCCCTGTGGGAGGCGCATAAGGCGGTCTTCAGGGGCAAATGTATGGCTCTGTCCTCTAGACTAAAAAAAGATAGCAAGCTGCAATATTCCCTCTATGAGGAGAAGCTGAGGGCCGCCGAGTCGAAGCTCTTTGCGGGACCCACGCGGCGTGGTCTGAGGGAGGTGATTGACCTACGAACGAAGCTAAAGGACTTGGCTCAGGGAAAAGTGGAGAAGCTCATCCGATTCTCCCGCCAGAAATATTATGAATATGGTAATAAACCCCACACGATACTAGCGAGGCAACTGCAGAATAAAGCTACAAATGGAAACCCCTCCGGGATTAGGGGCTCTGACGGTGCAATTAGATATGACCCTGAAGGGATGGCTACGGCCTTCCACAATTATTATTCCTCTTTGTACTCACTGCCTTCCCCACTGCTCCATAACCACCAGACTAAAGATACAATACTAAACGATTACCTCGATAGCTGTCAGCTACCCAGACTACCTCGGTCTGCTCTTGAGGACCTAAACGATAAGATCACTACTGAGGAAATTGAAGAAATCGTGAAAAAGTTGTCATCTACTAAAGCCCCAGGCCCCGACGGTCTACCATATCTCTACTACAAGACATATCTACCCTTACTTTCGCAGCATATGGTCTCCTTGTATAATAGCTTCATGATCGGAGGGGAAATTCCCGCCTCTATGCTTCACTCCTATATAACAGTTATTCTGAAAGATGGTAAGGACCCCGTAGACTGCGCAAGTTATAGGCCTATAAGCCTTTTAAATTCGGACTTAAAAATCTTTACAAAAATATTGGCGGAGAGATTGAACAACTGGCTGCCACGATTAATCCATAAAGACCAGGTCGGCTTCGTTCGGTTTCGCCAGGCAGGCGATAACACTCGCCGCCTGCTGGACTTGATAGACGTGGTGAATAAGAGGGGAGATGAGGCCATCCTGTTGAGTCTAGACGCGGAGAAGGCCTTCGACAGGCTGAACTGGGACTTTATGTTCTCTGCACTGCGCCATTTCGGCCTGTCGGGGCCCTTCATTACCGCGCTGCGGGGCTTGTATTCTGCCCCAATGGCGACGGTCCGCTTGCCCCATGCGCATTCTAGGCAACTAGAGATTCGTAATGGCACACGCCAGGGATGCCCTCTCTCCCCGTTGCTATATGTTCTTAGCATTGAGCCTCTTGCAGCTCACCTACGCAGGAGTCCCGATGTAGCTGGAATTCGGATTGGGTCTAAGGAGTTTAAGATTTCTTTATTCGCTGATGATGTCATGCTCACACTGACTAACCTCGTGGTAACCCTTCCAAATCTAAGTAAAATTTTAGAGTCCTACTCACGTTTGTCTGGGTACAAAGTGAACTCGGGTAAAACTGAAGCGCTACAACTTAATATACCGGAACCTAAACTTGGATATTAACAGACGTCCCATGGATACACTTGGAGAACATCTTCCATTAAATATCTGGGGTACATATTACTCCAAGATATAGCGAGATGTATGGGGCAAACTCCCCCCCCCCCCTGATTCGAGATACTGAGATACGACTGAAGAAGTGGTCCTCATTGCCAGTCTCCTTTTTGGGTAAAATAGCAATTATAAAAATGTCGATTCTCCCCAAGTTCCTATACTTGTTTGAAACAATCTCATCAAAAGTCCCACAGACGGTCCTAAAGAGGGTACAGTCGATTTTTCTGAACTTTGTCTGGCATTCGGGGAGACATTGTATTCCCAGAACGGTGATGTGCGCCCCCAAATCTCAAGGGGGTCTGTCCTGCCCGGACATAACTAAATATTATTTTGCCACACATTTAAGGCTCATTCCCTCCTGGTCGAATCTCCCCGCATTCAGCAAATGGATGGAAATCGAAAAATTGTGGCTGGCTCCCAGCAACCCTGATATGGGGTCCGCCTAACGAGATATCTCGGACTGCACTCCTGTGTGAGGGGCCCTAGAGCGAGGGTCGGAGGCAAGGGGTAGTAGTATCAGGGGGAGTGGAGCCTTACCGGTTCGCCCCAAAGGAACAGCGCCTGAAACCGGGCACCGGACTCTGTGACTGCAAAGGACTGGTTAGCCCAGCAGTAAAAACCGGAGGCCAGGGAGACTCCAGGTCTCCTGGCCACAGCAGCACTTGAGGCACAGCCACTTAGCAGAGCCCGGACCGCAGTGAATACAGCGGTGCCCACAGCAGAGCTCTCACAGCCTGCCATTCAAGTGAGGACTACAAGAGAGGGTCAGGGCTTAGCTTCAGACAGCCTGGGACCAAATAGACACAGCGCAACAGAGAGGCCTCATAACTTGCCGAGTGTGGAGATCCTGAACTGTTACCAGACCACCCGGACCCGTATTATCAGAGACTGTACCCTGGACTATACCTGCAACATAAGTAAAAGGTACGGAAACATCAACCTCGAGTGTGTCTGTTATTACGGCCCTTGATCCTGCTCCCTTGATAGACTGTCCTGCAATTCCCTCACCTGATGAGCCGCACACTTGCTGCAGTGAAAAGGACAAGTGACTGTGCTGTACGGTAAGCTGCCTCCCTGTGTAAAGACTACATAAACTATTACAACTGCCCCGGGGATCCCGCTCCACCTATGGGGAGCGTATCCATCTTGCTGCTCCACCATCACCCCAGAGGACTGTCCTGCAGGGCCGGTAACATTACCAGAACCGTAGATGGCGTCACAAAACAGCATTATTTTATTTTTATTGACTGTTTTCCCCTTTGTAAGAGACCACCAGGGCAACAGGAGCGGGCAACAGGCCCTAGTGACATCTCCCAAAAACTAAATGCCCGGTTCAAAGTATCCCATACCTTGGGACAGGTCAAGTGCAGTGAAAGTTGTGTTTGATGATGAACAGCTCTCGTGTCAGTCTGTACTTACATCCCCTACATACGGATAGGCCACCTCTGAGTCGATGCCTTTATTATCTCGCACGTACTCAAACGCGTTGGTCATGAATCCTCCTCCACATCCGTCGTTCTTCGTGACACAGTCTACCAGGTTCTGGGGGCTGAGGACGATCAGTTTTTTAGTCGTTTTTTTCAGTTGTCCTTCCAAGGCCCCAACCGAGCTGAAAGCCCAACAAGACCCACAGGATCCCTGAAACACAAGGAACAAAATAGTGGAAAATGTGATCAATGTTAAAACTCTGATATAATACATAATAATATATCTATGATGAGCCATTCCCAACGAATATTCATCTGTGTGTCTTTGGTTTTGCGTCCTTTATTCCTTCATAACATTGTTATTTTTCCCTCCACACAGACATATAAGGGCTTGTTATACTGAAAAACAAGAAAAATAAATCCAAGTGGGGTGAAATGGTTCTCGAAGATAATGGCAGACAGGTTGGAGGGTTCACCCTAATCAATATAGGTACATTAATGGCAATTTTAAATGGAGTGATGCCACCTGGACCTACCTGTCATTATCACTGATGGGCAGACACCACCTGGTCCCACCTCCCATTATCACTGATGGACAGACACCACCTGGTCCCATCTGCCATTATCACAGATGAGCAGACACCACCTGGTCCCATCTGCCATTATCACTGATGAGCAGACACCACCTGGTCCCATCTGCCATTATCACAGATGAGCAGACACCACCTGGTCCCATCTACCATTATCACTGATGAGCAGACACCACCTGGTCCCACCTCCCATTATCACTGATGGACAGACACCAGCTGGCCCCACCTCCCATTACACTGATGGGCAGACACCACCTGGTCCCACCTCCCATTACACTGATGAGCAGACACCACCTGGTCCCACCTCCCATTATCACTGATAGACAGACACCACCTGGTCCCACCTCCCATTACACTGATGGGCAGACACCACCTGGTCCCATCTCCCATTACACTGATGGACAGACACCACCTGGTCCCACCTCCCATTATCACTGATGGACAGACACCACCTGGTCCCACCTCCCATTGCACTGATGGACAGACACCACCTGGTCCCACCTCCCATTACACTGATGAGCAGACACCACCTGGTCCCACCTCCCATTATCACTGATAGACAGACACCACCTGGTCCCACCTCCCATTACACTGATGGGCAGACACCACCTGGTCCCATCTCCCATTACACTGATGAGCAGACACCACCTGGTCCCACAGCCCATTATCACTGATGGGTAGACACCACCTGGTCCCACCTCCCATTATCACTGATGAGCAGACACCACCTGGTCCCACAGCCCATTATCACTGATGGGCAGACACCACCTGGTCCCACAGCCCATTATCACAGATGGACAGACACCACCTGGTCCCACCTCCCATTATCACTGATGAGCAGACACCACCTGGTCCCACCTCCCATTATCACTGATGGGCAGACACCACCTGGTCCCATCTCCCATTACACTGATGGGCAGACACCACCTGGACCTACCTGTCATTATCACAGATGGACAGATACCACCTGGTCCCACCACCCATTATCACTGATGGGTAGACACCACCTGGTCCCACAGCCCATTATCACAGATGGACAGACACCACCTGGTCCCACCTCCCATTATCACTGATGAGCAGACACCACCTGGTCCCATCTGCCATTATCACTGATGAGCAGACACCACCTGGTCCCATCTGCCATTATCACTGATGAGCAGACACCACCTGGTCCCACCTCCCATTATCACTGATGGACAGACACCACCTGGTCCCACCTCCCATTACACTGATGGGCAGACACCACCTGGTCCCACCTCCCATTACACTGATGAGCAGACACCACCTTGTCCCACCTCCCATTATCACTGATAGACAGACACCACCTGGTCCCACCTCCCATTACACTGATGGGCAGTCACCACCTGGTCCCACCTCCCATTACACTGATGAGCAGACACCACCTGGTCCCATCTGCCATTATCACAGATGAGCAGAGACCACCTGGTCCCATCTACCATTATCACTGATGAGCAGACACCACCTGGTCCCACCTCCCATTATCACTGATGGACAGACACCACCTGGTCCCACCTCCCATTATCACTGATAGACAGACACCACCTGGTCCCACCTCTCATTACACTGATGGGCAGACACCACCTGGTCCCATCTCCCATTACACTGATGGACAGACACCACCTGGTCCCACCTCCCATTATCACTGATGGACAGACACCACCTGGTCCCACCTCCCATTATCACTGATAGACAGACACCACCTGGTCCCACCTCCCATTACACTGATGGGCAGACACCACCTGGTCCCATCTCCCATTACACTGATGAGCAGACACCACCTGGTCCCACCTCCCATTACACTGATGAGCAGACACCACCTTGTCCCACCTCCCATTATCACTGATAGACAGACACCACCTGGTCCCACCTCCCATTACACTGATGGGCAGTCACCACCTGGTCCCACCTCCCATTACACTGATGAGCAGACACCACCTGGTCCCACCTCCCATTATCACTGATGGGCAGACACCACCTGGTCCCATCTCCCATTACACTGATGGGCAGACACCACCTGGTCCCATCTCCCATTACACAGATGAGCAGACACCACCTGGTCCCACAGCCCATTATCACTGATGGGCAGACACCACCTGGTCCCACAGCCCATTATCACTGATGAGCAGACACCACCTGGTCCCACAGCCCATTATCACTGATGGGCAGACACCACCTGGTCCCATCTGCCATTATCACTGATGAGCAGACACCACCTGGTCCCACCTCCCATTATCACTAATGGACAGACACCACCTGGTCCCATCTGCCATTATCACTGATGAGCAGACACCACCTGGTCCCACCTCCCATTACACTGATGGGCAGACACCACCTGGTCCCACCTCCCATTACACTGATGAGCAGACACCACCTTGTCCCACCTCCCATTATCACTGATAGACAGACACCACCTGGTCCCACCTCCCATTACACTGATGAGCAGACACCACCTGGTCCCACAGCCCATTATCACTGATGGGTAGACACCACCTGGTCCCACCTCCCATTATCACTGATGGGCAGACACCACCTGGTCCCATCTCCCATTTCACTGATGGGCAGACACCACCTGGTCCCACCTCCCATTACACAGATGAGCAGACACCACCTGGTCCCACAGCCCATTATCACTGATGGGCAGACACCACCTGGTCCCACAGCCCATTATCACTGATGAGCAGACACCACCTGGTCCCACAGCCCATTATCACTGATGGGCAGACACCACCTGGTCCCACCTCCCATTACACTGATAGGCAGAGACCACCTGGTCCCACAGCCCATTATCACTGATGGGCAGACACCACCTGGTCCCACCTCCCATTTATCACTGGTGGGCAGACACCACTTGGTCCTACAGCCCATTATTATTATTAATGAGAAAGGGTTACATACAGACAAGTTAAAAAACAATGAACAAACTAAGGGTACCTTTACACGCCGCTACTGGATGGTGGCAACAACCGGGTACTTCACGTGCACGAGCACGCACAAACGGTTGCAAACGGTAATCGCACCACCTTTACACGCCGCAACAAGATGCGCTACAGTAGGTTACATCTATCTCTAGATACACCGCCGGGTGCCACAAGTTACCTTCTGTAACTCACCTTACCTCATTTACACACCGCTACAACAAGCTAATATGGGCGGACCTGTTGCAGCAGGGACAACACATAGGCGTGCCACAATTGTGGATTACGAGACGTCCGTACGCTGATAGGACAAAGCAAGAACATCATGATTGGCCAGGCATCGCAGGAGGCTGATTAATACATGACGCTCCAGCAATTGTGTAGTGTGACTGGTCAGCTCCTTAAATATGCCGCCCTATGCAGCGTCTACCAATCGTAATGCAGGAGCTTCCTCCAATGATCGCTGATGGGGCGCGGTAACCCGGAGCCTGTGTACATACCAGGTACATAGCATGGTGTAGAAACAACCCTTCTGTTCCGTCTTTACACGCCGATACAGGTTGCTACAATCGCCTGGGTAGCCACCTGTTTCAGGGCAGTGCTCGGAAACAGGTGCCGCTACTGGCGGGTGGCTACAACCGTCCTCACACGCCACTACCACGGGTTGAATTGGCGGTGCAAGATACATTTCTCTCATGTACCCGGTTGTTGCCACCATCCAGTAGCGGCATGTAAAGGTACAATAATAGTGACAGACTGATACAGGCAACCACCTGATGAAGACAGTCCTATGTACTGTCGAAACATGTTGTGGAGATTGCAGGAGGATTATTAATAAAGGTTTGTTAATTTTTGCTTAACTACCATTATACTGTCATCCTTAGCGCTCCCTATGAGACTTCTATACTTTTATCTTTCTGACTGATACAGAGAGGAGAGAGGACCCAGCCCTTGCGGGCTTACATTCTACAGGGCAACAGGAGAGAGACAGTAGGTTGGGTCTGCTCAGGTGGCGGTAGAGCGCCGGGTCTAGTGGTGTTGGAGTGCCAGGTCCGATGGTGGTGGAGTGCCGGGTCCAGTGGTGTTGAGGCGGCACTGTGGTCATTGCAGGTTGTAGGCGGTTATGACGAGATGGGTTTTCAGGTTCCGCTTGAAGTTTCCGAGTGTAGGGGACAGTCGGACATTTTGGGTGCAAAGTTCCAGAGAATGGGGGCTGCTTGGGCGAAGCATTGCAGGCGGTTAGATGAGGAACGTACAAGTGTGGAGGAGAGGAAGTGGTCTTGGGATGATCGAAGATTATGAGTTGGATGATATCAGGAGATTAGTTCAGTGATATATAGGGGGACAGATTATCGCTGATGAGCAGATGCCACCTCCCATTACAGTAATGGGCAGACACCACCTGGTCTCACCTACCATTACACTGATGGGTAGTCACCACCTGGTGCCACCTCCCATTATCTCTAATGGGCAAACACCACTTGGTCCGAACTCCGATTATCACAGATGGACAGACGCTACCTGGTCCCACCTCCCATTACACTGATGGGAAGACACCACCTGGTCCCACCTCCCATTACACTGATGGGGAGACACCACCTACACCCACCTCCCATTATCTCTGATCGGCATACACCACCTGGTCCCACCTTCCATTATCTCTGATGTTCAGACAACATCTGGTCCCACAGCCCATTACACTGAGGGTCAGACACCACCTGGTCCCACCTCCCATTATAACTGATGGGCAGACACCACCTGGTCCCACCTCCCATTATCACTGATGGGCAGGCACCACCTTGTCCCACCTCCCATTATCACTGATGGGCAGGCACCACCTAGCCCACCTCCCATTATCACTGATGGGCAGGCACCACCTTGTCCCACCTCCCATTATCACTGATGGGCAGGCACCACCTAGCCCACCTCCCATTATCACTGATGGGTAGGCACCACCTGGTCCCATCTC
Organism: Allobates femoralis; assembly: GCA_033576535.1. Lineage (NCBI taxonomy): Eukaryota > Metazoa > Chordata > Amphibia > Anura > Aromobatidae > Allobates > Allobates femoralis. Next base: position 100,450,322 of record JARQOC010000012.1, on the reverse strand, counting down.
CCATTATCTCTGATGGGCAGACACCACTTGGTCCTACTTCCCATTTATCATTGATGAGCAGAAACCACATGGTCCCATCTCCCATTATCACTGATGGCAGATGTCTCCTGATCTCATCTGTCTTTATCTCTGATGGATAAATGCCAACTGATCTCAACTCCTATAATCTCTGATTATCTCTAATGGGCAGACATAACCTTGTCCCACCTCTTATTAACTCTGGTGGGCAAATACCACCTGGTCCCATTTCCCATTGTCACTGATGGACGGATGCCACTTGGTTCCCCCTCCCATTATCACTGATGGGCAGATGCCACCTGGTCCCATCTCTCATTACACTGATGGGCAGACACCACGTGGTACCACCTCCCATTATCTCTGATGGACGGATGCCACTTGGTTCCCCCTCCCATTATCACTGATGGGCAGATGCCACCTGGTCCCATCTCTCATTACACTGATGGGCAGACACCACGTGGTACCACCTCCCATTATCTCTGATGGACGGATGCCACTTGGTTCCCCCTCCCATTATCACTGATGGGCAGATGCCACCTGGTCCCATCTCTCATTACACTGATGGGCAGACACCACGTGGTACCACCTCCCATTATCTCTGATGGACGGATGCCACTTGGTTCCCCCTCCCATTATCACTGATGGGCAGATGCCACCTGGTCCCATCTCTCATTACACTGATGGGCAGACACCACCTGGTCCCATCTCTCATTACACTGATGGGCAGACACCACCTAGTCCCCATATCTCTAGAATCAAACTTTGGGTATCATTAAGATGAAAAAAAAGGTCTTGACAGGGAAACAGTAATTCAGAAAACAAATTGGTCACTTTTGACCTGGCGACAAGTTTTCAGTTATATTTTAACATAGAACAGAAGGAGATAGATAAAGAAAAGAGGGCAAAAACCTGTGTTTTTTGCAAAGTGAAAAGCATTTACTTTAAGTCACAGGCTCAGGCAGGAAATTACAGAAATAATAACACCTATTTCAAAATGTATCTATACCAAAAAGCTGAGGTAAAATTGGGGAGGACTGCGGGTGTAACTATAACATTTCCATACAAATTTTGTGCTACAAGGTAATATATTCAAAGCTTTTTGTACATAATATGGAAACTCATAGGCAGGGCCATCCTGTATTATCTTATCCTAATTAGATTTAAAATGATCTTTTAAAGAAGGTCTGTCAAAAGTGTCCAGTTTTGGCTTTTTTTTATTCCCTTTGTTCCCATTTTTTATCTTTTAAATACAACATATGTTTCAAGAGATATGGGCCATTAAGATATGTTAGTGCTCCTCAGGGGCATGTTTTTATGAAGCACTGCATAATTACCCTGTAAGCCCCGCCTCTTTGTAAACACCAACACCAATAAGTAGACCGATATCCCAGGAACCATATGGCGGATTTAAAAATATTAAAAATTGGATTACTCATAGGAGAAAAGGGAATAAAATAAGGCCGGAATAATGGGTAAATCATCTGTTATTCTGGGACTTTCTTTCGATTGGGGTTGATTTTTTATCTTTCCTCATCTTCTTGTCATTCTTGTTGCTGCTGTATCGTCTTCTTTTGTGCTTTACCTTGAAAACACCAATAAAAAGGATTGAAAAAAATGACCTCCAGGTCAGTATGATTATCGCTGTACTAAAGTGGCTAAAAAATATCAAAAATTGGTTTGTGTCTCCATCTTTATTTTACCATCGATACTTATTTTGCATGACGAGATATAGTTTTTACTTGGTATATTTGGGTGTATGTATTAGAATTTGATAGTTTTTTATTGAATTTTTCAGGAGGACCTAAAAAATATTACAATCCTACCATATTTCTTTTTGGCGTTTATCCTATCAATCATTCTATCAGACTTTTACATAAGAAGAAGTACCTAGTAGTCTATTTTTTTTATTTTTAAATGAGGAAAAAGTTATATATTTTTTAATACTTTTTTAAAATGCCTAAAGGGGGCGTGAACCTACGATTTTTCACACTTAATGTGATATTGCAGTATACTGTAAAAAACCATGGCACCATCCTTTTAGATGTGGCTGTCTCTGGTACTGCAGCTCATTCCTATTTATCTCAGCTGCAGTACCAGACACAACCACATCCATGTTATGGCGCTGCACTTGTTAAATAATGAGGGGGATGTGAAAATTAAGGGCCCCTTTGATCAGCAATCAAAAACCTGTTACAATAGACCATCAATTTAGAAGTCCCAAAATAACACCTTTAATAGAAATGTGGCAGATTTTTTTCTTAAAGGGGCTCCGTTGTCTTACCTGGTTCCTGACTGGGGAGACGTAACCTTTTTTCCTATAGTCAATGGAGTCTGGGACAGGACCCATCACTTTGTCGTCAACAGCAGTGTTGTTCCTTGCCCTGTTTCGAGGAGGAACTTTAAGACCGGTCATGGTTCCTACGACTTCTTCAGTTGTCTTAAAGGGAATGAAAGCTTAAATTAAATCTAGAAATATTATTTCCAGCCCACCATAGATTGAATTCAGTCTAAACACAAAGAACCATTTCTGATCTTCTACTGCCTCAATCTCATGGTGGACACCAGATCTGTAGATCCATACCACCATGTGTGGATCCATTCAATGCCAGTGGCCTTGTGACCACGGACGTTAAGTCAAGGCAGCAACTTACCATATCTCCAAATTGGTTCATGCCCATCGTGTAGGTGTGTAGACCCTGAGAATACTCCATGTTGTGGTTAGTGATGTACTTGTAGTTCTTCTCCCAGATTAAGCGCCTCATCACCTCTTCAGACTGTAAACGATACATGGATCTGGTTAGGAAATCAATGGGCTCCTCCAAGAGTAATAACCCATCATTAGAGAGATAACAGAGCTCGTCCTACATTCCATGTGACCCTGGTTGGCATCCAATGTTGCATAATGCCACCACACACTACCAATAAAATACTGCCGTAGTATAATAATACAAATAATACATTTTTCTTATACTACTTCCTTGAAGAGCCCACAACGCCACCATATACAACCCAAACTATAAGCAGAATCCAAACAATACTCCTTGAAAAATCATACATAATACAACCATATAGTTCCCATTTAATTCACTTTACAACATTACTCCTCTGGGTTTTTTCACCTGCAAGGACCTAGGGAAGTGGATTGGTTTGCCAACCCCTAAAGAGCCCCCCACACCTAAGTCATCAGGGGCATTGCTTCGTACTCTATGCCATAGTTTTTTTCTTAAAGGAGCTCCTCTGTTGATTGTGAGCCCTCGCGGACAGCGTCCTCTCCCCTTCTGTACCTGTATGCCATATGTTGTCCATGTACCTTGTACTTGTCTTTGTATACCCCTTCCACAAGTAAAGCGCCATGGAATTAATGGCGCTATAATAATAAATAATAATAGTTTTTGGGTTGTTACTATTGTGAACACAGAAAAAGGGAAATAACTTCTACAGGAGCAGATGCACCCGTACTCAACTGGTTCCTGTACAGACTAGAAAATCACTAGCTGCACAACTAACAACACAAACTCGGACCGGGCTCCCTAAAAGGCCGATGATGTGTTTCTCGTATGTACTGAAGGGCCAGAGGGGTGGCCGCAATACACTGCCTACAAGGGAAAAAGAAGATGGCAAGGTGGATACAAAAACTCAGAGTGAGAAAACTTAAAACCTTCAGATAAGGTGAAAGAAAGTAAAACAAACAGACTCACAGCAGGTACTCAAGCAGTATGAGACAAAAGAGTGCATAGGGTCTTATTTCGTGGCAGAGAGGTCAGGTTGTGTTGACCTACAACCAGTATTATGCTCACAACAGCTGCCGCTGGATCCACACTCCCACGTGCAACGTAGCAAAAAACTGAAGAAACAAGACGAAGTGCTGGTGATCCTTGGGTTAATCCCTGAGGAAGGGAGAGGCTGCTCTGAAACGCGTCAGAATAAAGTAACACCGTTGCACCAGACTTCTTGGGTCCTGGTTCTTCCTTTCAGCAGCACGGCTCACCAGCACTTCGTCCTGTTTCTCCAATAAACTGTAGGATTGGAACTCCTAAAACAAGTCTACCTAGAGGTATAGTCAGCAAGGAAGTGCAGTGAAAAATGAATATATAAAACATAAGCCAGACTGTGAAAGGCACACCAAAATAGAACCACCTGGAGAGGAGTGAACCAAGAAGACAAAGACAATTGGAACCATCAGCATTTCGGCAGGGAAGGAAAAGGCACAGAAGAACGTACCATGCAACAGTAGGTAAACAGATCAAATCGCAATGCCAGTTACCTTTCCATTGTATTGCTTCTGAAATGTTTTTTTCCATTGTTCCCATTCCGAGTCCAGCGCATCATCTGAATAAAGGCCAGCGCTCACCAATGGAAGAACCAAGAGCACAAGGTGGAGAATCATTGTACTGCAAAAGACAAGAAATAGATCCTCAGGGGTGGGCAGATAGAGATAAATTGTTTTAACATACATCTCATGAATTTTATTTGGAAACATCGGAGGCTTTTACTTTGTGTAATCATTACATTAATAGTCCGGCTATAGAGTGAGAGAGCCGATGAGTCCACTATACTGAATCTCCACCCACCTAGACTGACTGACAGCTAGTGACAGCAGTGAAAGAGGTCAGCAGGGAGGAGGGACCCTGAAGAGAAGTCCAGTATACTAAGTAAATGGAGAGTTTCATTAATTAATTGTGCAACCATTGTGATATGGATTTTCAAACTAACTACATCTATTAGATATTTCATGTATTGTGAAATCTAATGCCAGATTCACTTTAGAATCTGAAGCACAGTGTCATACTATTGTATGGAGTTATTCGCAAGACACCCAAGGCCCCCCCACCATTACGATCACTACTGAGAACTCTTGGAGAACTAAGAGAAATTCAAAGTCTTAGAGGAGTTCTGACTTTTTATGGAGGATTTGGAGAGATTCCATTGACTTTCTGCTGTAAAAGACTCAGCAATTAAAAAGATTTTGGAAGAGTTTTTGAAGTAGTTTTAGAGAACGATCCTTGGAAAAAACAAGAACTCCTAAGGTTATAAGGTTATGTGCACACACACTCATCTTTATGCAAGTTTTCAAAGCAGAAACTCCGAGTTTCTAAGGAGCTTTGCGATTTAGAGGAGGATTTGATGATTCCACCTGCACCCCACGTCTTTTTCAGACAGAGTTTACTTGTAATTTACCCGAAAAAGTGCCAGAATAGTAGAACATCGACATAAAAAGCTTCATTTTGAAGAACATTCTTTGTTGGCTTCAGCTTGGAAGACACAAATTTTTTCAATGAAAATGGAAGGTAAAATCTGCTGACGGTGACGCTCCGAGAAGAAGAGAGCACACATACCAATGAAAGGTTCTGAACTTGGTGGTTGCACACAATCAAAGAATGCCGGTTTCCCCTGAGTTTGTGCACTAACAACTCGTGTGCACACAGCCCTACAAAGGAGCCACATCCTGAAGAAGATTCTGCTGGAAAGCTTCATCATATCTGAACACAACCTGAAAGGGATCTTACCTTCAAAGATGGAGGGGGGTTTCACAGCTGCAGTTAACCTCGGCCACACTTCTCTGGCTGGCACAACTATACCAAATATGTCTGCGATGGCAGCCCCGGCAGTCACACCTCAAGAAGCCCCAGGAGGAAACTTCTATGGTGGTGCGGAGACCTCTGCTCTGCAGTTTCAGTTATAGACAGAAGAGAGAACATTACCAGAGAATCTGTATGAATCAGATCCGAGTCACGAGGATCACTCTGTGGGTTGTCCACAGATGGTTCAACTTAAGAACAAAAACGCCCCCAAATTCCTAGTAAAGAGTGAAATTGAGGAACTGAAGTCAGATGCTCGGCTCTCCTGGTATAACCTGCACAGACACAAGTTTATTACCCCTCTGAGATGGAATTTTGGCCTCTTTATAATCTGCTCCTGGTCTGTCATTTTACAGGCGTCTTCTCCCAATTATCATATCTCTCCACAGGAGATCAATGAGATTTAGATCTGGACTCATTGCTGCCTCTTCAGATCTCTCCAGCACTTTGTTTCCTCCATTTCTGGGCTTCTTGATGTTTGGGGTCATTGTCCTGCTGGAGACCCCTGACCTATGACGCCCCCAGCTCTCTGACACTGGACTCTACATTGCTATCCAAAATTCTTTGATATCTTCAGATTTCATGATATCTTGCACACAGTAAAGGCCCCCAGTGCCAGAGGAAGCAAAACATCCCGAAACATCTCTGACCTCCCCCATATGTGACTGTAGGTCCTGTGCTCTTCTCTCTGACCTCCCCCATATGTGACTGTAGGTCCTGTGATCTTTTCTCTGTCCTCCCCTATATGTGACTGTAGGTCCTGTGTTCTTTTCTCTGCCCTCCCCCATATGTGACTGTAGGTCCTGTGTTCTTTTCTCTGCCCTCCCCCATATGTGACTGTAGGTCCTGTGTTCTTTTCTCTGTCCTCCCCCATATGTGACTGTAGGTCCTGTGCTCTTTTCTCTGACCTCCCCCATAAGTGACTGTAGGTCCTGTGCGCTTTTCTCGGACCTCCCCCATATGTGACTGTAGGTCATGTGCTCATTTCTCTGTCCTCTCACATATGTGACTGTAGATCCTGTGCTCTTTTCTCTGACCTCCCCCATATTTGACTGTAGGTCCTGTGCTCTTTTCTCTGTATTCCTCCATATGTGACTGTAGGTCCTGTGCTGTTTTCTCTGTCCTCTCCCATATGTGACTGTAGGTCCTGTGCTGTTTTCTCTGTCCTCCACCATATGCGAGTGTAGGTCCTGTGCTCTCTTCTCTGAATTCCTCCATATGTGACTGTGGGTCCTGTGCTCTTTTCTCTGACCTCCACCATATGCGAGTGTAGGTCCTGTGCTCTTTTCTCTGTATTCCTCCATATGTGACTGTAGGTCCTGTCTTCTTTTCTCTGACCTCCCCCATATGTGACTGTAGGTCTTGTGCTCTTTTCTCTGACCTCCCCCATATGTGACTGTAGGTCCTGTGCTCTATTCTCTGACTTCCCCCATATGTAACATTAGGTCCTGTTCTCTTTTCTCTGCCCTCCCCATATGTGACTATAGATCCTGTGCTCTTTTCTCTGTATTCCTCCATATGTGACTGTAGGTCCTGTGTTCTTTTCTCTGACCACCACCATATGTGACTGTAGGTCCTGTGCTGTTTTCTCTGTCCTCCACCATATGCGAGTGTAGGTCCTGTGCTCTCTTCTCTGAATTCCTCCATATGTGACTGTGGGTCCTGTGCTCTTTTCTCTGACCTCCACCATATCGAGTGTAGGTCCTGTGCTCTTTTCTCTGTATTCTCCATATGTGACTGTAGGTCCTGTCTTCTTTTCTCTGACCTTCCCATATGATGACTGTAGTCCTGTGCTCTTTTCTCTGACCTCCCCATACGTGACTGTAGTCCTGTGCTCTAATTCTTGACTTCCCCATATGTAACATTAGGTCCTGTTCTCTTTTCTCTGCCCTCCCATATGTGACTATAGATCCTGTGCTCTTTCTCTGTATTCCTCCATATGTGACTGTAGGTCCTGTGTTCTTTCTCTGACCACACCATATGTGACTGTAGTCCTGTGCTCTTTTCTCTGAATTCCCCCATATGTGACTGTAGGGCCTGTGCTCTTCCTCTGACCTCCCCCATATGTGACTGTAGGTCTGTGCTCTTTTCTTGTCGCCTCATTCTGTTTTGCTAACAGTAGAATGATGTGTTTTGCCAAAAAGCTCTATCTTTTCTCATCTGTCCAAGACGCTTTGCAGAAGGATTTTGGTTCCTCACATACACAAAGACAGAAAAAAGCTAAATGTATCAGTGAGGCCCTCCTGGGTCTTCTCCATAAGGTTCCTAAATCATATGTGGACAGATAGTTCCCCTGACACTGATGCTCCCTGAATCTGCAGGACAGCTTAAATTTCTTTGGTATTAGATTGGGGAAGCTTATCCACTATCTGGACTATCCTGCATTGAAACCTTTCATCAATTTTTCTCTGCTGTGCACATCCAAGGAGATTAGAAACAGTGCCACTGGTTGTAAACCTCTTGATTATGTTGATAAAGAAACATCAAGATCTTTGAAGAATGACTTATAACCTTGGGATTGTTGAGAAACAAAATTGTTGAAAAATATCAAGTCCTCAGTTAGTTTTCTTCTCCTCTTTCTTTCCTCCATAGTTAGTGTGGCACACACAGACACACAATGCAAAGATGGAGTCAACGTCTCCTCTTTTTATCAGGTGTGATTTCCATATTGCCCACACCAGTTACTTGCCACAGGTGAATGTGAATGACATTCGTATGCTTGATGCAAAGTTGTTTACCCATAATTTTGAAAAGATAACAATTTTGTCCGAATAATTTTTGGGGTTTTGTGTAAAATTATGTCCAATTTGCCTTTTTTCTGTTTTATTTTTTTAAGCTGTGCCAATACGCACAAAGGAAATACATATGTGTATGATATATTATGTCTAATTGAAATCATTTTCTGAGATAAATGCTTCATTTTCTGGAGCAATTTCGAGGGGGCCAGCACTTTCACCTGTGACTGTATAAAACATGCTCCTCCTCAATAACCCATCCCCACACATTAATGTGGCACATTTTCCGTGCCCATTGCGGTGCCCTAAAGGGACACACTTACCTTAGCACTTAGGGCTTGGTATATCTTAACTGTACATCCTATGTCACTGCTATTAAACACCATAAGGTGCATTATATTTGGTTGCTGATGAGCTTTAAAAGTGATGTGATGGTGGGTTTACACACACCAATTTCTGTGTCCAATATCTGAACAGATCTCTGGTTGCAGTGAAATCATGGATACATTGTTCCATTTTGTGGCTGTGTACAACATGGAGCAATGTATCCATGATTTCACTGAAACCAGAGATCTGTTCAGATATTGGACTCAGATATCTGTGTGTGTGAAGTGGCCTTAAATGTTACAGCCGCACCCTAATTAAGAGGTTAATTATATTTTATTACCCAGGCTACTAAAGTACTCTCAACCTTTATTCTTGTTTTATATTCCTCTTGTTATAGCAGAGACATTTTGTATTTTTTTTTTTTTTAACACTTATTTTACGAGGCCAGAGCGAACCCCAAGGAAGGCAGGAACAATGTCAAAGGCCAAAACAAGTCCAAAACGAGGAAGGGATGAAACCAGAACGAGAACAGAAAGAGGCCGGAATGAAACTGGAAATAGGATTTTATAGAGTTGTATTGAGTTGTGACCTTTGTCTCACTCCCTGAAACACAGGAGCTGCAGGCAGGTCACAAATTGCTGGAGACCAACGGCGATAGAGGGTGAAATCGTCAGAAAGGGAGTATAATACAGGGGTCAGGAAGCTTAGATTAAAAGTGCTGCTACAGCGGGGCAATAAAAACAACAACACTGGAGTGATGCTTAGACACAGCATTGTGTAAATATGACCTATGTAACAAATGTGACATTTTATATATGCACTGTGACTGCACCAGCAGAATAGTGAGTGCAGCTCTGGAGTATAATACAGGAGGTAACTCAGGATCAGTAATGTAATGTATGTACACAGTGACTGCACCAGTAGAATATGATGCAGCTCTGAGTATACAGGTAACTCAGATCATAATGTATGTGACAGTGACTGACATCGATATAGCAGCTGAGTATATACGGGGTAACTCAGGATCAGTAATGAAATGTATGTACACAGTGACTGCACCACAGAATAGTGAGTGCAGCTCGATGTATACATACAGAGGTAACAGGATCACAGTTCATGTATCAGTCAGTGTATACACAGTGACTGCACCAGCAAATAGTGAGTGCAGCTCTGGAGTATAATACAGGAGGTAACTCAGGATCAGTAATGTATGTATGTACACATGATGCACCGCAGAATAGTGAGTGCAGCTCAGTAAGATATAATACAGGATGGTAATCAGGTATCAGTAATGTATGTAGTACACAGTGACTGCACCAGCAGAATAGTGAGTGCAGCTCGGAGTATAATACAGGAGGTAACTCAGGATCTAATGTAATGTATGTACACAGTGACTGCACCAGCAGAATAGTGAGTGCAGCTCTGGAGTATAATAAGGAGGTAACTCAGGATCAGTAATGTAGTATGTACACAGTGACTGCACCAGCAGAATAGTGAGTGCAGCTCTGGAGTATAATACAGAGGTAACTCAGGATCAGTAATGTATGTGACACAGTGACTGCACAGCAGAATAGTGAGTGCAGCTCTGGAGTATAATACAGAGGTAACTCAGGATCAGTAATGTAATGTATGTACACAGTGACTGCACCAGCAGAATAGTGAGTGCAGCTCTGAGTATAATACAGGAGGTAACTCAGGATCAGTAATGTAATGTAGTACACAGTGACTGCACCAGAGAATAGTGAGTGCAGCTCTGGAGTATAATACAGGAGGTAACTCAGGATCATAATGTATGTCACAGTGACTGCACCACAGAATAGTGAGTGCAGCTCTGGAGTATAATACAGGAGGAAACCAGGATCAGTAATGTAATGTATTACACAGTGACTGCACCAGCAGAATAGTGAGTGCAGCTCTGGAGTATAATACAGGAGGTAACTCAGGATCAGTAATGTAATGTATGTACACAGTGACTGCACCAGCAGAATAGTGAGTGCAGCTCTGGAGTATAATACAGGAGGTAACTCAGGATCAGTAATGTATGTACACAGTGACTGCACCAGCAGAATAGTGAGTGCAGCTCTGGAGTATAATACAGGAGGTAACTCAGGATCAGTAATGTAATGTATGTACACAGTGACTGCACCAGCAGAATAGTGAGTGCAGCTCTGGAGTATAATACAGGAGGTAACTCAGGATCAGTAATGTAATGTATGTACACAGTGACTGCACCAGCAGAATAGTGAGTGCAGCTCTGGAGTATAATACAGGAGGTAACTCAGGATCAGTAATGTAATGTATGTACACAGTGACTGCACCAGCAGAATAGTGAGTGCAGCTCTGGAGTATAATACAGGAGGTAACTCAGGATCAGTAATGTAATGTATGTACACAGTGACTGCACCAGCAGAATAGTGAGTGCAGCTCTGGAGTATAATACAGGAGGTAACTCAGGATCAGTAATGTAATGTATGTACACAGTGACTGCACCAGCAGAATAGTGAGTGCAGCTCTGGAGTATAATACAGGAGGTAACTCAGGATCAGTAATGTAATGTATGTACACAGTGACTGCACCAGCAGAATAGTGAGTGCAGCTCTGGAGTATAATACAGGAGGTAACTCAGGATCAGTAATGTAATGTATGTACACAGTGACTGCACCAGCAGAATAGTGAGTGCAGCTCTGGAGTATAATACAGGAGGTAACTCAGGATCAGTAATGTATGTACACAGTGACTGCACCAGCAGAATAGTGAGTGCAGCTCTGGAGTATAATACAGGAGGTAACTCAGGATCAGTAATGTAATGTATGTACACAGTGACTGCACCAGCAGAATAGTGAGTGCAGCTCTGGAGTATAATACAGGAGGTAACTCAGGATCAGTAATGTAATGTATGTACACAGTGACTGCACCAGCAGAATAGTGAGTGCAGCTCTGGAGTATAATACAGGAGGTAACTCAGGATCAGTAATGTATGTATACAGTGACTGCACCAGCAGAATAGTGAGTGCAGCTCTGGAGTATAATACAGGAGGTAACTCAGGATCAGTAATGTAATGTATTTACACAGTGACTCCACCAGCAGAATAGTGAGTGCAGCTCTGGAGAATAATACAGGAGGTAACTCAGGATCAGTAATGTAATGTATGTACACAGTGACTGCACCAGCAGAATAGTGAGTGTAGCTCCGGAGTATAATACAGGAGGTAACTCAGGATCAGTAATGTAATGTATGTACACAGTGACTCCACCAGCAGAATAGTGAGTGCAGCTCTGGAGTATAATACAGGAGGTAACTCAGGATCAGTAATGTAATGTATGTACACAGTGACTGCACCAGCAGAATAGTGAGTGCACCTCTGGAGTATAGTACAGGAGGTAACTCAGGATCAGTAATGTAATGTATGTACACAGTGACTGCACCAGCAGAATAGTGAGTGCAGATCTGGAGTATAATACAGGAGGTAACTCAGGATAAGTAATGTAATGTATGTACACAGTGACTGCACCAGCAGAATAGTGAGTGCAGCTCTGGAGTATAATACAGGAGGTGACTCAGGATCAGTAATGTAATGTATGTACACAGTGACTGCACCAGCAGAATAGTGAGTGCAGCTCTGGAGTATAAAACAGGAGGTAACTCAGGATCAGTAATGTAATGTATGTACACAGTGACTGCACCTGCAGAATAGTGAGTGCAGCTCTGGAGTATAATACAGGAGGTAACTCAGGATCAGTAATGTAATGTATGTACACAGTGACTGCACCAGCAGAATAGTGAGTGCAGATCTGGAGTATAATACAGGAGGTAACTTACGATCAGTAATGTAATGTATGTACACAGTGACTGCACCAGCAGAATAGTGAGTGCAGCTCTGGAGTATAATACTGGAGGTAACTCAGGATCAGTAATGTAATGTATGTACACAGTGACTGCACCAGCAGAATAGTGAGTGCAGTTCTGGAGGATAATACAGGAGGTAACTCAGGATCAGTAATGTGATGTATGTACACAGTGACTGCACCAGCAGAATAGTGAGTGCAGCTCTGGAGTATAATACAGGAGGTAACTCAGGATCAGTAATGTAATATGTTTTCAGTACTTGCTGTATTTTTCAGAACAGGGTTACATTGGTGCTGGGAGGGGGGGGTGCGGTAGTCGGACTATGGCTTGCCGTTTCATACAAACTTGTACTTTCATGGGTCCTGAATACATACAGCGCGCTCTGAACACTGGGGAGTGCAGTCTCTCTTTTGTTACCTTGTGTTTCCAGACACCACAGTTGTACCAGCTGCTGCCCCAGGGATAGTAGGTGACTGCGATTTCACCACGGACGGGTGTGTGGTGCATGGCTTTCCTTGCACATATTTACACTAAATATAATATATGTACACAGTGATTCAACAATATTTTAGATTATTTATTCTAAGTGAATATAATCTATGAGAATACTGTTTACCCTTTGTATTTCCTGTTTCCTTATGATTCAATCATTCTTTCTCCAGTTATTGCAGTGAATAGAACACAAGGTTAATGATTTGTTAAAAATCCCCTTTCTCTACAAATGAGCTGTACAAAGCACCAGCTTATTAATACATGAACAATCCAGTTATTAAAGATATGCCAGAGGGTGAATAGAAGAATGCACAAAGATCAACAAACACTGTTACTTCTCAATGGTGACTCTAAGTATATACAGTGACGGCTCTGGGACTGTGTGCGTCCCCCACATACCCGAGAGGACAGGACTTTCCATCATCTGCAAACTAAATTGCAGGACATTTTGAAGGACACATTTGCATGAGTTACACCCATGTTAGAGTCTGATTTGCAGGACAAAAAAAAATTAGGTTGTGGGTGTCATAGAACATATTGTGCTGGAGGCCTTCACTGCTTACTGGATTATCTGGCTCACCAACATTAGGCATGTAACATTGCATTGGGTTCACAAAAAATGGGCATAATTATTTGGGTGCCAGGGCATAACTATAATGAGTGTAAAGGTTTCAAGTCTAAAAGGCCCAAAAGGCATTGCGTCCTACATTAGATGACAAATTCTATTCAAGACAAGGGATAGCTGGGAGCCAATGGAGATTTTTTGCAGTGGGAATACGAGTTAGGCTGGCTTCACATTTGCGTATGGGAAGGCAGCGTTTTGCTGCGTTCCCATACGCAGTTAAACGCATGCGCACTGCGTTCCTATGTTTAACATAGGAACGCATGGTGCCTGCGTTTGCTGCGTTCGGGTGCGGATGCGGACGATATCTGCTGCTTCCGGTGTCCAGCATCCGCACCCGGGACGCAGCATGTTGGGTTTTTTTGTGCGTTTGGGGAGCTTGGACAATCAGCAAGCGTCCCCAAGCGTACAAAAAAAGCATTGTCTTCAATGGGTCCGCAGTGTCCTCTGCATGACACAGCAGGAGAACGCTGCGGACCCATTGAAAAATCTCCCGGTGGCCGCCGGTGATGTCACAGGAGCTCACCGACGGCCACCGGGAGATCAGCTGACCCTCTGCTGTCCTCCTTCTCCCCGCCGCCTGTAATCTCCTAGCGATGTCGGTGGGGAGAACAGCTGATCTGAAAGCTGTTTGAATCTTCCCGCGCCGACATCTCCTCTCAGTGTCGGCGCGGGAAGATTCAAACAGCTCTCAGATCAGCTGTTCTCCCCGCCGACAGTCCCGGAGCTTACCGGCGGCCGGGGGGCAGAGATCTCCGGCGCTGATCTCCGCCTCCGGCCCGCCCCCGGACAGCGCCGATTGGCTGCCGGGCTCCATAGTGATGTGTCCGCAGGCGGACATTATCCGCTGCGGACACATCAAAGTGTCCCTGCTTCTGACAGCGTTTGTGTCTGCATGCCATCAGCATGCAGACACAAACGCTAATGTGAAGCCAGCCTTACAAGTTATACCACAAAGGGAAACATTTAGTCAGTACAATGAACGATGGAAAGGACAATGGGAGATGAAATGCTGATCAATGGGAGATCAGGAAAAGACACAGAAGAGGGAAAAGTGAACCACAGATCAATTCCAAGTTTAGCTATGGTGCCTCATGGCAGTGGTGGACGGGACCACAGGGGTGCCAAATTTCCCTCTTAGGGTTGGAGCTAAGGTTAGGGCTAAGATTACAGTTGGAACTGGAATTAGGGCCAAAACTAGAACTAGGTTTAGAGCTAAGACTAGAACTGCAGCTATGTTTAGGCACAGAGCTAGTGTTAGAGCTCAGACTAGATTTGGAGCTATTACTATTGTTGGAGCCAGGATTAGGGTTAAGACTAGAGTTGGGGTTATGGATGGGGTTGGAGCTAGGGTTATAGTTAAGAGTAGAATTGGAGCTATGACTATTATTGGAACAAGGGATAGGGCTAAGACCAGAGTTTGAGCTATGGATATTGCTGGAGCTAGGGTTGGGGCTAAGACTAGAGATGGAGGTATGACTAGGGTGAGAGTTACAGTTAGGGCTAATGTTAGAGTTGGAGCTATGATTAGGGTTGGAGCTAGATTAAGGGCTAGGGCTGGAGTTGAAGCTATGACTAGAGTTGGAGCTAGGGTTGGGGCTACGGCTGGAGTTGAAGCTATGACTAAGTTTGGGGCTAGGCTTAGGGCTATTGCTAGAGTTGGAGCTATGACTAGGGTTGATGCAAATATAAAAGCTGAGACTAGAGTTGGAGCTTTGACTAGTGTAGGAGATAGGGTTACTGCTAAGACTAGAGTTGGAGCTATGGTTATTGTTGGAGCTAGAGATAGGGCAAAGGCTAGAGTTAGAGCAATGACTATTGTTAGAGCTAGGGTTTTGGCCAAGACTAGGTTTGGAGCTATGAATAGGTTTGGAGCTAGGGTTAGAGCTGAGACCAGAGTTGGAACTTAGATTAGGGTTGGAGTGAGAGTTAGGGTTAAGACTTGAGTTATAGGTATATCTAAGGTTGTTGGAGTTAGGGCTAAGTCTAGAGTTGGAGCTATGACTATTGATGGAATTAGGGATAAGGCTAAGACTAGAGTTTAAGCTATGGCTATTGTTGGAGCTAGGGTTGGGGCTGAGACTAGAATTGGGGCTATGGTTAGGGCTAAGACTAGAGATGGAGCTATTACTAGGGTGGGAGGAAGGCTTAAGGCTAAGGCTAGAGTTGGAGCCATGACTAGCGTTGATGCTAGGGTAAAAGTTTAAACTAGAGTTGGAGCTTGTGTTGCAGCCGAAACTAATGTTGGAGCTATGACTGATGTAGGAGCTAGGGTTAATGCTAAGACTAGAGTTGGAGCTATGGTTATTGTTGGAGCTTGACATAGGGCTAGGACTACGGTTAGAGTAATGACTTGTTGGAGCTAGAGTTAGAGGTGAGACTAGAGTTAGAGCTATGATTAGGGTTAGAGCAAGAGTTAAGATTAAGACTAGAGTTGAAGCTATGTGTAGGATTGGAGCTAGGGTTAGGGCTGAGACTAGAATTGGAGCTATGACTATTAATCGAGGTAGGGTTAATAACAGAGTTATAGCTATTGCTAGTGTTGGAGCTAAGACTAGAGTTGGAGCTATGGCTTGGGTTGGAGCTAGGGTTACTGCTAAGACTAGGCTTTAAGCCAAGACTAAAGTTAGGGCTAAACTGAAATATAACAAAATAGTTACATGACACAAAAAGTAGAAAAATAAAAGTAAAAACTTTAATAAAAGATGTCTAACTTAAGTATTTAAATTGTATGTCTCAAATAGCAGAAAAGATAAGTGTGAAGAGACTCGGCGAGTGTTAGCGGGTCTAGGGTACTCGCCTTGCTCTGGGCACAGTAACCCTTGCTGCCCCACTGCCCTATGGCGAGTTATCACAGTGGTTCAGCATTGGGTGAATTCGCCCTATTTTAAGTTTTTCCCCAGAGTCCTAAAATTCAGAAACATAAAGCTATAGTATTTCTATGAGACAGAGTGACCGCTCAGGCAGTGATCAGCCATACAAAGCCATACACACGTACCTGTGTAATGAGAGTGGTGTCCTCCTCTGCCTGCGCCCTCCTGTATCTGAGCCTGTATCCGACACAGCAATGATATACAGAACGTTGTGGGCTGATCCCTTCCAGGAAGTCCAGACGGGGAATTCTTGGCAGCTGGAGATATTACCAAAACAATATCAGATTCATGCAAAAAGCAGAGTGGTAATACACCGGGTGACAGGGAAGAACATTTCCTCTGCAACCCTCCGACATGCAGTCGTAAAATCCTCGGTTCTAGCACCCTACCATGTGCATCACAGTCCTTTGTTTCTCGTTAACTTCTTTCTTTTCCATTTACATGTGGTGGGCAGTCGTTCGGCTTTGGTCACATCTTACTATTTCATTTTAGGAATTCTTCCCCCAACATCTCCTCTAGAACGTTTTTTATTGTATCTGTGAAGATCTGAAGTTGTGGCTTATAATAATGACCCAGACAGGATAACAATATAACAAGTTTTATTTGTATCCGTACATGAAAAGCAACTCCCGGTAGATAGCCATAATGTGCCCAGTCCACAGGGTCAGAAACCAGCCGGCAATAATAGTCCTCAACTGTCTCCAGACTATGGATATCATAACTGAAGCACATGTATCCAGCTCCACAATAGTCCTTAAGTTAGTTCCTAAAATCCAGTAGGTAGATATCACGACCATAGCACGGGTATCCAGGTTCATTCAGCAAGAATAGTCCTTAGGATGGTTCCTAAAATCCAGAGGTAGATATCACGACTGCAGCATGTGTATCTAGGTTCAGTTGGCAAGAAGTGTTCAAGGATTGTTCCTATAATCCAGAAGATAGATATCATGATTATAGCATGTCTATGCAGGTCAACCAGCAAGAATAGTCCTTAGGATGGTTTCTATAATCCAGAAGATAGATATCACAACCATAGCATGTGTATCCAGGTTCAGCCAGCAAGAACAGTCCTTAAGATGGTTCCTAAAATCGTAGGTAGCTATCACAACTGTGGCATGTGTATCCAAGCTCAGTTGGCAAGAATAGTACTTAGGATGGTTCCTAAAATCCATTAGGTAGCTATCACAACTGTAGCACGTGTACTCAGGTTCAGATGGCAACAATAGTCCTTAGGATGGTTCCTAAAATCAGAACATAGCTATCACGACCGTAGCACATGTATCCGGGTTCAGTCAGCAATAATAAAGTCCTTAGGCTGATTCCTAAAATCCAGAAGGTAGCTACTATGACTGCAGCACATGTATCCAACTTCAGCCGGCAAGGATAGTCCATAGGAAGGTTCCTAAAATCCATAAGGTAGCTATCACGACTGTGGCACGAGTATCCAGATTCATTATCTATAGCCCATCAACTTCAGGATCTGGCCTCAGCACTGATCCTCCCCCTCCCAATTCACAGCACCAACTAACCTCTCCCAAACATGTGTCTTCTTCTTTTCTGGTTTTCTTGGAATAAACCCCTAGTTGGGCAAAGATAAGCACATCCAACACCCTTAACCACCAGGTACATCTAAATTCAAAGTGCAATAAGTTTACTGAAGTCTCTGGCCAGTTTGCAAATGTGAGTATCCAGGAGGCCCCCTGCAGGGAGGAACAAAAGACTCACAACCCCCCAACCAGATGTAGGGCATCGAATGGGAATGTAGACCTGATGGCATTATGGTTAATGAAACCAGGCTAGTACATTCTCTTCCCATTTTCAAATTGTGTACCTTAAACTGACAAGCAAGCAAATTTCCAATAAAACACAAAAATAATACTGATGTAACCAGCGCTCCTCCTGTAAAAAGTCAACTCTACTACATCCATTTGTCCAATAGTCTTTAGTCCATGGCCAGCTCCTCACAGTATTACTACCACAAAGGTCTCTTTTACCTGGGAGACTTGTGACTGGTTTGGGACTTCTGTCTCATTTCTTTATTGAGACTACCTTTTAAATGAGTTTCTTTCCTTTGGCAGTTCAGTAGTCAAAGTCAGTTTTTTGCTGCTAGCAGACTCTTTAGTTTCCTTACTAGGTGTGGATACTTTGTGATCACTCCCATCCTCTTTATATGATCACATGGTTCCAGCATGCTTTGCTGGTGATTAAACCATTCCTGGCCAAGCTTTCTGAGGAAAAGGAAGGTCTCTGGAGAGCTGTCTACTGCTTAGTCGTCTGCTGTCAAGGAAGCATGGCAGCAGGTGTGAAGTTGCCTTGGTTCTCCTGTCTGTCTCCCCTTCCCTCTTGTCTTGTTTATTGCAGTGGTTGGGACTAGCGTTCCGACCAGCCATTCCCTCTTGAGGGCTAACATCAGGGAGAGTGAGGGCCCAGGTATCCTGCTTGGTGATGAGTTGAAAGAACTCGTATAGGGACGGTAGGGAGATCAGGGCACAGCTGCTGGTGAGTGCAGGAGGTCACCTCTTCCATGTTACCTATGAGCAGGACCCTCCGCTGTATTTGTCCCCCCCGGTGGCTCTCTGACTGTTGTTTTGTGTTGTGCGCCAGACATCGTTGTCCCATGCGTCCCTGTCACGCACTGTATCCGGACATCCCCCTTAGTCCAAGCGTGACAATTCCTCAATATAGTAAATGAATCAAGTCTCCACTACTGTATCTATGCAGTTAACTAAAGCAAAAAAGTCAATGCAAAATAAAACCAAAAAGTGGATCTGTATGTTTTCCTAAACTATATAGTATATAAACTATATTACGGTAACTGTATATTCTGAAAATACAGAAAAAAAGAATTTAGTGTAAAAATTGTTTATCTTGACACTATATGGCCAAGTGAAAAAAAAATGGTACCAAAAATGATAACCTAGAATTTTGGAGTGTAGGTCCGGCGATGGATCCTGAGACAATGCTTTGTCCTCCATTGTCAAAGTAATTTCTGATGAGGGCATAAAAACTCTATATTTATTTATTTTTTTAAACGCACAGTAATGGAATGTCCAGACCTAAAACATTCAGGGTGTCATTACTTCCTCCTATGCAAAGGCTTATAACTTGAGGTAAACCTAAATTAACATGATAACCTGTTATACAACAAACCAATGTGAAATTACGGCGGAGGGAATTTTTAATCTATTTTTGGATTCACATCCCCAAATCCAAAAAAGAAGTTACTCGAGAATATTAGCGGATCATCACAGGATGGTTTCTGACAAAGTCTTCTCAGGCTTAACATGATACATGCTGCCCTGCATGTATTGGATTGGAGCATATGGTCTTTTGAGACCGCGCCGTCTTCTACACCGGTTTTGTTACCTTTTCTGATCACATATTTCAGTTTCACTGTTTTCAAAAAGTTTAAGATTCTCTGTTACATTGTGGTCTATACAGGTAGTGGCTTTGATAATTGGGCAAACAGTGGCTCAGAGTTGGGTCATGCACCTACTAACTTCACCACTTAGCACTATTTTCCCCTTGGCGTAGTTGACAGGGGCGGACCTACCATGGTGCAGCTGGTTCAGCTGCACCAGGGCCCCGACTGGGTAGGGGGCCCCTCAAGTACCTGTAGGGGGCCTTGCACAGCCGCCCCCCGTGACCCTGTGTCAGAGGAGAGAAGGTTAACTGAGGGAAGCTTCCTGCTTCCCTTGGCTGTTCCTGCCCCTCGTCTCCTCTGCAGCCCAGGCTCCCAGACCTGCAATGCTTGGCTCGGCGCAGGTAGGAGCCGCCAGCAAACCCCCCCCACTCCGTGCTCCTCAACTACAGCTGCTATCATCCCCCCCCGCTCCTCATTTAGCAGATGCTATCACCCCCTGCTCCTCACCTGCAGCTGCTAGCACCCCCACCCCTGCTCTACTACAGCTGCACCAGGGCCCTCCAGGCTGGTAGTTGAGGACTGTATGTTTTTCAAGATTCCTTATATTCTCAGTAGACTTTGGAGAGAAAAGGATTTTAATTGTGGCCACATTCAAACTTTTCCAAGATATGTTGGTTCTGCCATTCACAATAGGGAATATCACAGCTCATGTCCCCCCCTTCACAATGACTGTTGCACACACTCATTAGAAGCTTTGCATGCATTGTACATGCATTGTTTCTGAAACAACAGACTCTAACTTCCTGTTGTTTCAGGAAACAATGCATGTAGAAATGGCCCCAGTGTCCAATGTAAATATTGCAACATTTCTATATTTTTTTCAAATATTTGTTACACAGATTGAGATTTAAAAAAAAAAAAATTACACCACCATGATATTTTTGAATAATTTATCTAAAAAATCTGATTTCCAAAATTACTTTTCTGAGCATAGCTTCCCTTTAAGAATATACAATATGATTTCTCAAACAACAGAGAATACATTTTTATTGCAGTAAATAACATTTCTTGACACAGACCCGATCATATTCTGCCTCCTCCACCTGCAGCACTCTCTAATTTATCCACATAATCCATTTATTTTGTACTTTGTTTATGTTTTATTAGGAAGAAAAAAAGTTAAAGTTCTAAAAGGTGTCCGGCCAAACATAAACTAGGCACAACTGACAACATAGGTCATTAGGAGGGTGGGCATTGTTGGGAGGTCCAGTGTTTCGAGGGATCTTTAAGATCAGATTTGAGATCTAAATGCTGGATCTTGTACACTTGATGATTATAAGTATTCCAGATATACAATGGATTGTACGGATCGGCTGCTCACATCACCGGGAAGCTGGCGAGGCTGGAGATGCCACAAGCATTCTTCTTTTCTCGCGCCATCAAGATGAAGCCTTTCCTTCCCCATTGCTCTCCCCAACTGGAAGACAAATGGTCAGTGAGCGAATGCTATAACTGGGCAACCTAAAAACATGACGGTGGTCCCAACACTAGTGCGGTAGCATAGGTTTCCGGCACACAGGGCAAGTATTGTGCCTCCTAACCCAATAATAATGCCCTCTGAAAATAATAGTCCAAGAGCCACCTTAAAGTGGTTGTTTGAGGTTTAAACATTGGATAGTTTACCAGTGGTCACCCCTGGAGCTACTCAGCACAGCACCTCTCCGGCAACGAAACTGTGGCAGATATGCAGTGCCCAACAATGACCACTATACAGTGGCAGCTCTACTACTGAGCAGTTGTGGATGGCTGTGCCACCAGAAGCATATGATCAGCGGGAGTGCCGATGTCGATCAGAGATCAGACATTAATGACCTACCCTAAAGTCCATGACAACCACTTTAAAACAAAACAGCTCCCCCACTGCCTTTTCAAGGAAATAATGCTTCGGATGCCTCCTTTATAAAGTATCACTGTCTCCCTTAAAGCATAACCACCATTTAAATTTTTATTTAATAATATTGGAGAGCAAGTCATTTTAATAAACTTTCTAATATACTTCATTAGAAAACTCTGGTTCCCAACCATTCATAAACCATCAACAAGGTATCCCAACTGCACTGTCATTTATGCAGACATGTTCATTATCACTCAGATCCGTCTTCAGTGAATACGGGCATGTAACAATGTATCAGATTAGGCTGAGTTCACAGCACAGTTGCTAAGCAACGTCTGAGTTCAGGATCAGGTCAAACAGAAAGATGTCACAGTCTGATAACCCCTTTGTCTGTTGGCTCCACACAGCTCAGAATGTCTCTTGTCCTTTTCTCTGCTATCACATGACATTGCACTGCTCCCTATGAGCTGCTGGCCTCGCCCGCACAACCATAAAATACTGTTTTTAAAAGAGCACAGAAAAATGTGAGAAAATAAGTCAATGGCACAAAAACATTATCTTATTTGCTATGTGACCCATCATTAACAACCAGTGCAGGATTGGATTTTTTTTTTCATTGAAATGACATCTACATTTTAAATCCAATAATACCACCCCTCAGGAGATTTTCTTAAACAAGTAAATCCCCCTAAAACAAGTGACGCTCCCTGAGTGCCAGCAATGTCTATATGCCCACTTAAAAAAAACAATGTCTCCTGAATGACTTAAACAGACCCCCTAAGACAAGTAATGACCTTTAAGACATGTAATAAACCCAAAGTGCCCCCTTAAGACAAATAATGCCCTCAAGGACTCTTATTAACACAAGTATTAAATGCCCCCTTAAATCAAATAATGCCCCTAAGAGTCTTTTTAAAACAATTAATGACCCTCTACTCTTAGTTCCCCCATCTATTCCTAATAAGTCGTCTTCTCCCCTTACACAGAGCGGGGGCGGCACAGGGTGCACAACGCAACAACGTCATTCCATTGCTTGTACCAGGGTAACACACTTTACACTTTTACTTTTAATAGCGAAGCCAAGAACCCATGGAGTTGTGTAATAAGACAATCAGGTCATCGGACCAGAAAATGAGGGGTGTCCCTGATATAGACCCTAATTATTATTATTTAGGTGAGGAGAACATTACTCACCTGTTTTTGATGATCCAGTGCTTTGTGCCCTTTATATTTCCATAGCCAACAGCCAAGACGGCGTGATTAACACCTTCAGGGTCACAGTGCTCATCATAGTATACTCCTGAAGTTATAAAGTATATAAGTATATTGTCACCAAGGCCATAAGAAAATTAATGAGTGGTAGCTAGGAGAAAACAAGAAGAAAAAGAAGAGTGCGGGCAAGGGAACGAGGACAAGGGAGCAGGGACAAAGAGCGAGGGCAAGGGAGCGAGGGCAAGGGAGCAGGGACAAAGAGCGAGGGCAAGGGAACGAGGACAAGGGAGCAGGGACAAGAGCGAGGGCAAGGGAGCGAGGGCAAGGGAGCGATGGCAAGGGAGCAGGGTCAAAGAGCGAGGGTAAGGGAGCGAGGGCAAGGGAGCAGGGACAAGGAGCGAGGGCAAGGGAGCGAGGGCAAGGGAGCGAGGGCAAGGGACCGAGGGCAAGGGAACGAGGGCAAGGGAGCAGGGACAAAGAGCGAGGGCAAGGGAGCGAGGGCAAGGGAACGAGGGCAAGGGAACGAGGGCAAGGGAACGAGGGCAAGGGAACAAGGGCAAGGGAACGAGGGCAAGGGAGCAGGGACAAAGAGCGAGGGCAAGGGCGCGAGGGCAAGGGAGCGAGGGCAAGGGAGCGAGGGCAAGGAACGAGGGCAAGGACGAGGGCAAGGGAACGAGGGCACGGGAAGCGAGGGGAAGGGAGTGAGGGCAAGGTGCGAGGGGAGGGAGGGAGGCAAAGAGGAGGGGAAAGAGTGGAGCTCCCCCAAAAAGGAAGAGATTCAAAGAAAAGAAAGAATGAAAGAAATGAGTAAAAGAAAAAAAGAACAGAAAGACAATGGGAAAAAAAGGAGCAACAAGCTCCATCATGTTGTGTGCCAAGCACTGCTGGCATATAACGCACCAATATTAGTTAATCCAAGACAAGAAAGCAAGGCTGCACTTCAGAAAAAGAGTGCAAAATATGATGGACTCTGTAGGTCTTGTTTTGGTCCGAATACAATAGTTCTGTTTAGACAAAAATGTTGCCCCATGAACCATCATATCTTACACTATTTTACTGGAGCTTGAATTGAGATTGAATGGATGGATGATACCTTTGCTGTAGAAGTGGAATGAAGGCAGACTGGCATCAATGCTGACGGACACTGGGCCGATCTGGGCCACCGCACGTTTCAGCGACCTCTCGTCTCCTTTGGGAATCTCCTTGAAGCCCCTGCAGCCAGCAGCTTTTCCGGAGGGATTGTAGAGGCAGCCTTCATCCTGGTAGAAGGAAACTCATTGAATGAAAGGAGGACAAACGTCCACATTTCTGTGATATCTCTTCTATTTTTACTAAGTATTGATATTCCTGGCTCGTGCCATCAGATGGCTTCTGGTAGCCAAGTCATATTGAGAAGGTCTACCATGGTTTGCACACACTGAAAACATCGATGGAGCAGACCTTCTATATCTCACCTGCCCAATATATGGATAATAAGCGTCTGAGTCTATGCCGTTATTATCCCTCACATAGCCGAATGCGTTGGTCATATATCCTCCCTGGCAGCCATAGTTATCCATATCACAGTCCACCAGGTTCTGAGGGCTGAGGGACACCAGCTGTCCCGTCTTCTTCATGAGCTGACCCTCAAGTGCTCCCACTGAGCTGAAGGCCCAACATGATCCACAGGAGCCCTGCAAAAGAAAGATCACAGAGGACATCACATATACCAAAGATGAGGATACTTGTCTCCATCATTCATATTGGATGTGGGTTCCTTGGAGTTGCTGGAGAAAAATATTCCTGTGGACCTTCCCTATACAGAAAATACTTTACTGGAAGTGGGAGTGGGTCTTTGTCTACCTACACTACGTGGGGGTGGGTCTTTGTCACCCTACACTAAGTGGGGGTGGATCTTTGTCTACCTACACTAAGTGGGGGCGGGTCTTTGTCACCCTACACTAAGTGGGGGTGGGTCTTTGTCTACTTACACTAAGTGGGGGCGGGTCTTTTTTACCTAAACTAAGGTTGGGTGGGTCTTTGTAATCCTACACTAAGTATGGGCTGGGCTTTGTTACCTACACTAAGTGGGGGAACATCTTTGCCACCCTACTCTATATAGAGGTGGGTCTTTGACACCCTATACTAAGAGGCGGGGCAAGTCTTTGACACCCTACACTATGTGGGGTGGATCTTTACCACCCTAAACTAAGTTGGGGCAGAATTTGCCACCCTAGACTAAGTGGGGGTGCGTCTTTGACACCCTGCACTACAAGGGGGTGGATGTTTCTACATTGGGGCAAATCTTTGCCACCCTAGACTAAGTGGGGGTGGGTCTTTGAAATCCTACACTATGTGGATTTGGGTCTTTGTGACTGTACATGGAGATGAATAAATCTGTTTCTCAGCTCCTGCTCTAAGCATAAATGTTTAACAGGTATCGTTTTTTGGGCAAGGGCAGGGGTGACAAGCCATTAGACACTGGCAAAGTAATGCATGCAAAAAGCTCCAGCACCTATTATACAGGCAGAATGCTGATTAAATGTTACTGTCTACTTAAATCTGATGGCAAGTTACTATGCCTGAGAATCATGACTGTTCCGGACATATTAGACTGGTCCGAGCACCAGCTGTATCTTGTTTTGTGGGCGACATGAACAGTATGAATATGCCTTTCTACAGGTTTTAGTTAAAGAACATGAATACCGTAATGATAATCTTACCTGGTTTTGCACGGGGTGACGTAACCTTTCTTCCTGTAGTCAATATACTTTGGGATCCGGGCTTTTCTGTCTCCTTCGTACGTGTTATTAGACTGACGATTGGACGGGACACGTAATCCAGTCATTGTCTGAACAATTTCTTCACTGGTCTATAATGGAAGATGAATTAAACCAATAGGTCAAATCCAATGCAAAATGATTTCCTTTAATAAACTCAAGGAACCATTAAAGGGGTGTTAATTTCAACCCCTTTACCGAGATAGGAATACCCCTTTAAATGTTGATACACGGCGGTCTCACCATGTCTCCCAGATGGTTCATTGCCAGATCATACGTGTGCTTCCCGGCAGAATACTCTTTGTTGTGGTTGCCGATAAACTTCAGATTTTTCTCCCAGATGTGACGTCTTTCAATCTCATCCAACTGAAGGCAGGAATAAACAAACACATTAATACATTTGGCCTGGAGAAGAAAGTCCGGATTTGGATAACAAAAAAATCTGGCTTAAAGGGATGTCCATGAGAAGATAAACATGGCTGACTTTCAATAGAAACACTGCACCAATTGTCTATGAGTCAGATATAGTGAGGCTGAACTTGATTACTTTGTGTACACACTAAAAAAAACTGCCTTAAAGGAGACTTGTCACCATGATCAAAAGTGGTCAGTTTGCGTTCTTAACTTATTCCCGCTTCTCCACTGATTATTCTGGCTTTTGTTTTTTTAAATCTGCCCTATGGTTCCAGAAATATGGGCGTTTGAAGTAGTGCTGGTTGTGCAGTAATCCCCGCCCTTGAGGATCTTTAGAGCCACGCCCCCTGGCAAAGAGCCTATAAATTAGCACTAAAGACAAAGGCTCATATCTTTGGAACTGTGTGCCGATTCTAAAAAGACAAAAAGCAGAATACTCAGGGAGCAGCAGGAATAAAACTAAGGGCAAGAACTTGTTATGTTTGACAGGTCCTACTTAAAGAGAATATAAAATGAGTCCTAACCATCCTTAGTATAATGGCAAATCAGTCTGGAACTGAAGACCTTAATAGTCTAGTAGTCAAGGCCGAGGCCAAAATAGATAAGTAGTTTTCTAACAGTCATTCATTATCCAAGCCTGTGATATTAGTAAGATTCTTCTAAATTTAACCTTATTCAAGTGAATGTATCAGTAGGGTTTTACTCATGCAACTAGTAGCATGGCTTTATAGGTCCTAGTCCAAGAATAAAATGATACCTTTTTTTGTACAGATCCGATGTCCCAGTGCTGTAAAATAAGGCATTAAAATGTGGATGGAGGGATTCTGCGTGACACGCCCACATAGCACTTTCAGGCTAATTTGCATATTATTTTAAATGCTTGATTTCTCAGCACAGGAACATCAGATCTGTACAATAAAGGTATCATTTTTCTTGTTGGACAAGGACCTACACAGCAAGACATAGCACTAGCACCTTACGTAAAGTCCTCCTTATAGGGATCATACACACAGCAGCATAGAAGGGCACTTACCTGACCATTATACTGCTTGCTATGAGTCTTCTTATATAGTTCCCACTCGGAGTCCAGCCCCTCATCTCGATACAGACTTGTCCTAACCAGAGGCAGCAGAACAACCATAAAACCGACCCACATCATTGCCCCTGAGTTGAGGGAAACCTGTAACTGAGAACCCAAGTCTGTAAGTCCTAGGAGACTCTGTCGCTGTCATTTTCATCATTTCAGAGCATACATTTGTGGTTAACAGATATTGTTCTTATTGGGTTTTATTCAAAGTTTTGCACCATTGTAGCCTCTTTGTTGCATCATCTATTGCTGCCAACACAATGAGCTAACGGAGAATCCTTCAGCGAGCTTGTGACTTTTGTCTGTCTGTCCGTCTGTGTTTTTACAGCTCGTCTGTGCAAATTTATGACCACAATGAAGTCATAACTCAGAATAAAACACACAATCATTTACAAATGATGGATTGTTAGTTAACGCCTTCTGCAGCCAGCAACATGCAGTGAACAGAGCCTGGAAAAGGCAAAGAGTGCAACATTTCTAATGAGACCCAATTGCAAAAATCATTTTTTAGCCCCAAATGAATGTGATTGAGTGAAAAACAACAAATTTGCCCCAGGGGTGGGAAAATAAATAAATAACTTGGCAGACCAAATTGATTGAGTCCAAACATGTTCAATGGAAGAACCAATGGAGAAGACAGAGAGTAACCAGCGTCGATGTGTCTCCTCTAGAGCCTTGGGTGGACTGGTTGATACTACGTTTTCCACTTCTTGCTAGATACCGCACTCTCAGGCTTCGGGCTCATCTGCTGCCGTCATTCAGCCTCTTATATATTCCTGTATGGGGAAGTTTAGGTGGAAAACATTGATACAGGAGAGCTCAAGGCGGCTGACTCAGCCCAAAACCAGACGCCGTCTATACCGGCAGCTTCATGAAAAATGGATGGGGGTAACCAGAGCAGGGGACATTTTAAGCCCCCATTGACCCATGGACCCTGAGTGCTCCCCAAATGCCTTCCACCTGTTCAGTACTGAACCCCTTATCTGACAAAGACATATATTATGTATTAAAAATACACTGATGTAATATTTTGCCTTTTAACCCCTTTTTTCAGATTTTTCTCAATATCATATTTTAACAATCAAAAAAGTTAGACATTATTAGAATTATTTCACTTATCTGTTGTGACATTGTGGGAATATTGTTCAATTTATCTGTTTCATTACAGTAACCCTATCGCTAGCACTAGCCCTATTTCTAACCCTATCCCTATCCTTAATCCTATTCTTAAGCATATCGCTAACCCTATCTCTAGCACTAACCTAAACTCTAACCCTATCTTTAATCCTAGCTCTAACCCTATCCCTATCCCTAATCCTAGCTCTAACCCTATCCTTAATCCTAGCTCTAACCCTATCCCTATCCTTAATCCTATTCTTAAGCATATCGCTAACCCTATCTCTAGCACGAACCTAAACTATAATCCTATCTTTAATCCTAGCTCTAACCCTATCCCTAATCTTAGCTCTAACCCTATCCCTATCCCTAATCCTAGCTCTAACAATATCCCTAATCCTAGCTCTAACCCTATCCTTAATCCTAGCTCTAACCCTATCCCTATCTGACTCACCGTAGCCGGGGGTACACGGAGCGGGCATTGCTTCTCCTCCAGTCACGGAACCGCGCCTGCGATGGTGTAGGGCCGGTGGTCCAGATCAATAGGGGAAATGGCGGAACAGTAGGGGTGATTTGTCTCTTCGTGACGCCACCTGCGGGTGTTCTGGTAACTTTACCAGCGCTGCGGGTTCTCCGGGGGATGTTAAGCAGCTAGATGGGACGCTCCCCACAGGATGAGCGGGAGTCCCCGGAGCCGGGAGCTGCGCAAGATGTTGTGAGGCAGCTGCAGTAAGGCTGCTGTTAGGCCCAGGAGTCAAACACAGACACGCCAAAGTCTTTTAGTACCTTTACTGATGGTTTTCAGGTACGCCAGACCGGGTTCGTGAAGTTTAGCAATCCTGGAGGTTCACAGCAAGCAGTTTGTGTAGGCTTCCTTCTCTCTATACTTCTGGTGCTAAGGTCGGGTGGATGTGGAATCCATCCGGACCGGGCAGTGTGTTCAATAGAACGGATTTCACCTGGTTGTCAGCACTGAGGGCACTGTAAAAGGGTGATGATAATTCTACCTTCTTCCCTGGGCTCTCGTTGGTAGGTGCGACAGGTGAACAGGGGGCTAGACTCCCTGTGAAGTATGCTGGTTCTCTGCAGTGGCTATGTAGCTTCCACAGCTTCGGTTCCAGTAACCAGTTATTAAGGGAGAGAGTTATAATCACTCTGGTGTCCCTGAGAGGGGTTCTCCTTTTCCTCTAACCCCAATTGCAAGGGTTTCCTCACTGGCTGGATGACTGGTTGGGCCTAGTGTGTAAGGCGGAGATCACACACAACCTGCAGCTCTCCTAGTGTCTGCACACTCTGGTGTTTCTCCTCCAAGACTCTATTTATAGGGGGAACTGGCTCAAAGTGACCAGTGGAGCTCCCCCTAGAGGCTCGGGGTGAAACCAGGTGTTCTAAGTGTTGTTGTGTTGTGTGGTGTTTTGTGAGTTTTGCTTTGCTGTTACTCCATTCATGCCCTAAGGATTTCTGTGGTGCCCAACAGGTGCCAGGGTGCCACATTCCCCTTAGTTAAACTCAGTTCTCCCGGCTGAGCAAAAAGTTCTTTTTACAACTTAACACTATGCATTTTATAAACATTCAATTACAGAATCTTAAAGAAAAACACAAAAATCACTGAAAAGGAGTGAAAAATATGAAAAATGTGAAAAGCAGTCCGTACGGCACTAGTCCATCTGCCGCAGGCTGGAAAAGGTAAAGTTTTGGTCACACAAGTCCTGTGACAATTGTCCAAAGTTTGTGAAAAGGGAAAAAGGTAAAGTCCAGGGATACACGGTAAACTTTATACATTCCCTACGGGTGTCTCTGCTTGGGAGGCCGGTACTAACCTTCTATACCTTACCAGGCGCTTTCTGTCCCCAACTTGATATACTTGGGACAGAGCCCAGTTCCTCCACCCTTCTGTACACTACTTTTTACAGGTTTTGAAAACTGGTTACTATTTACAAACACTTACAGGTTATGTTTTCCACTACATTTTAAACCCATTCTCCAAGTTTGTGTGGGGGTTGTCCTAATGTACTACGTGTGGATCTGCGTAGTGTGGGTGTTTCCAAAGCTGTTGGTGTAGTGTATGAAGAGGTTGTTGGTGGTAGTGTAGGTAGTTGTCTACGAGTACTTTGTCTTACTGTGAGACTAGCAGGTTGACCGATTACAGGAATCTCAGGTTCCAATATAACAGGCTGCAATTCTTGCACTTGTGGTTGGACTTGTTGAATTGGATTTGATTGCTGATTTTCTACAGGCTGGTAGAAATGCATAACTGGTATGAGGAATGCTTCACCGCATTGTGGCCAGTCAGCTGGTAAGTATCCAATGTCTGTAAGGACTAGGTTTTCTTTTGTTTCTTCATCTATAGTTACAGCAGGGTAACTGGTTGCTTGTGGGATTAACTGTGGCGGACATTTCTTTAAATGATCCCTTGAGACAGTTGCAATAGTATTCCCATTGTCTTTACTGATAACACAAGTTTTTGAGTTGTCATAGTGTGACGGCATAATGGTGTAGGGTATAGATTCCCAACTGTTATCCAATTTGTTGGTTTTTCGCTTTCTTTTCAGAACTACGTCTCCTGTAGCTAAAGGTTCAGCTGAGGCGTGCTTGTTAAAGTCTTTTTCTTGCTTGGTTCTACTGATTTCTAGGTTTCTTTCAACACTTTCTTGTACTTTTCTGTACTGTTCTTGGCGTTGGCTGACCCAGTCTTCATCAGAAGAATCTTCTGTGGGTTCAATGGTTCCCATCTGCAAATCAATAGGCAATTTACCTGGTCTTGCTCTCATCAAGTAAGCAGGTGTGTAGTTTGTCGAACTGACCGGTATGTGGTTGTAGATGTCCACGAGATCTGGAAGTTTCTCTGGCCATTGATTTCTCTCTTCAACTGGTAAGGTCTTGAGCATGTCAATGACTATGTGGTTCATCTTCTCACATAAACCGTTCGTCTGAGGATGATAAGGTGTTGTGCGGATTTTCTTACACCCATATAGCCCTAAGAATTCTTGGAACAGAGCTGATTCGAAGGCTGGCCCTTGGTCAGTTAAGACTTGGTCTGGATACCCATGGGGGCGACAGAAGTAACTCTGGAACGCTTTGGCTGCGACCTCTGCAGTTAAATCCTTAACTGGAACGACTACCAGGAATCTTGAGTAGTGATCGACGATGGTGAGAGCGTAAGTGTACCCGGTTCGACTTGGGGTAAGCTTCACGTGGTCGAGAGAAACTATTTCAAGAGGTTTGGTGGTAACAATTGGCTGCAACGGAGCTTTCTGAGTTAGATGGTCTGTCCTTCGAAGGTGACATGGTCCAAAGTTTTTACACCATTTGTCAATTGAGCCTCGCATACCGACCCAGTAGAACCGATCCTTCAGGAGTCTCTCCAGCTTCTTCCATCCAAAGTGTCCAGCATCGTCATGGTATGCTTCAAGGATCATTTGGACTTCAGTCTTGGGAACTACAATCTGCCAGATTAGTTCATGAGTCCTTGGATTGAGGTATCTTCTGCAAAGTTTACCTTGGTAGACAAACAACCTCCCTTTCTCCTTCCACAGGTGTTTAGTAGTTGGTGAGGCATCAGAGTCCATGTTGGCGTGTTCCTGAGTGATTAGATCCCTTACCAGGCTAACATCTGGGTCGTTGGCTTGAGCCTCCTTCCAGTCATGGTGAGGTAAAGGGTTCACGGTCCTCTCTACACGTGTCTGGTTTCTCTGATGACATGTTGCTGTACCCGAACGGTGGAAAGCAGGTAGTTCAATCTCTTCCAGGTCATCTATGTCTTCTCCCTCTTCAGGAAGGTGAGGCATTCTGGACAGGGCATCAGCATTGCCGTTCTTGTGACCTGCCCGGTACTTTACAGTGAAGTCATAGTTAGAGAGTCTTGCTACCCAACGCTGTTCTAGGGCTCCCAGCTTTGCAGTCTCTAAGTGTGTTAGAGGATTGTTGTCTGTGAAAGCTGTGAACGGGGCGGATGCCAGGTAATGCTTGAAACGCTCTGTGATCGCCCAGGCCAGGGCCAGGAACTCTAGCTTGAAGGAGCAAGTAGTTCTCCGGGTTCCTCTCTGTGGGACGGAGTTTTCTGCTGGCGTAGGCTATCACCTTCTCCCTGCCCTGCTGACGTTGAGATAGGACTGCTCCTAAACCTTCATTGCTTGCATCAGTGTACAATAAAAACGGGAGATTGTAGTCAGGGTAGGCCAGGATTTCCTCTCCTGTTAAAGCATCTTTTAACGTTTGGAAGGATTTGTCCTGTTCTGGTCCCCAGTGGAAAGGGGGTCCCCTGATCTTGCCGTTTTTGGATTGACCTACTAAGAGATCTTGCATGGGTGCGGCTATCTTGGTATAGCCTTTGATGAATCGTCGGTAATACCCGACCAGTCCTAGAAATTGACGTACCTCTTTGTGATTGGTTGGTGCTGGCCAGTCCTTGATGATGGTGACTTTATCCGGATCCGGTGCGACGCCTTCAGCGCTTACCACATGTCCTAGGTATTGGACCTTGGGTTTCAGCAGGTGGCACTTGGACGGTTTCAGTTTCATCCCGTACTTGGACATTGACTCGAACACTTCACTCAGGTGCTGGAGGTGATCTTCATAGGTCTGGGAGTAGACAATGACATCATCAAGGTATAACAAGACAGTCTCAAAGTTCTTGTGGCCCAAACAACATTCCATAAGTCTCTGAAATGTTCCTGGGGCGTTGCACAACCCGAATGGCATACTGTTGAATTCGCATAAGCCCATAGGAGTAGTGAAGGCTGTCTTCTCACGATCCTCCTCTGCAACGGCAACCTGCCAGTACCCACTAGTAAGATCTAATGTGGAGAAGTAGTTGGCAGATTTGAGTGCAGCTAGTGACTCTTCTATGCGTGGTAACGGGTATGCATCCTTGTGTGTGACTTTGTTGATTTGCCTATAGTCTACGCACATCCTCATACTACCATCTTTCTTTTTAACCAGGACTAATGGTGCTGCCCAGGGACTACAGCTATCCCTAATGACTCCTGCATTTTTCACGTCCTGAAGCATCTCTTTTGCTTTCTGGTAGTGAGTGGGTGGTATAGGCCTGTACCTTTCTTTGATAGGTGCGTGGTTGTTTGTTGGGATATGATGTTGTACCCCTTTAATCCTCCCAAAGTCGAGTGGGTGTTTGCTGAACACTTGCTCATACTCCCGAACTACCCGGTATACTCCATTTTTCTGGTGAGAGGGTGTATTGTCAGTTCCTACACTGAGCTCTTGACACCATTTCTCTAACTGATCTTTGGAGTGAGGGGGTTCATCAGTGACAGTTTGGTTTGAGGATTTTACATCAATTACAGCATCATCTTTTACTTGGTGCAATTTTGCGACAGTTGCATATCTTGGCAGTTTGACTTCGTCATCACCATAATTCAATATGCGTACGGGGACTCTCCCCTTTCTTACGTCGACTAACCCTCTGGCTGTCAAGAGCGTAGGACTACTATCATACATTATAGGTTCTACTACAGCTTGGTAGTCCTGCCCTCTGAGGCCTATGGCTGCTCGACACCAGATCATCATTTCACTTCTGGGTGGTACCACAATTGGAATGGGATCTGTGACCCTTACTCTGCCAATTTCACCATTTGACAATGTTACCTGTTGTTGATACACCAGAGCTCTGATCTGCTTTTGGATAGCCCTCTTTTCTCTGGGTTTACCGGCTTCAGCACTCTGTTGGAGTAAAAACAACACTTCATCGAGGCATTTGATCATGACATTGGTACCCAGTATTACATATGGATCCTTGTGGTTAGGCTTATCCTGAACCACTAAGATACCCTGGTTCTTCAGCTGCACCCTCCCCACCTTTACTGTAGCTTCCCACTGTCCCTCTATTGTAACCAGTATACCATTAGTGGCTTCAAGGTTCATCTCGGGGTTTGGGGGTTCTAGCTTAACATCAGGCCAGAACTGCTTGTAAAGGGTACTGGGAATGGATGTCACCTGGGATCCAGTGTCTATCAAGGCGGATATAGCGATGCCATCGATGACGATTGGTAAGTATGGACAGTCTCCCACATACTTGTGTTCCCAGCTGGATGTAGGGCCTGGACAGTCTACTCCGGGGGTTGGCCCTTCTCGCCCAGGGGTCACTCGTTTAAAGGACGGGATTGCAGGTTGCGTCCTCCTAAGTCGTTCTGCTGACTGTTGCGGCGTCTGTCAGGACTGCGGCGGTCTGCAGGTTTTCCTCGCGACGGCTGTGTCTTTCTCCTCATCCACGGGACGTCGTCAGGGCTGTCGGCGAGTAGAATCTTGTCCGATGGCCTTGCATCTGTCTTGGGTCTTCTCCCAGCTTGTAGCTTGGCCACGTCTTTCATCAGCTGCTTGACATTAGCACACAGTTGCTCAAACCGATCAGGTGTTACAGTCTGTGCACTGGACTGAATCGCAGGGATTGGAGATGCTGCTGCCGGCACGGAAGGGGTGTCAGCATACTGCTGCTGCTGTGAAGCAGGATCAGGTACTTCAGCAAGCCGTTGTCCCCAAACTGTTAAGTCTCTCTAGGTATCAAACTCTGCGCCTGGATTTTGTATGGACCACCAGCTTGCTTGCTTTCTATCCTCAGACAGTTTAAGGCCCACAATAAATTGTCCAATTAACGCTTTGTTTTCGTCTCTGACACCATCAGGATCAACTTGTTTTAACAGTCTAAACGCTTCTTGCAAGCGCAGTGAATAATCAAGGACACTTTCTTGTGCCCCTTGCTTACAACGATAGAATGACCGTCTTAATTCAGCTTCAGTATGGCGCTCAAAAACCCGGGTTAATTTAGCGAATATCTGCTCCACAGATTCCTGAGTTTCTACAGGCCAGCTGCAGCTCTGCAGTTCAGCTGCGCCGGTTAATTGTCCCATAATAACTGAAGCTCTTTGCTTACCGGTCATCGGGTACATGTCCAGCGTCTGGCATATCTTCCTCTGGAAGTTCTCCAAGGTGTCGGGTACACCGCTGTACTTAGGTAACCAGGTCGCATTAGGAACGTAGGGTAGAGACATTGGCATAATCGGAGCGGGTTGCGGTGGCATACCGCCGGCTTGTTGCTGTCCATCAAGAGGTAGGTTTTGAGGTGCCGCTTGGTTTAGCGGGGGCACCGCGTGGTCGGGAGCCGAGTTACTCATGGTCGCTCCCCCTTAGTTAAGCGTAGCCTTTCCCTCGGTTTCAAACGGAAGTGTCGGTCTCGCGGTGAGGAGTGAGGCACCACAGGAGTTTCCGGTTCCTGCTGCGTACAGGGGAAGTCGTCAGAGCGTAGGAGCGGGGCCAATCTTCACGCCCTCTGCACAGTCACGCCCCTTCTTTTCCCGCCTTTTCGCGCAGCAATGGCGGACCATATGTACAGTTCGATATTTACAGTCAATAGATAGCACACAATACCCGTGATAACAGGCCTGCTCGAATCCTGTTCGTGACGCCAAATTCTGACTCACCGTAGCTGGGGGGTACACGGAACGGGCGTTGCTTCTCCTCCAGTCATCGAACCGCGCCTGCGATGGTGTAGGCCCGGTGGTCCAGATCAATAGGGGAAATGGCGGAACAGTAGGGGTGATTTGTCTTAGTGACGCCACCTGCGAGTGTTCTGGTAACTTTACCAGCGCTGCGGGTTCTCTGGGGGATGTTAAGCAGCTAGATGGGACGCTCCCCACAGGATGAGCGGGAGTCCCCGGAGCCGGGAGCTGCGCAAGATGTTGTGAGGCAACTGCAATAAGGCTGTTGTTAGGCCCAGGAGTCAAACACAGACACGCCAAAGTCTTTTTAGTACCTTTACTGATGGTTTTCAGGTACGCCAGACCGGGTTCATGAAGTTTAGCAATCCTGGAGGTTCACAGCAAGCAGTTAGTGTAGGCTTCCTTCTCTCTATACTTCTGGTGCTAAGGTCGGGTGGATGTGGAATCCAGCCGGTCCGGGAAGTGTGTTGAATAGAACGGATTTCACCTGGTTGTCAGCACTGAGGGCACTGTAAAAGGGTGATGATAATTCTACCTTCTTCCCTGGGCTCTCGTTGGTAGGTGCGACAGGTGAACAGGGGGCTAGACTCCCTGTGAGGTATGCTGGTTCTCTGCAGTGGCTATGTAGCTTCCACAGCTTCGGTTCCAGTAACCGGTGGATAAGGGAGAGAGTTATGATCACTCTGGTGTCCCTGAGAGGTGCTTCTCCTTTTCCTCTAACCCCAATTGCAAGGGTTTCCTCACTGGCTGGATGACTGGTTGGGCCTAGTGTGTGTCTCATAGAGTGGAGATCACACACACCCTGCAGCTCTCCTAGCGTCTGCACACTCTGGTGTTTCTCCCTCCAAGACTCTATTTATAGGGGAACTGGCTCAAAGTGACCAGTGGAGCTCCCCTAGAGGCTCGGGGTGAAACCAGGTGTTCTAAGTGTTGTTGTAGTGTTTGGTGTTTTGTGAGTTTTGCTTTGCTGTTACTCCATTCATGCCCTAAGGATTTCTGTGGTGCCCAACAGGTGCCAGGGTGCCACATATCCTTAATCCTATTCTAAAGCATATCGCTAACCCAATCTCTAGCACTAACCTAAACTATAACCCTATCTTTAATCCTAGCTCTAACCCTATCCTTAATCCTAGCTCTAATGCTATCCCTAATCCTAGCTCTAACTCTATCCTTAATCCTAGCTCTAACTCTATCCCTATCCCTAATCCTAGCTTTAACAATATCCCTAATCCTAGCTCTAACCCTATCCTTAATCCTAGCTGTAACCCTATCCCTATCCTTAATCCTATTCTTAAGCATATCGCTAACCCTATCTCTAGCACTAACCTAAACTCTAACCCTATCTTTAATCCTAGCTCTAACCCTATCCCTATCCCTAATCCTAGCTCTAACTATATCCTTAATCCTAGCTCCAACCCTATCCCTATCCTTAATAATAGCTCTAACCCTATCCCTAATCCTAGCTCTAACTCTATCCTTAATCCTAGCTCTAATCCTATCCCTATCCTTAATCCTAGCTCTAACCCTATCCCTAATCCTAGCTCTAACTATATCCTTAATCCTAGCTCTAACCCTATCCCTATCCTTAATAATAGCTCTAACCCTATCCCTAATCCTAGCTCTAACTCTATCCTTAATCCTAGCTCTAATCCTATCCCTAATCCCAGCTCTAACTATATCCTTAATCCTAGCTCTAACCCTATCCCTATCCTTAATAATAGCTCTAACCCTATCCCTAATCCTAGCTCTAACTCTATCCTTAATCCTAGCTCTAATCCTATCTCTATCCTTAATCCTTGCAGTTTTGATGCAGAAAATGCATGCATTTAAACAACATTGCGCAATATGCCTGCCAGCAAAGTGAATGTGAAGTTCACTTCTCCGTACAGACACTGAGTAATTTTACGCAGCGTTTTTATGGAGAAAGCGCCGGTGTAAAAAGAATTGGCATGTCAATTCTTTACGCAGCAGCGCCGACACTTTCTCTTATAGGGGGCGGCGCTGCAGGATATGATGTCACACGGGGCAGAAGAATCCTGGCTCCTCCTCCCCTCTGTGACATGTGTGACAGCCCATTTGATTTTGCAATGTATTAATACACACTGCGAAATCTAAATTAAAGAAAGTCAGAGGTATTAAAAATAATAAAGAATGAAATACTTACCCCTCCGCCTGCTTGTTCCTGCTATCCGGAGCCAGGCACGATCTGACATGACCTTGCGTGACATCATGGGCGCTGATTGGTCGCTCGCAGTTATGTGATATGTGACGAGCATATCACATGACCGTGAGCAGCCAATCACATCACCCAATGTCATTATGACATTGTGCAAGGCCCTGGCAGGTCGATGCCTGCTGCTGCTCCCGAACACCCGGTGGAGGGTAAGTATAAAAATCTTTATTATTTTTAACACATTTGGCTTATTTTTACATTTGATTTTGCAGTGTATAATGCACTGCAAAATCAAACGGGGCTGTGACAGATGTCGCAGAGGGGAAGAGGAACAGGATTCTTCCTCCCCTCTCTGACATCACTGACAAAGTTGCCCCGAAAAACACATGGTATGTGAATGCACTGTGGTTTTATACGGTACTTTTTTGCGTGGGTGCAAAACGCTGAAAAAAGCGCAGTGTGTGAACACAGCCTTAAACATCCCAAAGTAAAAAAAAAATCCTTTTTGAAAAGAAAACGCTGTTTTTCTATATTTGCCACTAGGTGCACCTTAAGAACTTACCTTATTTATAAAACTATATGTACAAAGGTCTTGAGCGCCCTCTAGTGGTGAATGCAGAAAGCTCCTGAGCGCCCTCTAGTGGTGAATGCAGAAAGCTCCTGAGCTCCCTCTAGTGGTGGATACAGGAAACATTTAAATAAAAAAAAAGACAAAGCTCCCTCTAGAGGTGGCTATAGCAAACAGCAATGTTGAAAGTGCTTTCATTTCATCTAGTGGTAAATGCAAGGCAACAGGGCTTTATAGAACTTTCTTATAATGGTTGATGCAGGCAACAGGAATGAAGATAGCTCCTGAGCTCCTTTATGTGGTGGATGCAGGCAACAGGGCTGCTGAAAGCTCTTGAGCTCCCTTCTAGTGCTGTGTACAGGCAAAAAAGATGCAGAAAGTGCCTGGCCTCCCTCTAGTGCTGTATACAGGCATAAAAGATGCAGAACGTCCCTGAGCTCCCTCTAGAGGTCAATATTGGCAGCAGTGAAGCAAATAGCTCCTGAGCTCCCTCTAGTGGTGGATGCACGACAGGGAAGGAGAAAGCTCCTGAGCTCCCTCTAGTGGTGGATGCAGGACAGGGTAGGAAAAGGCTCCTGAATTCCCTCTAGTGGTGGATGCAGACAAGGGATGGAGAAAGCTCCAGAGCTCCCTCTAGTGGCAAATGCAGAAAGGTCCTGAGCGCCCTCGAGTGGTCAATGCAGAAAGGTCCTGAGCGCCCTTGAGTGGTCAATGCAGAAAGCTCCTGAGTCTGCTCTAGTGATGGATACAGAAAACATTTAAAGTGAACCTGTCACCTACATAAAGCCCCCAGGCTATCACTACCTGTCCCTGCACCTTCCTATTACTACTCTTACTATCCCTCTCTGTCCTAAATATGAGCTGTGAATGTATTATAAAATGTTTTTATACCTTACAGTCTGGTATGATAATGAAGAGGGGGTTACCGTTACTAGTCCCCCTGGGCGTCCTCTTTCTGTCCCTCTCGCTGCCTCCTGGTGTCTTTATCACGCCCCCATGGGCGTTCTATTGAATTTCCAATGCGCTCCCCCAGCCTGCCTCTAGTGTTCGGGGTATGACGCTGAACACAGCATTTCCTGTAACGCAGAGTCGATACATCTTTTAGGTGAATCGCTGACTTCAGGCTGCGCATTGCACATGCTCTGTGGAGCACATTACGTCAGCTCACCTAAACGGTGTATCGACTCCAGGTTACCGGAAATGCTGTGTTCAGCATCATACCCCGAACACTAGAGACAGGCTGGGGGAGCGCATTGAAAATTCAATAGAACGCCTATGGGGGCGTGATAAAGACACCAGGAGGCGGCGAGAGGGACAGAAAGAGGACGCCCAGGGGGACTAGTAACGGTAACCCCCTCTTCATTATCATACCAGACTGTAAGGTATAAAAACATTTTATAATACATTCACAGCTCACATTTAGGACAGAGAGGGATAGTTAGAGTAGTAATAGGTAGGTGCAGGGACAGGTAGTGATAGCCTGGGGGGCTTTATCTAGGTGACAGGTTCTCTTTATAAATAGAAAAAATGGAGCTCCCTCTAGAGGTGGATATAGCAAACAGCGAAGTTGAAACTGCTTACATTTCCTCTGGTGGTGAATGCAAGGCAACAGGGCTGTATAGAACTTTCTTAAAATGGTTGATGCAGGCAACAGGAATAAAGAAAACTCCTGAGCTCCTTCACGGGGTGGATGCAGGCAACAGGG
This sequence comes from Allobates femoralis, assembly GCA_033576535.1. Classification (NCBI taxonomy): domain Eukaryota; kingdom Metazoa; phylum Chordata; class Amphibia; order Anura; family Aromobatidae; genus Allobates; species Allobates femoralis. Next base: position 100,410,086 of record JARQOC010000012.1, on the reverse strand, counting down.
CTGCAGAAAGTTCCTGAGCTCCCTCTAGTGCTGTATACAGGCAACAGGGATACAGAAAGTTCCTGAGCACCCTCTAGTGCTGTATGCAGGCAACAGGGCTGCAGAAAGTTCCTGAGCTCCCTCTAGTGCTGTATACAGGCAACAGGGCTGCTGAAAGTTCCTGAGCTCCCTCTAGTGCTGTATACAGGCAACAGGGCTGCTGAAAGTTCCTGAGCTCCCTCTAGTGCTGTATACAGGCAACAGGGATACAGAAAGTTCCTGAGCTCCCTCTAGTGCTGTATACAGGCAACATGGCTGCAGAAAGTTCCTGAGCTCCCTCTAGTGCTGTATACAGGCAACATGGCTGCAGAAAGTTCCTGAGCTCCCTCTAGTGCTGTATACAGGCAACATGGCTGCAGAAAGTTCCTGAGCTCCCTCTAGTGCTGTATACAGGCAACAGGGCTGCAGAAAGTTCCTGAGCTCCCTCTAGTGCTGTATACAGGCAACATGGCTGCAGAAAGTTCCTGAGCTCCCTCTAGTGCTGTATACAGGCAACAGGGCTGCAGAAAGTTCCTGAGCTCTCTCTAGTGCTGTATACAGGCAACATGGCTGCAGAAAGTTCCTGAGCTCCCTCTAGTGCTGTATACAGGCAACAGGGCTGCAGAAAGTTCCTGAGCTCCCTCTACTACTGTATACAGGCAACAGGGCTGCAGAAAGTTCCTGAGCTCCCTCTAGTGCTGTATACAGGCAACAGGGCTGCAGAAACTTCCTGAGCTCCCTCTAGTGCTGTATACAGGCAACAAGGCTGCAGAAAGTTCCTGAGCTCCCTCTTGAGGTGAATGCTGGCAGATGGAAAGCAAATAGCTCCTGAGCTCCCTCTAGTGGTGAATGCAGAAACAGGAATGCAGTAAGCTTAGCTCATTCTAGTGATGAATGCAGGCAACAGGGATGCAGAAAATTCCAGAGCTGCCTCTAGTGGTGGATGCATGAAAGGGATGGAGAAAGCTCCTGAGCTGCCTCTAGTGGTGGATGCAGACAGCAAGGAGGTAGTAAGCCCCTGAGCTCCCTCTAGTGGTGGATGCAGGCAGCAGGGATGTAGAAAGCTCCCTCTAGTGGTAGATGTAGGACAGGGATGTAGAAAGCTCCCTCTAGTGGTGGATGCAGGAAGGTAGAATGCTCCTTAGCTTTCTCTAGTGGTGGATGCAGGAAGGTAGAATGCTCCTGAGCTACATCTAGTGGTGGATGCAGGCAGCAGGGACGTAGAATGTTCCTGAGCTTCTGCTCTAGTGGTGGATGCAGACAGCAGGGACATAGAAAGCTCCCTCTAGTGGTGGATGCATGCAGCAGGGAGGTAGAATATCCCTGAGCTCCCTCTAGTGGTGGATGCAGGCAGAAGGGAGGTAGAATGCTCCTGAGCTCCCTCTAGTGGTAGATGCAGGCGGCAGGGACATAGAAAGCTCCCTCTAGTGGTGGATGCAGGCAAGGGATTTTATCATTTAAATCTATCTTTTCAGTGGATTTGGAGCTGTATAGCGGAGATCAGTATATAGATGATATACATGAATAACCTTAAAATCTTGGTCTTGAGATTTTATACGATATACTGTCACCCCGACCCCCCATCACATGGCACTGACCACTGCTGAATTATCACATCTGTTTTCCACTGTGGAATAATCACATGCTGATCCGTCAGTGCTCGGGACATGGGGGTGGGGGGAGAGATGACCGGCTAATCCTGGACATATGCTTCCTCTTATCTAAATATACAGATGAAGAATAATGATGTGTAATACACAGATCAGCGGAAAACGTGCAGCGAGTATTGATTATATTTTGGAAGGGGGAATGGCTTTCTGCGGACATACGATGTCCACCTGTGACCTTCAGAGCTGAACTCCAGTATTAAGAAAGTAACATCTGGTATTAAAGAATTGTGTGTTAGGATGCGAGGGTTATAGTTTCAAAGACTGTAAAATTAAACAGCACATTTTAATTTTATACGGTCACGGTCAGAAAAGAGGTTCTGCATCAGTCGTGTTGAGAGCACCTAGTGGTGCCAGGACCTGACTACCCGAAACAGGAGCAAACAACGTAAGGGCGCCTTCACACTTGCGTTTGTGAGTGCTGCGTACTGAACGCAGCCAAACGCTTGCGCACATGCGTTCCTATGTTTAACATGGGAACACATGTGCTTGCATTTTGGCTGCGTTCGGTTGTGTTTGCGTTCGGATGCGCATGATTTCTGCACCCTCTGAGCTCCCTCTGAAAGCAGCTTGTTGCATTTTTTGTGCGGTCGCGGGCGCTTGTTTTATCTGAAAGCGCCCGCAGGTGCACAAACCATGCATGGATCTCAATGGATCCGCAGTGTCCTCCGCATGACAGCGCAGGAGAACGCTGCGGATCTCTTTGAAATCTCTCCCGGTGGCCGCCAGTGATCAGCTACAGCCGCCGCTGCTCTCCCCCCGGTGTCAGCGGGGAGAAACAACTGATCTGACAGCTGTTTAGTCTCCCGCGCTGACACCGAATAGGTGATGTCGGCGCGGGAGATTTGAAGCAGCGATCAGCTGTTTCTTATCTCCCACGCTGATATCACCCTATCCGGTGTCAGCACGGGAGATTTATTAAACAGCTGTCAGATCAGCTCTATCTCCCCACTGACACCGGCGGGAGATCAGCTGTGGCCGGGAGGAGGAGATCTCCACCACTAATCTCCTCCTTTCGGCCGCCACCAACACAGCTGATTGGCTGGTTGGGCTGATACTAATGTGAACACATGCGGAGATTCTCCGCTGCGTTCACATTATTATGGGCTGCGTTTGCACTGCGTTTGCGTCTGCATGCCCTCCGCATGCAGACTCATATGCAAGTGTGAAGCCAGCCTAAGTGAATCTTTTTTTTTAACTTATTTATTTAGATACGTGATCTGGGGTCTGATTAATGTAGGGGTTCTGATCTGGGGTCTGATTAATGTAGGTGGTCTGGTTTGGGGTCTGATTAATGTAGGGAGTCTGGTCTGGGGTCTGATTAATGTAGGGGGTCTGGTCTGGGGTCTGATTAATGTTGGGGCTCTGATCTGGGGTCTGATTAATGTAGGTGGTCTGGTTTGGGGTCTGATTAATGTAGGGAGTCTGGTTTGGAGTCTGATTAATGTAGGTGGTCTGGTTTGGGGTCTGATTAATGTAGGGGGTCTGGTCTGGGGTCTGATTAATGTTGGGGCTCTGATCTGGGGTCTGATTAATGTAGGTGGTCTGGTTTGGGGTCTGATTAATGTAGGGAGTCTGGTTTGGAGTCTGATTAATGTAGGTGGTCTGGTTTGGGGTCTGATTAATGTAGGGGCTCTGATCTGGGGTCTGATTAATGTAGGTGGTCTGGTCTGGGGTCTGATTAATGTAGGGAGTCTGGTGTGGGGTCTGATTAATGTAGGGGGTCTGGTCTGGGGTCTGATTAATGTTGGGGCTCTGATCTGGGGTCTGATTAATGTAGGTGGTCTGGTTTGGGGTCTGATTAATGTAGGGAGTCTGGTTTGGAGTCTGATTAATGTAGGTGGTCTGGTTTGGGGTCTGATTAATGTAGGGGCTCTGATCTGGGGTCTGATTAATGTAGGTGGTCTGGTCTGGGGTCTGATTAATGTAGGGAGTCTGGTCTGGGGTCTGATTAATGTAGGGGGTCTGGTCTGGGGTCTGATTAATGTAGGGGCTCTGGTCTGGGATCTGATTAATGTAGGGGGTCTGGTCTGGGGTCTGGTTAATGTAGGGAGTCTGGTCTGGGATCTGATTAATGTAGGGGCTCTGATCTGGGGTCTGATTAATGTTGGGGCTCTGATCTGGGGTCTGATTAATGTAGGTGGTCTGGTTTGGGGTCTGATTAATGTAGGGAGTCTGGTCTGGGATCTGATTAATGTAGGGGGTCTGGTCTGGGGTCTGATTAATGTAGGGGGATTGGTCTGGGGTCTGATTAATGTAGGGGCTCTGATCTGGGGTCTGATTAATGTAGGGGGATTGGTCTGGGGTCTGATTAATGTAGGGGCTCTGGTTTGGGGTCTGATTAATGTAGGGAGTCTGGTCTGGGGTCTGATTAATGTAGGGGGTCTGGTCTGGGGTCTGATTAATGTAGGGGCTCTGGTCTGGGGTCTGATTAATGTAGGGGCTCTGGTCTGATTAATGTAGGGGCTCTGGTCTGGGGTCTGATTAATGTAGGGGGTCTGTTCTGGGGTCTGATTAATGTAGGAGGTCTGGTCTGGGGTCTGATTAATGTAGCGGCTCTGGTCTGGGTCTGATTAATGTAGGGGGTCTGGTCTGGGGTCTGATTAATGTAGAAGGTCTGGCCTGGGATCAGATTAATGTAGGAGGTCTGGTCTGGGGTCTGATTAATGTAGCGGCTCTGGTCTGGGGTCTGATTAATGTAGGGGGTCTGGTCTGGGGTCTGATTAATGTAGAAGGTCTGGTCTGGGATCAGATTAATGTAGGGGGTCTGGTCTGGGGTCTGATTAATGTAGAAGGTCTGGTCTTGGATCAGATTAATGTAGGGGGTCTGGTCTGGGGTCTGATTAATGTAGGGGGATCTGGTCTGTGGTCTGATTAATGTAGGGGGTCTGATTAATGTAGGGGGTCTGGTCTGGGGTCTGATTAATGTAAGGGCTGTAGTCTGATTAATGCAGGGGGAATGGTCTGAGATATGATTAATGTAGGGGATCTGGTCTGGGTTCTGATTATTGTAGGGATTCTGGTCTGGGATCTGATTATTGTAGGGGTTCTAGTCTGGGATCTGATTATTGTAGGAGTCAGTTTTTAAGGTTGAAGGAAGACTTTTAGTCCATCTAGTTCAACCCATAGCCTAACATGTTGATCCAGAGGAAGGCAAAAAAAAACCATGTGGCAACACTAAGCTCCACATTGGGAAAAAATTCCTTCCTGACTCCAGATATGGCAATCAGACTATATCCCTGGATCAACGCCCTATCAAAGGATCTAGTATATATAACTGGTCATATTATAGTTTTCAAGAAAGGCATCCAGGCCCTTCTTAAATGTTAGTAGTGAGTCACTCATTACAACATCATGTGGCAGAGAGTTCCATAGTCTCACTGCTCTTACAGTAAAGAATCCGCGTCTGTGATTATGATTAAACCTTCTTCCCTCCAGACGTAGAGGATGCCCCCTTGTCCCAGTCTCAGGCCTAAGAGTAAAGAGATCATTAGAAAGTTCTCTGTACTGTCCCCTCATATATTTATACATTATTATAAGATCACCCCTAAGCCTTCGTTTTTCCAAGCTATATAACCACAAGTTTAATAACCTGCTTGGTATTGCAGACCACTCAGTCCTCCAATAACCTGTCTTGGTATTGCAGACCCCTCAGTCCTCTAATAACCTTGGTTGCTCTTCTCTGGACCTGCTCTAGTTCAGCTATGTCTTTCTTATACACCGGAGACCAGAATTGTAAACAGTATTCTAAGTGTGGTCGCACTAGTGACTTGTATAGAGGTAAAATTATGTTCTCCTCATGAGCATCTATGCCTCTTTTAATGCATCCCATTATTTTATTTGCCTTTGCAGCAGCTGCCTGCAACTGGCCACTAAATGTGAGTTTGTCATCTACCGATACACCCAGGTCTTTTTCAGTGACAGTTTTGCCCAGTGTTTTACAATTAAGCACATAATTATACCTTTTGTTTTCTCTGCCCAAGTGCATGACCTTACATTTATCCCCATTAAAGCGCATTTGTCATTTATCAGCCCAAGCTTCTAGTTTACATAAATCCTCCTGTAATATAAAATTGTCCTCCTCTGTATTAATTACCCTGCAGAGTTTAGTGTCATCTGCAAATATTGAGATTCTACTCTGTATGCCCCCTACAAGGTCATTAATAAATATATTAAAAAGAAGCGGGCCCAACACTGACCCCTGTGGTACCCCACTGTTAACTGTAACCCATTCTGAGTGTGTTCCATTAATGACCACCCTTTGTTTCCTATCACTAAGCCAGTTCTTAACCCACTTACACATATTTTCCCCTATTCCTATTGCTCTCATTTTATGTATCAACCTTTTGTGTGGCACCGTATCAAAAGCTTTTGAAAAGTCCATATACACCACATCCACTGCATTTCTTTGGTCCAGTCCAGAACTTACTTCTTCATAGAAGTTTATCAGATTCGTTTGACAGGAACAGTCTAGAGATGGGCGAGTCCTAAAAGACTCGGAATCGCAAGACCCCAACGAGTCCGAGTCAAGGACTCGGGACTCGTTGCGAGTCCAGCGAGTCCAATGTTAATGAATAGGGAACCGAGTAATAGCGAATAATGACATTTACAACTCGCTGATGTGTCTCTGAAAGTGTGCGAGTCCAAACACACCGCACACTACACTCCCTAAAAAAATTGGTTTTAAGTGCGCACAGCCACCGAGATGTGGTTTGGTGTTGCTGTATGCGTCACTTGCTGGCGGGGTAAGTGTGCGCGCTCACACTTGGCAGTGAAGCCGCACACTACACTCCCTAAAAAAATTGGTTTTAAGTGCGCACAGCCACCGAGATGTGGTTTGGTGTTGCTGTATGCGTCACTTGCTGGCGGGGTAAGTGTGCGCGCTCACACTTGGCAGTGAAGCCGCACACTACACTCCCTAAAAAAATTGGTTTTAAGTGCGCACAGCCACCGAGATGTGGTTTGGTGTTGCTGTATGCGTCACTTGCTGGCGGGGTAAGTGTGCGCGCTCACACTTGGCAGTGAAGCCGCACACTACACTCCCTAAGGTGCTGTACGTGCTATTTAAAGGTAGGAGAGCAGCAACGCACTGGTCTGCCACAGAAAAAATAACGCTCTATGGCTTATTAGGAACAAAAATCGATCTGGTGCAAAAACAAAAAGGAAACAACACCTCAGCTAAGCCTCTGACTGCAGCTGTTAGCAAAGCTGAGTGAGTAAGCTAAGCTATGAGGTCCGTCCTGTGTGCACTGTAAGGCTTCTCCTTCCTTCCCTCCCTGCCTGCCTGCCTACACAGCACTACTCTGTCCTCCTCCTAGCTCTCAGAAGAGCTTTTTGGGTTAATATAAGGAATCTTCCCTACACTGACAATCCCTGATCTGCTCCAGCATATATCTCTCTCTCCCTATACTAGGTCAGATCGTCTCAGGAATGTGGCCAAAATGGTGGGGACAAGCCTTATATACTGCCTTGCCTGTCATACATGACATAGGCATCACGATGGACAGCAGCCAATCATAGTCCTGACACAACCAACTTTGCTATGCCATTACTGACTATGATTGGCTATCTTCACAAGATTTCTGACCTAACACGCACGCTGTGCTGACTCGGAACATAACAGATTCTGTATTCGAGAGTCCGACTCCCGAATACAGTATACAGGACTCGGAATCGTAGACTCGTAGGACTCGGAATCGTAGACTCGCTCAGACTCGCTGCTGACAGCGGGTATCTGTGAAGAGTCAAGCTTATTGCCATTGAATTCCATTGGACTCGTCACTGTGCGAGTCCAAGCTGGGATATTCGGCGAGTAACGAGTCCTGCGAGTACCTTCAGAATCGCCGAGTCCCGAGTCCTAGCGAGTAGACTCGCCCATCCCTAGAACAGTCCCTCGTAAAACCATGTTGATATTGGGTCATCAGATTATTTTTCTTCAGATACTCCAGTATAGCATCTCTTAGAAAACCCTCTAGGATTTTACCCACAGTAGAGGTTAAGCTTACTGGCCTATAATTTCCAAGTACAGTTTTTGTCCCCTTTTTGAATATTGGCACCACATTTGCTATACGCCAGTCCTGTGGTACAGACCCTGTTATTATGGAATCTTTAAATATTAAAAATAATGGTCTATCTATGACAGTACTTAATTCCTGCAGCACTCTGGGGTGTATCCCATCCAGGCCTGGGGATTTGTCAATTTTAGTGATTTTTAGACGATGCCGTACTTCCTGCTGGGTTAAGCTGGTGACATTTAATTGACAGTTTTTGTTATCACTGATCATATTGTCTGTCATGGGATTTTCTTGTGTAAATACTGTTGAAAAAAAGTCATTTAGCATATTGACTTTTTCCTCATCCTCATCCACCATTTCACCCAGATTATTTTTAAAGGGGCCAACACCATCATTTTTTAGTTTCTTACTATTTATGTAGTTAAAAAATAATTTGGGATTATTTTTACTTTCTCTGGCAATGAGTCTCTCTGTCTCAATCTTTGCTGCATTGATTTGCTTTTTACAGATGTTATTTAATTTTTTGTATTTATTTAATGCCTCATCACTACCTACTTGCTTTAATTCCCTAAATGCTGTCTTTTTCTCATCTATTGCGCCCCTTACAGCCTTATTTAGCCATAGTAGTTTCCTCCTATTTCTAGCATGCTTATTCCCATAGGGTATATATTGTGCACAGGCCCTATTCAGGATGCTAATAAACGTTTCCCACTTGCTTTGTGTACTTTTATGTCTCAGGATATCGTCCCAGTTTATTGCACTAAGATCATCTCCCAACCGTTGGAAATTTGCCTTCTTGAAGTTTAGTGTCCTTGTAGCCCCTCTACTACACATCTTAGTAAAGGATACTTGAAAACTTATTATTCTATGATAACTATTACCCAAGTGATCTCCAACCCGTATATTTGATATGCGGCCTGGCCTGTTGGTTAATATTAGGTCCAGCAGTGCCCCCCTTCTTGTTGGGTCCTGAACCAGTTGTGAAAGGTAATTGTCTCTCATAGTTGTCAAAAACCTATTACCTTTGCTAGAACTGCAGGTTTCTGTTCTCCAATGTATTTCAGGGTAGTTGAAGTCCCCCACAATAATGACTTCTCCCTGAGTCGCTGCTTCATCTATTTGCTTTATGAGGATATTCTCCTCCATTTCCATTATTGTTGGGGATTTATAACAAACCACTATCAGTAATTTATTATTTTTTCTCCCTCCCCTTATCTCCACCCACAGGGACTCTACATTTCCATTAGATTCACCTATATTATCACGCAGGATGGGTTTTAAGGCTGATTTTACGTATAAACATACACCTCCCCCTCGCTTATTTGTACGGTCATTTCTGAACAGACAATAGCCCTGTAAATTAACAGCCCAGTCATGGCTCTCGTCCAGCCAAGTCTCCGATATCCCCACCATATATACCCCTGTAAATTAACAGCCCAGTCATGGCTCTCATCCAGCCATGTCTCCGATATCCCCACCATGTCATAATTATTTTCCAATAAAATCAATTCTAATTCCTCCATTTTGTTGGAGTTCTTTGGTCTGATTAATGTAGGGGATTGGTCTAGGGTCTGATTAATGTAGGAGTCAGTTCTTTGGTATGATTAATGCAGGGGGATTGGTCTGGGGTCTGATTAATGTAGGGGGTCAGGTCTCGGGTCTGATTAATGTAGGGGGTCTGATTAATGTTGGGGGTCTGGTCTGGGATCTGATTAATGTCGGGAGTATGGTCTGGGGTCTGATTAATGTAGGGGGTCTGGTCTGGGGTCTGATTAATGTAGGGGGTCTGGTCTGGGCTCTAATTAATGTTGGGGGTCTGATTAATGTTGGGGGTCTGGTCTGGGATCTGATTAATGTAGGGGTCTGGTGTCTGATTAATTTTGGGGGTCTGGTCTGGGGTCTGATTAATGTGGGGGGTCTGGTCTGGGCTCTGATTAATGTTGGGGGTCTAGTCTGGGATCTGACTAATGTAGGGGTCTCGTCTGGTATCTGATTAATGTTGGAGGTATGGTCTGGTATCTGATTAATGTAAGGGCTCTGAATAATGTTGGGGGTCTGATTAATGTTGGGGGTATAGTCTAGGTCTGATTAATGTAGGGGGTCAGGTCTAGGGTCTGATTAATGTAAGGGGTCTGGTCTGGGATCTGATTAACCCCTCCAGGACCCAACCTATTTTGACCCCAAAGACCTTGGCATTTTGGCAATTCTGACCAGTCTCCGTTTATGAGGTAATAACTCTGGAACGCTTCAACGGATTGTAGCGATTCTGAGATGTTTTTTTCGTGACATATTGGGCTTCATGTCAGTATTAAATTTAGGTTGATCATTGTTGCGTTTATTTGAGAAAAAAATCAAAAATCTGGCAAAAATTTAGAAAATTTTGCAATTTTCAAATTTTGAATTTTTCTTCTGCTAAACCAGAGAGTTATGTGACACAAGAGAGTTAATAAATAACATTTCCCACATGTCTACTTTACATCAGCACAATTTTGGGTGGGAAGTTATAAGGGGTCAAAGTTCATCAGCAATTTCTCATTTTTCCAGTAAAATTTACAAAACCATTTTTTGTAGTGACCACACCACATTTGAAGTCCCTTTGAGGGGTGTACATGACAGAAAACACCCAAAAGTGACACCATTCCAAAAACTGCACCCCTCAAGCTACTCAAAACTACATTCAAGAAGATTATTAACCCTTCAGGTGCTTCACAGGAACTAAAACAACGTGGAAGGAAAAAATGGACATTTTAATTTTTCTAACAGAAATGTTCTTTTTTTAAATATAATTTTTATTGAATTGTTTGTCAGTGAAACCTTACAGCAATCCGTGTTGATCAGAGAATTTGCAGACATGTAATATAATATAATATAACATAGATCACTGTCATATCAACAAATTAGAACAGATTTTAACTAGTTTAATCTAAACTAAACTAAAATATAAAATAAATTAACACCCCCCCCCCCCAAAACCACTGCATAATCTTCACCAAAAGGAATCTTAAAATATTACTGTCTCATTGTCCTCGTTACTCTCAACTCACCCAACGTACTCTGTAGGTCTTCATAACAATACCATGTTGTATCTCTAAATGGTCTAACCCAGTGTTTCCCAACTCCAGTCTTCAAGGCACACCAAGAGATCATGTTTTCAGGATTTCCTTAGGATTGCATAGGTGATAATTTAATCACTTGCACAGGGGATAATTCCATCATCTGTCTAATGATAAGGAAATCCTGAAAACATGACCTGTTGGTGTGCCTTGAGGACTGGAGTTGGGAAACACTGGTCTAACCACCTCATCTATTTCTGATCTCATGAGACAATGTAATATAAAAGGGCGCCACATCCCAAAGAATCTCCCCGCCTGATTTTCCTTGTCAGTTTCAGAATCAATCTTTTCAAGCATCATAATCCTCTTTAGTTCTATCTGCAATTGTCTCACTCTGGGAGGTTGGTTCTCTAGCCATGTCGCTAGGATGAGTCGTTTAAAAACAATTGACACAGTGTGAACCAATGTGGCCTTTTCCTTGGAGATATTCATGTTATTGGTCACGTGGAAGATCCATATCTCCTTTTTCATCGGTATATCTATACCCAGTAATGGATTCAGCCAGCCTCTCACCTCCTCCCACTGTCTCCTGATCAGGTCACATTCCCACATCCCATGAAAAAGATCAGTATTATATGTATTGCAGCGTGGGCATGATTGTTTTCTAGTAGGATTTTGTCTTGTGGGTGGAAGATTGAAACCATAAATAGCATTATGAATGAATCTAAAATGAGTGTCTCTCCATCTTTCATCTGCAATATATTTCCGCATTGTGTTCCACCTGGTCAACACCGCCTCCCCCATTTCCATATCATCCAGTCTAGTCTCCCATCGTCCAAAAAGTACCTCTGGTCCCCCCGGCAGCAAGGCCCGTCTTAGCACCGCATTGACGAGTGAGATGTTGATTTCAGACGACTGTCTGTTCAACAGTGTGTCAATTTCCGAATTTTGGCATTCCTTCCTGACATCCCTTAGTCTTGAGGTTAGGTGATGATGTAATTGTGAGTATTGTAGGTAATGAGTAGATGTGAGGCATCCTTTGCTAAGAATTTCCGTCATTGTCATCCATCTCCTTTCTTGAGTGTGTATGATGTCTCCCACCCTCTTGATACCTCCCTCCCTCCAGGATCTAAACAACATGTTTTCTCTCCCTTGAGGGAAATCTGGGTGGCTCCACAGTGGTAGATACTTTGAAATCTTCCATGACAACCCCAGTTTGCGTCTAATAGCCTTCCAAGTCGCCCTAGTGTCCCTTATTAGTATAGATTGCTTAATTTTGGGGTTCAAAGTCGTCCCCGTTGAGTGTAGTATTGCCGTCAGGCTCCATGGGCTGCACCACTCCGTCTCCAGCAAGAAATCCGAGTGATTACTAGTGCCTTTCAGCCAGTCAATTAAGTGTCTAGTCAAACACACCAGGTTGTAACCCCTTATGTTCGGGAATGTTAAACCTCCCTCTTCTTTGGTGTACATTAGAGCTCGAAGACTAATTCTATTCTTCCTCCCTCTCCACAAAAATTTGGCAAAAGCCCTATTCAGTTTGTTCACATCCGTATGTTTGAGTAGAATCGGTAAAGTCTGCATAGGGTAGAGTAGCCGTGAGAAGCTTACCATCTTAATTAAATGAGCTCGCCCCAGTAGGGACAACGGCAAGTCCTTCCACCGCTCCAGCTCTTGTTCTATTTTGTGAATTAGGGGGAGATAATTCAGATGATAGATGTTCCTTGTGTCTTGGCTCAACCTTATTCCCAAATACCTGACCGACTCCTTTGCTATAGGGATCCCGTGTAAAGTATTACTGTCTAGGGCGTCATGGGGTCCCCCCCGTGCGCCTGGGAAAGATTAAGGAGTTCGCACTTTGACTTATTTAATTTGAAGCCTGAAAATCTCCCAAAATGCTCTAGGTTCTTCAGCGCTCCTGGGAGGTCCCCCACTGGGTCGGCCATATAAAGAGCTATATCATCCGCAAAAAAATTGGATTTCACTTCCCTGCTGCTCACCCTGATACCCCGGAAACTTCGATTCCCATTAATATAACGTTACAACGGCTCCACCGCCAAATTAAAGAGCAGTGGTGACAGTGGGCAGCCCTGGCGAGTTCCTCTTTCTAACGTGAACATGTCCAATAGAAATCCGGGTGTGTGTATCCTTGTTTTAGGGTTCGTATAGAGTGCCGTTATGAAATGTCTAAATCCCCCCTGAATCCCGAATCTATCCAGCACTTGCCCCAGCCATGGTCAGCTCACACTGTCGAAAGCTTTTTCCATGTCTAGTAAGACCATGGCCGGGGTCCCATCTTTCCTTTGCCCATCTAGTCTCGCCGCTTCCAGTACCATCATAGCTCTTCTAATGTTAGCTATTGCAGATTTACCCCTCACAAACCCCATCTGCTCTTCCCCCAATATGGTTGGTAATAATCTGGCCAATCGTGAAGCCATGATCTTGGACACCAACTTCAAATCCTGATTAATTAGGGATATCAGGCGCACGTTAGCTGGATCGTCCGTACTTTTGTCTCCTTTTGGGAGCAATCTTATATAGGCCACATTCATTTGGTCAGGTACTCTTTCCCTTAGGAAACCATAGTAAAGGGCTTTTAAATGGGGGGTTATTTGGTCTTCTAGTAGCTTATAAAGACTCGCTCCAAACCCATCAGGTCCCGGAGCTTTGTGTATATTAAGGTCTTTTATCGCTTGTTTGATTTCATCATCAGTGATGTCCGTATTTAGTTCAGTCAGCTCATCTTCCCCTAATTGTGGTATAGTCACTTCTCCCAACCATTTCCGCCCTCCTTCTAGATCACTAGTGCGTGCCTTGGAAAGTGATGAGTAGTAATTTCGCAGGATGGAATTCACCTCTTTTGGGTCAGACGTGAGGACACCCCCTGGTTTTTTCATTGTAGCAATGTATCTTGAGCATTGATCTTTTCCCTTTCGCTAGGTGAGCAAATAGCCTCCCTGCCTTATCCCCGTATCGGTGAAATTCTGCATCTCTCGCCGTCCTACTGATGGTTTCCCGTTGTTTGGCCCATGTGTCAAAGTCCCTCTTTGTCATTAACCATTGTTGTTTATTGTCAGGCGTCGGGTCGGACTGAAATCGTGTGTATGCGGATCTGGTCAGTAAGCTATGTTTCATGTAATTATCTTGTGCTCGTTTTTTTATCTTGGCCATGTGCGCAATGATTTTCCCCCTTAGTACGACTTTAGCAGTCTCCCAGAATAATGATGGCGTAAGTGTCTCTGGTTGATTGTGTTCTTTGAATTCTAACCACCACTCCCTCAGCAATCGGGCAAAATCTTTGTCCTGTTAAAAGTGTGGAAATCTCCAGATCACATCCGTCCCTCTCGGAAACATTTCCCTTAAGGTTAGTATTACAGGGGCATGTTCAGAAATGACCATGTCAGATATCTCTGTGGATTCAGTTCTCGTGCCCAGGTCATGGCTTGTCAGTAATATATCAATCCTTGACCAAGAGGAGTGTGGATGTGAGAAGTGTGTGTACTGCCCGTCTACTGGATGCTGTATCCTCCAAATGTCCTGAACTCCCAAATCATCCTCCATGCCCTGTAAAGGGGTCATGCAGCTCCAAAAGATAATGTGATATAATGAGCGCTAAGGTACACACAAGGACTCGGCCAGTGAATAGTTTACCTTTCAGCTTTAATCGACAAATAGATCCCTCTAGCCACAACGCGTTTCAACGCATATAGCGTCTTTCTCAAGTGATATTTCTCAAGTGGTAATCACTTGAGAAAGACGCTATATGCGTTGAAACGCGTTGTGGCTAGAGGGATCTATTTGTCGATTAAAGCTGAAAGGTAAACTATTCACTGGCCGAGTCCTTGTGTGTACCTTAGCGCTCATTATATCACATTATCTTTTGGAGCTGCATATACTTTCTTCCCGGCTGGGAAGTGTGATAGCCAGCAGCTCTGGGCCGCAAGACCTTGACAGACATCATTACACCACTCCCTTGGAACAGTTACTTGCAGAGAGAGAGATACGGAGGGCACGTGCAGGTTCCATCCCGCCGCTCATATTCAACTAGGAGAGCCCAGCAGCACGAGTGTTTAATCCAGTTGTGCGGACTTGCACAACTCGAGAAGGTGAGCGGAGGGGTTAATAAACCGACCCCATGTATTGATCCATAACAGTTTGGCGCAAACGATTTTGTTTTTTCCCCTTCTGTAAAGGGGTCAGTCGTTCCTTCGTTACGTCGAGGTCAGTAGGATCATTAGTTCGAGACCTGTCTTTCCCCTCATGTAAGACTTCGTTCATGTCACCCCCAATTATGACGTTCCCTTTGTTGGTGGGTAATATAGTCGATCCTAGGGTTCGGTAAAAATTGGGGCGATCAGAATTAGGGGCATACACATTATGAATGTCCAATAAACCACTAGGAGTCTCCAGTACTGTTCTCACATGGCGACCCGAATCATCGTGTTGGCACTCAATGAGCTTATGTGGGAGAGATTTACTGACCAGTGTAACTACTCCCGCTTTTTGCCCCTGTGCTCCCAATCCATAAACAGACCCCACCCATAACTTGTGCATTCTGAACATGTCCTGCTGTGCCAGGTGGGTTTCCTGTAAGAGGACAATATCTCCTCGCAGTCGTTTTAGATGTCTAAGAACCATCATCCTCTTTTCAGGGGACTTAAGCTCCTTCACATTCCACGTGATGACTCTTACCATTGGCAAAACAGGCTATGGGTCAGGATGATACACAATAGGCAGCTGAGACCATGGATTGATGGCAAAGGTCCCCCCTCTCCTCTTTGAATGACGGTGAACACGATAACAGGATTTAGCAGGTGATCCAAGTAAGACAACCAATTTAACTTCTCTACAATTCCCTTATAGATAATGCAGTATAAAAATTTCCCCTCCCAAACCCTCTCCCCAATTCCCACCCCCCTCCCTCCTTCCCTTAACCAAGAAACATGTGTCACTTCCATTTTTTCCGGTATAGTCACCACCTCTCAGGTCGACGTTCCGGATTTGTGTCATTTGAGGTGTTGCAACGACATTTGTAGATCTCTAAAAAACAAATTAGGTCCAGGGCACTATTTATTTACGTTGCTAAAGGTGACCCGTGGTGTTCACCTAGAGTTCAAAAGTCAACAAGCACATCAAGAAGGGAGCCGAAAAGCATGAAAGAAAAAAAAAAAAAATCGCACTCTGTAGCGAACAACTCATCGTCCTCGCCTTAATCTGGTACCCCATCATGACTCACAAGGGCACTCCTTACGAACATCTATGCAATCTATTGGGGCATCTCCCTTAGTCCTGCATGGTCACATGTATGGGGGAATTTCCTCTGGGTTGACTTCCCTGGGTACTTTGAGCGTTGGACTCGACGGTCAAGTTCCTGAGGGTTCGCATTGCCTCCAGGGGGTCCCTCCAAAACTGGGTAAAGCAGTTGAAATTGAACACCTTTCTTATATAGCATGATGCAGACCTCACTGTAAGCGCGTCTTTTCTTCACCACATTAGGTGAGAAGTCCTCAAACAACACCACTCTGTGTCCCTATATCTCAAGTGGTTGGCGCCTCGCTCTGAATGTCCGCAAAAGTTTGTCCTTGTCTTTAAAATCCAGGTAACGAGCGATCACTTGTCTGGGTTTCTGTGAGCTGGAGTCGCTTCTGCCATTATTTTGAATCGCTGCCCGTGATTTCCCGCTGGTATTTGACATTGGACCCACTCTATGTGCCCTTTCCACCTTGCACTTGGATGATATACCCAGGGCTTCTGGGAGTTCTTTCTCAAAAATATCATTTAGTAGGTGGTAGGGAACTGACTCGGGGAGGCCCACTATACGTAAATTGTTCCTCCTTGAGCGATTCTCCAGGTCTTCCATTTTGTCAACCAACCACACATTCTGCTTATTAGAGGCCTCCAGTGCTTGTTCCACAATTACCAGCCTTTCCTCCATGTCAGACACTCTCTGTTCCAATTGATCAATTCTGTTAGCATGTTGTGCTGTGGTCTCTCTGATCTCCTCCAAAGCCCCCTGCATGATCTCTCTCACCGTGATTGTGATGTCAGATTTGAGGCACTCTGCCACCTCCCGTGCCTGCAGTTTTAATTCACCCGGGTCCATAGCCCCCAGCAATGTTCTTTTAGCCTCAGTTCTTTCTTTTTCACATGGAGAACAGGATAAAATGCATCCTAAAATTTGTTGGGCAATTTCTCCTGAGTATACCAATAGCTTAAAGTACCGTCACACGCGGCAATATTGCATGCAATTTCACTGGCAATTTGTTGGTTGCAGTGAAATCATGGACACATTGTTACATTTGTACACAGCAACAAAATAGAACAATGTGTCCATGATTTCACTGCAACCAGCAAATTGCCAGTGAAATTGCATGCAATATTGCCGCGTGTGACGGTACCTTTATATGTGGTCATAACCCACTGTTGGGGCACACGGCAGGGCTTAGAAGTGAAGGAGCGCAATTTGACTTTTGGAGCCAATTTTCCATTCAAAAAGTGAAATTGTGCTCCTTCCCTCCTGAGCCCTGTCGTGCGCCCAAACAGTGCTTTATGACAACATATAAGGTATTGGTGTACTCAGGAGAAATTGCCTAACAAATTTTGGTATGCATTTTATCCTGCTGCCCATGTGAAAATGAAAAAAATTAGGCTTAAAGGGAACCTGTCACCTGGATCTAAGCCCCTACACTATCACTACCTGTCCCTGCACCTTCCTAGCTGCTCCCTATCTATCCCTCTCTGAGCTAAATCCGCCCTATAAAACTGCAGAAAAATAACTTATAACTTACAGAAGTCCCTGAGGCTGGGGACTGAGAAGGCGGCGCCAGGCTCCATTCTGCCCCTCCTCGATGCAGCAGCACACGCCCCGCTGGGCGGCATTATTCTTTCTTCATCGCCGCCTCCTCCATTTGGAATCTCCTGCCTGCTTTACACCTATCATGTTGTGGTGATGCGACCTCGATGTGTCCCCTGACTGAGACACAGCATATGGGAGATTGTATTTTCTGCTCGGTAGCAGCACACACAGGGTGAGCTGCTACTGGAGCTAAGTGCTGATTGAAATCACTGACCCCCAGGTGTGCGGGTGAATAGGAGATGATATGTGCTGCCCTGGGCTGTGGGGAGGGGGTGGAGTGTGTCAGGACAGCAGCAGGAGCTGCTGGGATTGTATGAGGTTCTACTCGGCATTGCCCCGGTGTAACAGGCCAGACTAACCCCCCCGACCAGAATATACTCGGGGTTAAAGTGGCCTAGGCCAGATTATACCCCTCCGTATACCACAGCAGCTGTAGATCAGGGCTCCAAGCAACACATGGGGGCCCGAGGCAGCACAAAGTGGCCCCAGGCAGCAGAAAGTGGCCCTACGCAACATACAGGGGCCCCAGGCAGTGCTAGGGGCCCCAGGCAGTGCTAGGAGCCCCAGGCAGTGCACAGGGCCCCAGGCAGCACAAAGTGGCCCCAAGCAGCACAAAGAGGCCCCAGGCAACATACAGTGGCCCCAGGCAGTACTAGGGGCCACAAGCTACACACAGGATCCCAGGCTACACACAGGGGCCCCATGCAGCATACAAGGACTCCAGGCAGTGCACGGGGCCCCAGGCAGTGCACGGGGCCCCAGGCAGTGCACGGGGCCCCAGGCAGTGCACAGGCCCCAGGCAGCACAAAGTGGCCAAAGGCAGCACAAAGTGGCCCCAGGCAACATACAGGGGCCCCAGGCAGTACTAGGGGCCCCAGGCTACACACAGGGTCCCAGGCTACATACAGGGGCCCCATGCAGCATACAAGGGCCCCAGGCAGTACAAAGGGGTCCCAGGCAGCGCATGGGGGCCAGAGGCAGCACACAGGGGCCCCAGGCAGCACAAAGTGGCCCCGGGTGGCCCACTGCCTGGGGCCCCTGTATATTGCCTGTGGTCACTTTGTCCTGCCTGGGGCCCCTGTGTGCTGCCTGGGATCCTGTGTGTAGCTTGTGGCCCCTAGTACTGCCTGGGGCCCCTGTATGTTGCCTGGGGCCTCTTTGTACTGCTTGGGGCCAATTTGTGCTGCCTGGGGCCCTGTGCACTGCCTGGGGCCCCTAGCACTGCCTGGGGCCCTAGCACTGCCTGGGGCCCCTGTATGTTGCGTAGGGCCACTTTCTGCTGCCTGGGGCCACTTTGTGCTGCCTCGGGCCCCCATGTGTTGCTTGGAGCCCTGATCTACAGCTGCTGTGGTATACGGAGGGGTATAATCTGGCCTAGGCCACTTTAACCCGAGTATATTCTGGTCGGGGGGGTTAGTCTGGCCTGTTACACCGGGCACAGCCGAGTAGAACCTCATACAATCCCAGCAGCTCCTGCTGCTGTCCTGACACGCTCCACCCCCTCCCCACAGCCCAGGGCAGCACATATCATCTCCTATTCACCCACACACCTGGGGGTCAGTGATTTCAATCAGCACTTAGCTCCAGTAGCAGCTCACCCTGTGTGTGCTGCTACTGAGCAGAAGATACAATCTCCCATATGCTGTGTCTCAGTCAGGGGACACATCGAGGTCGCATCACCACAACATGAAAGGTGTAAAGCAGGCAGGAGATTCCAAATGGAGGAGGCGGCGATGAAGAAAGAATAATGCCGCCCAGTGGGGCGTGTGCTGCTGCATGGAGGAGGGGCTGAATGGAGCCTGGCGCCGCCTTCTCAGTCCCCAGCCTCAGGGACTTCTGTAAGTTATAAGTTATTTTTCTGCAGTTTTATAGGGCGGATTTAGCTCAGAGAGGGATAGATAGGGAGCAGCTAGGAAGGTGCAGGGACAGGTAGTGATAGTGTAGGGACTTAGATCCAGGTGACAGGTTCCCTTTAAAGAAAATTTGTGAAAAAAAAAGTACTTTTTCATTTTTACGGATCAATTACATCTGGGGGTTCAAAGTGCTCACTATACATCTAGGTAAGTTCCCTGGAGGGGTCTTTTTTCCAAAATGGGGTCACTTGTGTGGGAGCTCCAATGTTTAGGCACACAGGGGCTCTCCAAACACAACATGGTGTCCGCTAACAATTTGAGCTAATTTTCCATTCAATTTGTTAGCGGACACCATGTCACGTATGGAGAGCCCCTGTGTGCCACCAGCACAAGAGCAACTGGAAAAGTTGAGGTTCAGAACCAAAAAAATGGCGTTTCTAATTAATGCGCTATTTTCTGGGGTGGTTCAGGGTTGCAATTTGCATCATGGGGGGACCCACAACGTTTGGGTCTCTCCACGCTGAGGATTCCAGGCCCCCCAACTGCCAATTTGTACCCGCTTGGCAACCAAAAATACTGCAAAGCTCCATGTCATTTTATTTGTAAACGTAATAAAAAATAAAAAAATTACGTGGGGCTTTGCCATATTTTTGGTCCAGCCAGGTACAACTTGGCAGCTACAGACTGCCACCAACCCCCAGTTGCCTCGTTGTATCTGGCTGGCAACCAGAAATACAGCCCATTTTTTTTTCATTTCTAGGACTAATTCTAGAAAAAAAAGCATGGGGCTCCGCCATATTTTTGGTCCAGCCAGGTACAACTTGGCAGCTATGGATTGCCAACAACCAATCGTTGTACCTGGCGGGAAATCAAAAATACAGCGGAGCTCCTTTTTTTTTTCTTAGTTCTAGAATTCTAGAAAAAAAATTACGTAGGGCTCCGCCATATTTTTGGTCCAGCCAGGTACAACTAGGCAGCTGGGGGCTGGAATCCTCAGCATGGAGAGGCCCAAGTGTTCTGGGCCCCCCATGCTGCGGACTGCAGCCCACAGCCCCCCAAGAAAATGGAGCATTCATTGAAGCGCCATTTTCTGGCGCTGTACCCACTCTTCCAGTTGCCCTGGTGCCGGTGGCTAACTGGGTAATAAAGGGGTTAATGCCAGCTTTTTCGTAATGACGGGCCAATGTTAGACCCGGCCATTAGGAATCTCTGTTAAATAGTCAAAAAATACACCACACAGAGAAAAATCTTCTTTATTTGAAGAAAAAAAGCACACACAAAATTCGGACTCCATCTTTATTATAAAGATCCGACATAGTCCACAACGAAGGTCCCATGACGCTCGATCGCCTCCGACGTAGTCCACAACTAAGGTCCCTCAACGCTCCATCGCCTCTGCTACATCCAGAGACTGCAGCACGGGATCAAGTGTCCTCTTCCTACAGTCTCTGGGGTTACTCTGACCCCAGAGACTACAACAAGAGGACACTTGATCTCTTGTTGTAGTCTCTGGGGTCAGTCATGGTGCACTGTATGGCAATGATCTGCCGTACCATGCATCATGACTGTGACCCCAGAGACTACAAGGGATCAAGTGTCCTCTTGTTGTAGTCTCTGGGGTCTGAGTCATGGTGCATGGTACAACAGATCATTGCCATACAGTGTACCATGACTCTGACCCCAAAGACTACAACAAGTGGACACATGATCCTTTGTTTTAGTCTCTGGGGTCACAGTCATGATGCACGGTAAGGCAGATTGCTATACAGTGCACCATGACTGTGACCCCAGAGACTACAACAAGGGATCAAGTGTCCTCATGTTGTAGTCTCTGGGGTCAGGGTCATGGTGCACTGTATGGCAATGATCTGCCGTAGCGTGCACCATGACTGACCCCAGAGACTACAAGTTGACACTTGATCCCTTGTTGCACCCATCCATGCACGCACCCATCCATCCATTCATCCACCCATGCACCCATCCATTCACCCATACACACACCAATGCGCCCATCCATCTACCCATGCACACACACACGCGCATGCATGCATGCATGCATACATACACACACACACATACATACTTGCCTCTCTCGATCCTCCGGTGAGGAGGTGGAGCCCGGGAGAGGCGGAGGAGCACCACACCGAGGAGACCAGTGCAGCACCAGAGGAGCAGTGGGAGGGGACATGGGGATCAGGGGAGAGCAGGGGGGGGTGAAACGGAGGGGTGATCCGGGGCTGGGGGGGACAGAGAGTTGATCTGGGGTGGAGGGGGTTGAGGGCACCGTGCACCCGCCTGCACCAGCATGCAGGAGCGGTGCGGGGAAAAACACAGCGGGAATCGGAGGTGAGGGTGTGGGCCAAAGGAAGGGACGAGGGCATTGATCCGGAGTGGGAGGGTGCTAAGGAGGGGGAGGGCACCCGCCCCTCCAAACCTGATTGGACAGCTCCAATCAGATCTGGAGGGGTGAAATGCTCTGATTGGTAGTTTACGTTTAAACTGCCAATCTGAGCGAATCTAGCCACGGGGTGGGGGAAAGCCACCCTCCCAGGACAAAGTACAGGTCCACTTGTTCCCGCGGCACCAGTGACATGTCACCTACCCCGATGCCGCGGGAACTCAATCCCGCCATGACATTGTGGGACGTCACAGGTCGGGAAGGCACCGACTTCTATGACGTCCCATGACGTCATAGGTCGGGAAGGGGTCAATGCAGGTGGTCTGGGGTCTGATTAATGTAGGGGGTCTGGTCTGGGGTTTAATTAATGTAGGGGTCTGGTCTGGGGTTTAATTAATGTAGGGGGTCTGGTCTGATTAATGTAGGAGTCAGTTCTTTGGTCTGATTAATGTAGGAGGGTCTGGTCTGAGATCTGATTAATGTAGGAGATCTGATTAAAGGGAACCTGTCACCCCCCCAGGGCATTTTATACTGTGCCCAGCAGGTTATACATGATGTAAATGGGGTTCTAATAACCCCTGTATGTGCCTATAGTGACCCCACATACCTGTG
Source organism: Allobates femoralis (assembly GCA_033576535.1). NCBI lineage: Eukaryota > Metazoa > Chordata > Amphibia > Anura > Aromobatidae > Allobates > Allobates femoralis. The sequence goes on along the minus strand of JARQOC010000012.1, from coordinate 100,387,618 downwards.
ATAATAAGTTATATTCACTCTGGAGCTGGCCTCCCTGTTAAGTCCTGGAGGCAGCTATTTGGGTCATGGTGGGTAAAATGTTCGCCGCCCCTCCATCCTGGTAATCCCGCCCTGCTGGGTTCAAATCTCCCGCCGCTCCTCTGGCCGCCACACGATGACAGGAGCTCATCCTGGCGCAGTGGAACGGTTGTCTGCAGTGCATTGATCAGTGCTGATGTCTCGCGAAACTTCGGCATTATGCATAGCCACCCGATCCACTGCGCAGGCACGGGTGCCGCTGTCAGTGCTGAAGCCTCGCAAGATTAGTGAAGTCTCGCGAGACATCTGCACTGATAAATGCACCACAGACACCCGCTCCACTGCGCTGGCGCAAGCTCCTGTCACTATATACTATATTATTATATACTAGCTGTACTACCCGGCTACGCCCTGGTTAATACATAACTGATCTTAGCTATAACATAACAAAATTTGAATATGTCATATTAATGACCTGTAAGAAAATAGAAGCTGAGCTGTGATTGGTTGCTATAGGCAGCCTAATAAATCTCCAGCCAACAGTAAACCCTCCCCCCGGCCGGGCAATATATGTTACCTCACACATACACATAATAGACAGCTCATGTGACTGACATCTGCCTTAATTCCCTATATGGCACATGGGTTGCACATTGGCTGTTTTTAATCAGATGTTTATATTTGGAAATTAAAGATAGCACACGTATGAGGCGAGTTGTGTGGGGTGATTTGTGCACATCTGTATCTGTGTGTGTCCCTGGGGTGTGTGTATGTGTGTGTCCCTGTGGGGTGAGTGCATGTGTCCCTATAGGGTGTGTGTATGTGTGTGTGTCCCTGTGGGGGAGTCTGTGTGGTGTGTGTCTCTGTGTTGTGTGTCTTTTTGTGGTGTGTGTCCCTGTGGGGTGAGTGCATGTGTCCCTATAGGGTGTGTATGTTTGTGTGTCCCTGTAGGGGTCAGTGCATGTGTCGCTATAGGTTGTGTGTGTCCCCGTGGGGGGGGGGGGGTGTCTCTGTGCTGTATGTGTGCCTCTTTGAAGTGTGTGTGTTTGTTCGCGTGCTTGGTGAGTATCCAATGTTGGGGCTGCACTTTAGAGACTTTACACTTGCTGTTACTCTTTGTGTGCATGTGGTGTGTATACATGTCCCCGTGCGTGGTGAATATCCCATGTTGGGTCCCCACCTTAGTGACTATATGGTGGTATGTGCTCTTAGTCTTTGGTGCTGTCATTAAGCCCCTCTCATTCACAACTGTCAACTGGTAACTGTCACTTTCTCTCCATTATGTAGATAGGGGCAAAATTGTTTGAATTGGAATGCGCGGGGTTAAAATTTCGCCTCACAACATAGCCTATGACACCCCCGGGGTCCAGACGTGTGACTGTGTAAAATTTTGTGGCTGTAGTTGGCAGCTGTCGATTTTCCTCCAACACTTTTACATTCACTTTTTCCCCAATATGTAGATAGGGGCAAAATTGTTTGGTGAACTGGAACGCACAGGGTTAAAATTTCGCCTCACAACATAGCCTATGACGCTCTCGGGTCCAGATGTGTGACTGTGCAAAATTTTGTGGCTGTAGTTGCGACGGTGTAGATGCAAATCCCGGATACACACACACACACACACACACACAGCTTTATATATTAGATTGACAAACAAAAAGCCAATCACAAGTACGGCATGGTTCAGAGGTGAGCTGGAGAGCAGTTAGCAATAGTATTCACCAAAATAACATTAAAGGACCTGTCACTTATTAAAATATGTAATGTTTTTTTTCTGGTGTGAAAGCCGCTGTTCTCCTGAATCCGGCGATGTTATTCTTTAGTTCCTGCTCCTCTCCAATCCTGAGATATGGCCCCATCTTCTCAGTATGTAAATCTAGTCGGGCCGAGGGCCACGCCCAGACAGGAGGGCCAAGGGCCACGCCCAGAGAGGAGGGCCGAGGGCCACGCCAGAGAGGAGGGCCGAGGGCCACGCCCAGAGAGGAGGGCCGAGGGCCACGCCCAGAGAGGAGGGCCGAGGGCCACGCCCAGAGAGGAGAGCCAAGCTGTTCTCCAGTCATAATACGGCTGCAGTCTTTCACCCAGCCGCCGGGTGGCTGCACTCTTTCACCCAAGAAGCTTACTGACAAACCAAAAAAATATTCAAAAATAATTCTCCACACCTACACATTTTCAATTTTCCAATATCAACCTATTACAGAGGTATCTAACACCCAAAGCCTTAATCTCAGAACTCTCAGAAAACTCCTTAAAAGGGAACTTGTCCCAAATATTTTGTACTTATTTTTATTTCTGCTCCCGAATAATCTATTTTTTTTTCCTTTTAAAAAATCAGTCATAAGGTTTCAGAGACATCGGCTTTTTAATTCAGTGATAATTTTTAAGTCTTTCCACAGAGGTGTGGCTATATGCAAAGTGGCTAAACACACACCCCTGAGGATCTATTTCTTTTATTTTTGTATTGAAAGACTCTTAAACTTTGTTGTGCTCCTTACATAGTATATTTACTTTTAAGTAGTATTCTTAAATCATTTTATAAAAAGGTTGTATTTTATTTAATGTACAATACTATGTTAATATTAATAAATATGTTTCTAATTGTAGCTTTTTTGTTTTTAACCCCTAATACATAGGAGAACATGGACTTCAAACCTTCGCAAATCAAGCACATCAATAATTTTAGCCTTCACTTTACGATCCTCCTCCTTCTAGATCTATTCTCTGCCTTCAACATAGTCAACCAATCTCTCCTACTTCAGATTCTTTCTTCCCTTGGCATCAAAGACCTTGCCCTGTCCAGGTTTGCCTCATACCTTTCCAACCGCACATTTAGCGTTTCCCACTCCCACACGACCTCCTCACCCCGCCGTATCTCTGTTGGAGTCCCACAAGGCTCTGTCCTGGAACCCCTGGAACTTTTCTCCATCTAAACCCTCGGCCTAGGACAACTCATAAAGTCCCATGGCTTCCAGTATCACCTGTACGCTGATCTACCTCTCTGGCCAAGACGTCACCTATCTGCTGTCCAGAATTACCCATATCCTCTTCCTTCTCCTCTCGCTTCCTAAAACTCAACATAGACCAAACGGAAAATCATCTTTCCTCTATCCCATCTTTCACCTTCACGACCTGATCTATTATTTTAAATGGCATCATGCTTTCTCCCACACCAGAAATTCGCTTCCTCAGGGTAACTCTCAACTCTGCCTTGTCCTTCAAACCACTCATCCAAACTCTCGCCACCTCCTGCTGTCTCCAGTTCAAAAATATTTCCAGGATCCCTCCCTTTCCTCAGCCCTCAATCTACTAAAATTCTTGTACATGCCCTCATCATCTCCCACCTCGACTACTGCAACCTCCTCCTCTGCGGCCTCCCTGCTAACACTCTTGCATTTCTCCAGTCTGTCCTCAACTCTGCTGCCCGACTAATCCACCTCTCTCCTCGCTACTCCCCTGTATCTCCCCTCTGCAAATCCCTCCACTGGCTCCCAATTCCCCAACGAATCCAGTTCAAGCTACTAACATTGACTTACAAAGCCGTCCATAAACTGTCTCCTCGCTGTATCTGTGAAGTAATCTCCCAATATCTTCCCTCATGTGATCTTCGATTCTCCCCAGACCTCCTCTTTTCCTCCACACTTATTCATTAATCACACAACCACCTCCAAGATTCTCCTGAATATCCCCCATCTTCTGGAATTCTGTGCCACAACACGTCCGATTATCCACCACACCCGTATCCTTCAGACAGGACCTGAAAATCCATCTCTTCAGGAAAGCTTACAGCCTGCAATGATCATTCTGCCGCCTCACCACCACCAGAGCTGTCGCCTCACCACCACCGTCACAGCTGCCGCACCACTGCCACCACCAGAGCTGCTGCACCCTGACCTACTGTCTCCTCCCCAGTATCCTGTAGAATGTAAGCTCACAAGGGCAGGGTCCTCTCCCCTCTGTACCAGTCTGTCATTGTTAATTTGTTTACTGTAAACTATATCTATTATTTTGCATGTAACCCTTCTCATCTACAGCACCATGGAATTAATTGTGCTATATAAATAATAATAAGAAGAAGAACAAGACACAGAGACCAGAGCGCTTCCGGGAAAAAGTAAAAATTCTCATAAAATTATATTATTTTATATAGTATACACATAAAACACTTTGCACAAAAAAAAAAAAAGTTTTGAGCACGCAAGTAAAAGTCAAGAAAAAGCCATTGGATCTTGCAGAATTAAAGTGTGCTATGCAATACAAGACATAATAAAAATATCTGTGCTGATCCTGGGATTATCCGACAAGTTACGTAGCAGTCGAGGACGAGGCGGCCGTGAATTGTGACGATATCCAAAAATTAACCCCAAAACTTTAGGGTGATTTTTCACGTTCCATAAAATCTTATTCATAAAAAAAAAAGTTAAAAAAATTTCACATTGCTTCACCCTTTTTGCTTTTTCAAGGGTTCGTCCTTAATCTTGGGCAATCGGATGAAATTTCAAATATTGTTTCGCCCTTTTTGCTTTTTTAAGGTCTTATCCCTAATTTTGGGCAAATGGATGAATGTCTGGCAGGTCAAGTAGGACCTGATTACTTATGACATCCAAGGTGTGCCCGGGCCTATATGTTGTGCAAACCCAGGCTACTGCAACATGGGTATACCCTGGGCGTCCGCGCAAATTCTTTGTCCTCTAGCGATTCCCTGTCCTGATACAATATAAAAAGGCACCGGCTACGTTTGTGATTATCCTACGCAAGGTTCCTCCCTGATTGAGCCTAAAATTATCACTTTAGGGTCTTTTGTAAGGTCACTAAATAATAATGAAATGCTTCAGGGGTGGTGGAGATGTGGATGAGGGGTGCCGCCTGGCACAATATTTGGGGTCAAAGCTGGTGAGGGGGCAGAGAGGGTCTCTCCTTAGTTCATAAAAAAGGCAGTACTGTGGTGTCCCTGTGACGGATCCTCCCTGGATTCTGGTGGCCATGTCCTTTCTCATATAACAACCCGCCTGCCTTACCACGTCTCTCCTCGGCCAAGAGAAAAGAGCAAGTGATTGAGGAGGAGGGAGAGAAGCAAAGACGCTCATTTGTAGATGTACGATTCCAGTATGTGTCCTCCTGGCAGTATGGCTTTACTCCGCAAATGGCTGGAACATATTAAGCTCGGAGAACTCCTCGTTGTTGTAGCTGGAGGTCTGATCGCCCAGCATGGACAACATGTCCTGGAGGGTGGAAGGAAAAAAAATAATCACAATTAGACAAAAAAAAAAAAATTGTGGCTTTGGAATTTTTGCAGCTTGCATGACATGATCACAACACTGCCGCAATTATTATTACCACTACACAGAGACTTACTGGAAACACCTCTGTCTGTCCGGCCTGGGGCGGGATGTGAGTCTCTGCATTGTTCTGGCCGTGATGTTGACTCTGGGGCCACTGGGGCCAAACTCCTACTGCATCTGCTGCCCGAGACTGGAAGGGAACGCGAGGCTGACCCACCTCTGAGGCTGAAAAGACACCAACAGGGGGGATCAGTGTTCATATACTGCCACATACCACGTTACAGAGGAACAATCACTCTCTTCAGAAAAAAACACTGCAAGGACATAGATTCCTGGTTGAGAGTGATTGCTGCACCAGTATTATGCATCTGTGTTGCCTTACCACTGGGCCCACTGTGCCCTGCTGAGTGCAATGGATAGCAGATTTTTTTAAGCTTTTTTGATTGAACAATCACTTTTCACCATCAATGTCTGCCCTCATCCATCCACCCCTCCGTCCCCCTCCTCATCCCTCTGGCCCCCCTCCTCATTCCTCCATTCCATCTCCTTCATCCTCCATCCATCCAGCTCCCTTCTCATTCATCCATGTATCCCCCCTTCTCTTCCATACCTCCGCCCCCTTCTCATCCATTCCCCACCTCAAACATTCCTGTGCCCCCCTTTTCATCCATCCCCCTCATCCATCCATCTTCCTTCTCATCCATCCCTTTGTCTCCCTCCTCATCCATCTCATCTACCCACCCTCACATCCATCCCTTTGAAATTATCTTTACCTCGGGGGCATGGCTCACATGTAAATTATGCAGAGCAGCTTAAAGACACTCCCCCAAGGAACCAGTAAACTTAAAAGGGCCCATATCTCTTGGAACGTATGGCAGATTTAACAGAGACAAAAAGCAAAATAGGGGAGCAGTGGGAATGAAATGAGCGAACACACATACACACAGGCCATTCCCAAATTAGGATCTCGTACTCTTTAAAATTTGAAGGATGGAAACACAAGAGGGACAATTTTATAACATTTTTTTTTTTACCAAAGTTGTTGCTCCTACTGGCCAGGTTAGGGTACGTGGCCGCAGCAGGGGAGGAAGTTGAACCCTGGGAAGACAATGGGCTGAAGTTGGTTGGAGTCGTCTGAAAGTTGCCCATGCCAAACGGAGGAGACTGGGTCTTTGCTGCCTGAAAAATTGGAACCGTGTGTGGTGTAAAAATAAAGTCTATGGAAAACTAAGTTATTATTATAAATAGCTCATTTCTACCTGTGCGGTGAAGGATGGACGTGCACCAGAGCTCCAATTGGTGCCAGTGACTTGTGTGGGACTGGTGTGCCGTGATATCTGGGCCAGAATCTGCCCTGCAGACACCGGCTGCTGGATAATGTTCCCTGAAGAGACCAGCCCACTGCTCCTTAAGGAAAAAAAAAACACAATATCTTACAAAACTATGGCACCGCTTGGTGGTCATGATATGTCGAGTGATTACCACCACGTCATTCATACAGGACATGCGACTCCCATCATCTATGCATTATGCGGGTAGGAGATAAAGGTGTCCTATTGATTGGATGGGGGGGGGGGGAAACCTCACCTGAAGTTGTCAACTGGGCGGGGGGCAGGCGTGAAAGTGGTGGCTTGTGGGAAGAGTTGCTGGTTGCTGGTGAGTCCGCTAGGATTGAGAGCTTTACTCTGGTCTGTAAATGGAAGAATAAAACATCCAACATAAGAAAAAAAAAATTGTAAAATAAAGTAAAAAATTAACAAAACATTGTTAAAAAAAAATTGAAACTCATGTAAGGAAGTAACTGCAGGATTTGACTACATTTTTTTGTAGTCTGTTACCATGGAGACATATAGAACTGCATAAATGCTGTTGTAGCAAAACAGCAGGACATTTTACAGTAACGAGGCACTGTTCACACCTGGGTTAATGCCGCCGTAGATCTCGGCAAAGCGAGACTCTCTCTCTTGTCCGTAGAGTGCGTCCGACTTGTCCAGAGATTTGCTGTGATCAGGAACGGCTGCCGTAACTTGCTGAACTGGAACCTTTAAAAAAGATTAAAAACAATCAGAGTTTCAATAAAAAAAGCAAAAAATTAAAACCCTTAGTCGGAGTTCTTCAGGGATTTAAAGTGGTGACACAACAGCGATCCGAGCTAGCTCTGGTCACTGCTGCTAAAGACAGGTGATGGCTGTATAACACAGCCATTATCTTTTTGTTTCCTGCGCCAGCTCCATACATGCGCAGATTGCATGCCAGATGTCAGGAAGGAATTAAAATCACTTAGAGGATAAATTAAGGTGCAGGTTAATTTTGGATTTTAATGACAACAGTAACAAATGTGGGTGTGATGGGGACTCACCTGTGCGTGGTTGTAGGCTCCCAGACTGTCCCTGCTGGGAACCACGTCCAGTTCAGATTGTGGCGGAGGCTGTTGTCTGGGCGCAAAAGAAGAGTTTAGTATTAAAATAGCCGGTGTTCTATAAAATATGATGGGTAGCACTCTCTTCCACTCATGTATGTGTAGCACTTGTAATAACCCTCCCATTCACAAGGCGCGTCATTACTATACGTCATCTACTGTCACTCATATATATGTATCCCTTGTAAAACCCCTCCTATTCACAAGGTGCGCCATTACCATAGGTCATCTACTGTCACTCATGTATATGTATCCCTTGTAATACCCCTCCTATTCACAAGGTGCTTCATTACAATACATCATCTACTGTCACTCATGTATATGTAGCGCTTGTAATACCCCTCCTATTCACAAGGTGCGTCATTACTATATGTCATCTACTGTCACTCATGTATATGTAGCCCTTGTAACACCCCTCCTATTCACAAGGTGCATCATTACTATACGTCATCTACTGTCACTCATGCATATGTAGCCCTTGTAATACCCCTCCTATTCACAAGGTGCGTCATTACTATACGTCATCTACTGTCACTCATGTATATGTAGCCCTTGTAATACCCCTCCTATTCACAAGGTGCGCCATTACTATACGTCATCTACTGTCACTCATGTATATGTAGCACTTGTAATACCACTCCTATTCACATGGTGCACCATTACTATACTTCTTTTATCTATTTACACTCATTTATATGTAGCACTTGTAATACCACTCCTGACCACTTGATGCGCCATTACGACCTAGCTCTCACCTACTTTCACTCATACATATTACATATAGGAGAAAGAGGAGAGTTTATGCCCCCATATAGGTCATAAAAGGAGTCACTGTATAGAATATAAATTTTAATGCATTTCTCCATAAAAACATACAAAAAAAAAATCACTTTTTTTCTTACAGTACTCATCCATCTACAGCACTCATACATTGTACATCATCTTACAAACAGTTAGTATGTATAAAGTGACGAAGTGCAAAAAATAGAAGAACAGCCAAAAAAAGTTTTCCCAGTAGGGGTTTAACCCAGGGCTGTGGAGTCGGAGTCGTGGAGTCGGAGTTAGTTTTGGTCGGAGTCGGTAGAAATGTACTGACTCTGACTCCAGCTTTAAAAAAATGTATTAATATTTCATAATTGAACTTTCATATGAATTTTATAAATGTTACTCAAATATATATGTTCTATCAAACTATGAACAACAGTGATAAGCAGTTCTGCTGGAGATAGAGACATTTCTTGCTTCTTGTGTGTCACTGTTCTCCACTGCCCTTCTAATCTTATACTTGGTTAACCTCATGCTGCCCCAACCCCCCTACTTACAATGTATGAAACAGAAAGTGAAAATGTGTTGCAAATTCTTAGTAGTAAAGCTCCTCCTCGTCTAGACTAGATCATACTAGGTGTTCATCTCCCAAGCATCTCACACAGCTGCCTGCTACTCAGAAGAAGAAGACTGTAAGAAGTATTGTCCTTTCAACAAACTTTGCATCAGTTAACTGTAAGTACATGAGGAATAACAACAGTATTACTGACCACTATATCAGTTGTACGACCTGGCAATAATTTTCTACAATTGTTTTTAGGAAAAACAATTGTCATTTGGATTGTGAATGCAGAATTAAAAACCTGAGAATGTCAAAGAGGCATCACATTAAATCAGCAGTATTTGAACATTTCACCATCACTCAAGATGGAAAACATTATGTCTGTCAGTGTATAACAAATGATCCAGATGAAAACAGATGCTGTCAAGCCAAGATCAGTGCATATTCAGGCAAAGATAAAAATGCTCCTACCAGAGCTTCTAATCTAAAGAGACATTTACAGAGCTTTCATCCAGAAGTACTGAAAGCAGTGGAAGAGAGACTGCATCCAAACCAAGGAACCAGAGCCCAGCTTTTGCAGCCATCAGTTGCAAGATATTTTGTCAGTGACAAAGTTACTGTGACAATGACAGTAGATACATTTAAAAAACAGATCATAGAGCTTGTTGTAAAGGATAGTGTGGGTATTTCATTATTTTCACGACCAGCTTTTATGTGTCTGAATGGGGAAATGGCCCGCAAGCTTGGTGTTTCTCTGGAGAGAGAGAGTATTAGAAAATTAGTAATCGAAGAAGCTTTTAAACAAAAGGAAGAACTTAAAAAAACTCTCAAGGGACGCTTTCTGTTTCTTAAAATGGATGCCTGCACACGTCACAGAGTGAACTATTTTGCCATCAATGTCCGATTTGTTTGTGACAAAAATGAAATAGTTACCAAGACATTGGCAGTAAAAGACACTAAAGCTCATCACACCAGTGAGTTTCTCCAGGTCTTGGTGGAAAAGGTTCTGCAAGACTATGAACTTAAAAAGAGCAAGTTCTTTCTGTCGTAACTGACAATGCTTCAAATATGATAAGTACTATTAAGCTAATGAATGAGTGTAATGATGGTGACCAGCAGCTAGAAGAACATTCTGGGTCCACAGACACAGAAATGTTTGAAATAGAGAACACAGTATTGTAACTGAGGAGCAAACTGAAGTGGCTTCAGATGATCAGCAACGTGATAGTTTAGATGATCTTGTTGAAACTGTGTCAATACGTTCTTTCATTCATCACATGCGCTGTGTTGTGCATACGTTACAGCTGGCTATAAGAGACAGTCTGCAAGAAGGACATGCTGCTGCATTGATTGGAAAGGTGAGAAAATTGGCTACTGTTGCCAGAACCCCTAAAGTTGACCCAATTTTGAAGAGACGTGCTGGAAAAGGGGCAATTATTGATCAAGCCACACGATGGGGCAGTACTTACTTAATGATTCAGCGCTTGGTTGAACTGAAAACCTTTCTTGTAGACATGGCTAAACCTCAACTGACGATAAATGAAAGTCAGTGGAATCAGGTGACTGAGCTGGAAAAATTGCTAGAGCACCCATTTACAGTGACTAAAAAATTACAAGCAGAGGACTTAACTCCGGGTATTTTCTTAAAGGAGTGGAAGAACCTGATGTTTCGCTTGTCCCAAAGAGGAGAGTTAATTGCAAGTGGCATTGCTACATCAATGAAACGGAGAGAGGAGCTACTATTACAAAATAACATTCTTTTGGCAGCTGTTTATGTAGACCCAATGCATCGGATTCTTCTAGGTGATCAACAGCTAAGTAAAGGAAAAGAAGCTCTGTTTGAAATAGCAGTAAGGATGAAAGGGTTGCAGAACAGTCAGGAGGAACAAGAAGAATTTGGTCGTCCTGCCACATCTTCACCCTCATCATCAACTGATGAAGAATTTAATTTCGAAAAGTATTTGGATCACAAGGACCGTGCAAAGCGTTCCCGCATAGAAGGAGAGTCATCCCAATCAAAGAACACAGCCAGTACATTTCAGCACAATTTTTCATGTGCACTAAAAGAAATTGAGAAATTTGACCGTTCATCAAAAATAACAGTGCAACAAGCGATTCCTCTGTATCCTGACATTGTCAGAGATGTTGCCCGAGTGGTTACTGCTTTGCCACCAACCCAAGTTAGTGTAGAGAGGTTGTTCTCTGCTCTCAAAATAATTAGATCAGATTTGAGGGCATCCATGAAGGAGGATCTGACAGAGGCAATACTTTTTCTGAGGACAAATTTATAGATTTCTTCTTATTAACTGCATAACAGTGTTTATTGCATATTTACTTACAGTTTGGAAAAGTTTATAAAAGTTATTTGCTATATTCTAATTGTATTCTAATAAATATAGTTTTTGCTCGAAGTTGTCTGATTACTTATATGATGGTGAGAAACTGAATAAGCACGATGGTAATATTTTACAATAGTAAATTTATTGTTACGAAGTGGCCATTTATGAAGGAGCCGGAGTCGGAACCTGATAAAATCCAGGAGTCAGAGTCGCAACTGTGGCTTACCGACTCCACAGCCCTGGTTTAACCTCTCCTATCTTTGTTTGTCTAAGGGTCTCATATACTCCTATGGAGATATCTCAGGAGTTCCTATAATGGTCAGGAGTTACATGTTTACTAGACTTCATTAACAACCACAAATTTATATGACACACAGTCCACAAGACCACCCTACACAGAGTATCTTAAGTGTAGTTGGCTGAGCTCATTATCTCATTCTCCAGACCTACTGGAAACTCGAGGGTTTAATAACCCCAAGGAGAGGATTTATAGCTTACCCATTAGATGTTCCTTTAGGATAGGTGTGGAGTCTGGGTGCCCCCACTCTTACATATGTAGCACCTGTAATACCACGCCCGACTACAAGGTGCGCCATTACAATATCGTTCTCATCTACGGTCACTCGTGTATATGAAGAACTTGTAATACCCTCCCATCCACATGGTGTGCCATTACGATACCGCTTTCATCTACTGTCACTCATGCATACGGAGAACTTGTAACACTTTCACCAACCACATGGGTCACCATTACAATACTGCTCTCATCTACTTTCACTCATGCACTTGTAATACTCCTCCAGACCACATGGTGTGCTTTTACGATATCGCACTCGCCTACTATAACTCATGTATATGTAGCACTTGTAATAACTTTCCAGACCACATGGTATGCCATTCCGACACCTCAACTACATTCATTCATTCATACACAAACATCATATAGTTCTCAATATGACAGCCTGGCTCACCTTGTAGACAACTGTCCCGAAGACCCCATTTCTAGAGAGTGTGGAATGCTCTGTGCTAATGGTGGTCTCTGCATAGAGCTGGCCAAGGCTGGTCTTGACTCCTGGCTGGTGTTCCTAAGAACAAAAAAAATGCAATTCAGTGGATAAGAGATCTTAAAGAGTTAACTACCATTTTCATGAATTAGTACGGTCAGAAAGCACGTGTAAAAAACAAGCAATTTTGCAATTTACTGCTTGTTAAAATTTTCAGCCATTCTTGATATTACTACTTTTGCGTTAAACTGCAGTGGTCGGTTTCCATGGCAACGAGCTGTAAGCATAAAGGAGATTTTTGTGTACTCACCGTAAAATCCTTTTCCCTGAGCCTCTAATTGGGGGAAACAGGACCGTGGGACACAGGACTGTGGGTGTTATGCTGCACTCCACTAGGAGGTGACACTAAGCAGAATCAGAAAAATACAGGGAAGCTCCTCCTCTGCAATATATACACCCTGGCTGGCCCTAGCCAAACCAGTTTAGTGACCAAAGCAGAAGGAGATAAAACATAGGCCTGTAAAAAGGCAACCATAAGAGAACTCAAAGAACATAAAGAACATCAAACACCTAAACGGGCAACAGGGAGGGTGTTGTGTCCCCCAATTAGAGGCTCAGGGAAAAGGATTTTACGGTGAGTATACAAAAATCTCCTTTACTTCATCGCCTCATTGGGGGACATAGGACCGTGGGACGTCCTAAAGAAGTCTCTGGGTGGGTACAGATTAATGATATAAGCTCTGCAAGACATGCACCTTACAGGTGGGCTATAGCCGTCTGCCAGATACGTCTACCCAGATTCGCATCTGCCGAAAACTGGTATAGACAATGTAGTGCTTCACAAATGTGTGAAGATTTGACCAGGTGGCCGTTTTGCACACTTGCTCTGCGGAAGCTTGGTGTCGAATGGCCCAGGATGCCCCTACCGCAAGAGCAGAGTGCGCTTTTAAACCAGCTGGAACAGGCAAGTTTCGAAATTGATTAGCTTCTAGAATAGTTGTCTTAATCCATCCGGCCAGGGTGGCCTTGGATGCTGCCATGCCCTTACGGTGACCCTCCAGAAGGATGAATAAAGAATCAGTCTTCCTGAAGGCTGTCGTACTGGAGACATAGTACCGAAGGGCTCGAACCATATCACGTGCAGAGCCTTCTCAACACAGTGCACCAGCACGGGCCAAAAAGACGGGAGAGAAATCTCTTCGTTCAGGTGAAAAGAAGAAACCACCTTTGGAAGGAGCGACGGCTTGGGCCGGAGCACCATCTTATCCTGGTGAAAAGTCAGAAAAGGAGCCTTGCAGGAAAGTGATGTGAGTTCAGAGACACGACGGATGGAAGTGATCGCCACCAGAAACACAACCTTCTGGGACAGAACACGGAGGGGGACCTCCTTGTGGGACTTAAGGGGGGGTTTCTAGGTCCCACGCCTCCAGCGGCCATCTGTAAGGTGGAACCAGACGGGAGACACCCTGAATAAAAGTCTTAACCTGGGGTTTAATCGCAAGGCAGCGCTGGAACAGCACCGACAGTGCAGAGATTTGGCACTTGAGAGAGCTAGGGGAAAGACCAGTGTCTAGCCTCGACTGGAGAAAACCCAGAATACCAAGAAGATCCGGACGGTCTGGGAGACGCCAGGGGCGTCAGAGACGAGCCGAACCAGGAGTGCCTGGGCCAATCCAGCGCCACAAGGATGACCGGGACGCCCTCTGACTTGAGTTTTCTCATTACCCAGGGTATAAGACGGGGGGGGGTGAAATGTAGGGAAGGTGAAACGGAGTCCAGGGTTGGATGTGTGTCTGCTCCCACTGACTGCGGATGGCGAGATCGAGCCATGAACTTGGGCACTTTGGTGTTCAAGAGCAAAGCCATCAGTTCCACATCCAAAGTCCCCCAGCGATGGTATGTCTGTTGGAACACCTCCGGATGTAGGGCCCTCTCCCCCATGCAATACCTTGATGGCTAAGGAAATTCGCCGCCCAGTTGTTGATGTCCAGAATGTGCACAGCTGAGAGCACTGACCGGGTCAATTCTGCCCAGCGGAGAATGGGTAACACTTCGCGCATCGCCTGAGGGTTCCTCCCTGGTGATTGACATATGCACATATGCCACTGCTGTGCCTGACTGGATCCGGATGTGATGACCCACTAGCAGATGATGGAAGAATTGTAGAGCTAAAAATATAGCTCAAATCTCCAGGAGATTGATGGACAGAGTGAAATCCAGTAGAGCCCACCTGTCCTGGGTCGTATGGTGACGGTAAACCGCTCCCCAGCCTATGCATCTGGCATCTGTGGCGAGTACCTCCCAGTGAGCCGGGAGGAAGGATCTCCCCGGCGAGAGGGAAGCTGGTCGCAGCCAGCAGCGAAGGGAATGTTTGGTTGTGGAGGACAACTGAAATGTCCTGTCCAGGATGAACGGACTTCTGTCCCAGGCTGTGAGAAGAGCCATCTGGAGAGGCTGGAGGTGTAGTTGAGCAAAGGGAACCGCCTCTATCAACGCCACCATCCTGCCGAGATCTCTCATCTCGAACCGGAGGGAGTGAGGTGAAGGCCGGAGGAGGGATCTGGAAACCCTGACGTAAAGCACCAACCCGCGGGAGGTGTTGAAAACCATCCCCAGGAAGTTGATCGATTGACTCGGAACTGAGGAAGATTTGGGCAGGTTCACCAACCACCCCAGGCAAATGAGAGTGTCGACTTTGATGTGAAGGAGGGAGCCTTGATGAGGAGGTCGTCTAGATAGGGTAGAACAACTACGCCTCGTAAATGAAGGATTGTCATGACAGCCGCCATAACTTTGGTGAAGACCCTTAGGGCCGGGGCGAGACCGAAGGGTAGTGCGACAAACTGAAAATGGTCCTCGTGGATTGCAAAGCGCAGGTATCACTGATGCGTTTGGGAGATAGGGATATGCAGGTACGCATCCTGGATGTCTAAGGCTAGGAAGTCTCCTTCCTCCATGAATGAAATGATAGAGCGTAGCGATTCCATGCGGAAGTGATGGAGACGAACAAACCTGTTTAAGTGCTTTAAGTCTAAGATAGGACAAACAGAACCATCCTTGTTGGGGACTACAAAAAGGTTTGAGTAGAACCCTTTGAAGTATTCCTGTTGTGGAACAGGAATGATGACTCCGCCTGCAGGAGGGAGTCGACAGCCTGGAAGAAGGCACGAGCCTTTGACTGAGGCCGCGGAGGAATGGAGGGGAAGAAGCGGTTGGGAGGACGGCAAGAAATTCTATGTTGTAGCCGGGAGACACCAGTTCCCTGACCCATCTGTCTTCTGTAACAGTGAGCCAGACGCGCCGAAAATAGGAAAGTCTGCCACCTACATGGGGGGGTGTCTTCCGCGGGTGAGGGCGAGTCAGGATGATGAGAATCTATGGTTGCATTCGATCTTTAGGAGGACTTTGGCCCCATATCCTTGCGTGGGGAGCAGTTATTAGTCTGTGACGGACAAAAGGTCGACCAACCAAACGAGTTCCAAAAGGAACGGAAACGCGTTTGTTGGCGTCGGGCAAAGAGGCGTTTCGGATTATGTTGGGGAAGCGACGTACTCTTCCTTCCAGTGGTGTCGGAGATTAGTTGATCCAGTCTTTCTCCGAAGAGACGGCCGCTAAGGTAAGAAAGGCTAGATACTTCTTGGAGGCCGAATCTGTCCTCCACTCACAGAGCTAAAGCGCTCTGCGGATGGTAATGTCATTTGAAGCTGCGACAGTAGAGCAATTGGCCACGTCCAGCGACGCGTGAATTAGGTATTCTCCGGCTACCAAGATTTGGACCCCTAGGTCCGCTAGTTCAGGAGAAAAATCAGTGTCATGCAGGGTGGAATGTAGGGTACCTGCCCATTTCATGATAGTTTTAGAAACCCAGACTGACGCAAATGGAGGAGACAGGTACGATCCAGTCGCATCGAAAACCGAGCACGCCAGTTGTTCAATCTGGCGGTCAGTTGGATCCTTAATGGAGGAACCGTCTGGTAGGGAAAGCAGGGTCTTTGTGGCTAGATGCGAGACTGGGGGATCGACCTGTGGGGGTCCGCCCAATCCTGGCCTAGTGCCGGGGGGAAAGAGCTTCGATTGCCTTGTGGTTTCCGAACTTCTTATCCAGACTGGATCTATGCTTTTTTAAAATCTCCTGAAATTCAGGATGATCCGCAAAAAATGTGTGTTGGCGCTTTACCCTAATAAAGGAAACGCCATGGTCTGGGGTTTCACAAGGAGGGTCGTGTATGTCAAGCGTTTGATTGACGGACGTGATCAGGTCCTCAACCATGGCCGGTGTGTCCAGGGTGTCCAGGTCAAGAGACATGTCTGGTTCAGGATTTGAATCAGGATCATAGAACCTGTCAGGCGAGGGTCAGACCAGAGGTCTCTCACTCTAGAGGCTCCGTGAGGATACAGGAGAAGAGTTCCTGTGGAGTCTTTTCCGTCCAGTTTCTGTCACTGGTGGCAGTGGATCTCGTGTACTCTCCACGGGTGGTGTGCGCTCATGTCCCGTAGTGTCGTCCTGCGGCGCAGGCTGAACTGAGGTGGAGAGTGAGGGATGGCTCTACAGGGCCTGAATCAGGGTAGAGGAGAGCTTTTCCATGGATTGGGACATGGATTGAGTGAGGAACACAGCCCAGTTAGGTCGATTAGAGGCACTGGGAAGTGCGGCATCAGTGGGGGGCCTCCTGTACGTTATTGGGGTCACAAGTCAGGCAGTGCGGAGTAGTATGTCCGCTAGGCAGGTGAACCTTACATGTAATGCAAGAGGCATAAAAGGTTGTGAGGGGCTTATACTGAAAATAACAGAGAGGGAGCAAACAGGGAGAGCTGCAGCAGAGAGATTCTGCTGAGCTCCTTACCACAAAACAAGGTCTGGGCTCCGGTGCAGCTGGCCCTGAGATCCTGTGTCCCCCTGTGGATGTACTGAGCTGCTGTAGCAGTGGCAGCATTGGTTGTAGCAGTGCCGGAGTATAATGGAGGCCGCACAGCAAAGTGCGGGTATTGCTGAGTGAGAAGGGGGCGGGCCAGAGGCAGAGAAGCACAAAATGAACTCTCGCGAGGAGCGAGAAGCGCCCAAACCAGCCAGCACGCCCCTTGTGTGATACGGCTGGGGGGGGAGTTCCGGCCGCGAATAGGTTGCCCGGTGGAGGGCGGAGGGTCGGGACTGTTCGTGACTAGGCCGGAGCCTAGATTAGAATGCAGCAGTGGAAAAGCGGTGGGGCCGGCGCAAAGTCATAAAAAGGGAGCACAGCCCCGGCGGCCCCCCCCCCCCATTTGAGTCAGGATCTATCTTGAGTGCAGGGACCCAGAGCCGAGGGACATTAGGGGTACAGAGGGTCTGGAGAAGTGCTGTCAGGGACTCAGAGTCAGGGCTCTGGATGGTTACCTGTTGAAGACTCCTCTACCCAAGGTCCCTGTGAGGAGAGGATGGGTGGGCAGTTGCTGAGCCTCTGTGCTGCAGCCCAAAAACCCTGAAGAGGGAAGATGGTGAGGATGGGGAGGAAGGAGTCCTAGGTCATGATCCACATCAACTACAAGCCAGAGTCCCAACTGTGGGGTCTGGAGAGGATGGTCAGTCGGAGCTGCGTGTCTGGCAGTCTCAAATTGGAGATCGGAGCGCTAGGGAACCGTCGCCATGTAAGCAGAGTTGTTCCTTGTAGCAGAAGGTGGTACATGGAGGTAACACCCAGTGTTCCCGTCTGTTGTTGGTTGTGGGAGACTTGTATGCAAAGGCACCATTCACCCTCTATCATCGTCGAGGTAAAAAATAAAAAATGGATGTAAAGATGTGGTCCGAAGGACCGCGTCTGCCTAATGACACTAAGCAAAAACTGGTTCAGCTAGGGCCAGCCAAAGTGTATATACTGCAGGAGAGGAGCTTCTCTGTATTTTTCAGATTCTGCTTAGTGTTGCCTCCTTGTGGACTGCAGCATAACACACATGGTCCTGTGTCCCACGGGTCCGGTGTCCCCCAATGAGGCGATGGAGAAATACAAGTGTTAATATCTCAAGAACAGCTGCAAATTTTAACAAACAGTAAATTACAAAAATGCTTGTCTTTACAAGCTCCATCTGAAAATAACTGTCTTTGAAAATGGGAAACACCCCTTTAAGCTGTTCAAGCCAATGCCTTCTAAAGGTGTATTTCGTAGTCCCAGTCTTACTAGAATAGCGCCTACTTACTTCACGTTGGTGTTAGTGCAGATGATGTACTCAATCTCATCAGAGTAGGGATTCTGGAAGGTGAAGGAGCTGGTTCTCATCAGGAGCCATTCGCGGCTTTTGGATCTGAAGCGGAACATGACGGACAGAACCTGGCCTTTTAATTTCACAACCTAGAGGGAAACACAATGAACGTAGATGGGTCATATAGCCAGTTATGTCATCCATTGCCAATCTTGTGCCGCCTTCTACCACTTCATGGACTTCACTGTCTTTGCTGAATGAAAAAATCCTTGTTTTTATTTCTGTTTCACTACATGGAATGAAAGTGTGGTATTGCCGAGTCCCTTTGATGGGTTCTGCTTCGTGTAACCGATGTTTTAACAAACTCTCCTCCTCTTCGTAGTCCTGGTTTGTACAATAGTCAATACAATATTGTTCATTCTCAGGTTGAGCCCCAACAAAGCTTTCTCCTATATGTCCTCTCATGCTTCTATTCAATTTATCTAAATATGTCCTCACTGAAGAGGAGAAATCACTCCTTAAAAAAGGTTTAGCTTACTGCCCCACTACTAAACTTGATTCTTTTTCATTGTACTTGGATCTGAATGACTTCTTTCAAAAATTGACGGTCCAGAGACATTTTTTGATTGAAGAAAGGAAAATTGGCAATAAAGAGGATGACAAAGACATGACAAATCAGGAGTTAGCTAGTGAGTTTATACATGTCAATATCAAGAATAATAATGACAAATTCTACCCTATCTACCACAAAGGTAGCCATGTAGAAACCTTTCAACAACTAGTTCTGAAAGAATTAAGGACAATTGTACAACCAAAAATAAGAGACAATTTAAGTAGGGGTGAAAGAGGGGCCATTGAAACCTTGAAGAATAATAAAGAATTGGTGATAAAGAGTGCAGACAAAGGAGGAGGGATAGTCCTTATGGGTAGGGATTGGTATATAGAGGAGGGGAAAATACTATTGGACGATATAGCTTTTTATAAAAAATTGGAACAGGATCCGAGTATAGTTATCTTTGGGGAATACAAACACATGATCAAAGAAGCATACGATAGAGGCATTCTAAATAAAAAAGAGAAGAGATTTTTAGATATAGTCCAATATAGGTTACCAATAATATATTTCCTTCCCAAAATACATAAGGAACCTAACCACCCCCCCTTTCGTCCAATTGTATCAGGGTGTGACTCGGTCACTTGTAATCTCTCACACTACGTGGATCTTTTTCTGCAAGGATATGTTGTCGAATTGGATTCTTATCTTAGGGATTCATCCCAACTAATTAGTGAACTTAGGTCCCTTCCAAAGATGATAGGGTGTGTTCCTAGTCACACTAGATGTGACGGCACTTTATAATAACATTCTACATACCTTTGGTATTGACGCAATACAACAGGCATTTAATAATGATAAGAATTTACTGGAACCCCAGAAAGAATTCCTACTAAAAGCAATTAGATTTATACTGGAGAGTAATGTATTCTCCTTCAATGGAGAAATATACAAACAAGAAAAGGGCTGTGCAATGGGGACCAGATTCGCACCCAGTTATGCTAACCTATTCATGGGTATGATCGAGTCTGTCCTCATTGCACAGCCAGCCTTATTAGATCCTGCTCAACTATCTGAAAAGAAAGGGGTGGTCTTTTACAGGCGGTATATAGATGATTTGTTCATCATCTGGAGAGGTACAGTGCCCGAAGCCAAAAGGTTCACTGAGAGTCTTAATAAAAATCAATGGGGCATCACCTTTACTGGGACGTATTCAGAGGTTGAAATCCAGTATCTAGATCTATTAATTAGGTTTGATGAGGAGGGTGGTTTGTATACTGCCACCCATTTCAAAACAGTTGATGTAAACAGCTACTTAGAGTTTAATAGTGGCCACCTCCCTGGCTGGCTGAAAAACATCCCTTACGGCCAGTACTGGCGGATCCGTAAAAATTGTTCCAGAGATTCGGATTTTGAGTTAGAGTCATCCATCCTTAAGAATAGGTTCAAAGAAAAAGGTTATCCTACGAAAATTCTTAGGGATGCCTTCTTTAGGACTAGAAATATGACACAAGAGAAATGTCTAAGTAGGATGGCAGATAAGAGAGCAACACTGACCAATACTAATGATAGAAGTAAGTGGAGTTTTTTTACAACCTATTGCCAACCCCGGACCCTTATACGGTCTATCTTAAACAAATATTGGTTTATTTTAAAAGGAGATCCCCTTCTAGGGGCAAGGATACCCAAGAAACCGACTATTGTTTTTAGAAGAAATAGGAATCTAAAGAATTTAATAGCCCCTAGTGACATCAGGAGAAATGCAGATAATTTAGGAGCTTCGGCCCCATCTGTAATCGGGAAATGGGGTTGTTATTCTTGTAATAATAAAAAGTGTATGTGCTGCAAAGTAATACATGATGGAACTAAGCAATTTAGATCAAATACTACAGGGGAGACTTTCGACATTAGACATAGATTGACCTGCCAATCCTCCTACATTGTTTATTTAATGGAGTGTCCGTGTGGGTTACAATATGTGGGGAGGACAATACAGGCAACCCACAACCGTTTAAACAAGCACAGGCAGAACATTAAGTCTGGTTTTCAACAACACAGTGTCTCTCAACATTTCGATAGGTACCATCAAAGAGATCCTAACAAGATGAGTCTGATCGTGATTGACCATATACGTGAAGGAGGCCAAGGAAGATTAAATAGGCTTATCAAAAAAGAAAGTTATTGGATCTATAGATTGGGGACCCTATATCCAGAGGGCCTCAACTTAACAATAGAGAAAGTATCAAGAAATTAGATTGTTATGTATTATTATTGTAACCCAAAATCTATATCTGTTTACAGCACAAACACATATTTTAATTTTTAATATTTAATGACGTCCTTTTAGTATAGATTTAACTCAAATGTGATGATTTAATACTGTTTTATTCATATTTAATCAATTTTTGGTAGTAAATATGCGTGTGTATATATATATATGTATATTGTTTTAATATAATAATTTAATATAATATTAATATTTATATCTGTATATATAGTTTGTTGTGTAGTTGAATTGTGTGCATATATATGTGTATACATGTGTGAGGTTTTATTATATATATAATGGTTTTATAGATGTGCGTAATGTTTATGATATTGAATGAGGCTTTTTTATAAGGTTTTTTACTATGTATTAGATACAGCAGATGTATTATACTTTATATAGCTAGATGAGATCATGCTACTAGGTAAAAAAAAAAAAAAAAAAAAAAAAAAAAATTTTTCATCTGACACTAATGGGTTAACAGTTAGTTGTTTTTTACTTAGATAATTGCTGACCAATGGGAATGTAAGCCGCCCTTTATATTCTTGTAATCAGTGTATCACCTCCATTCCACTTGAGAAAGACGGCACTATACCGTCGAAACATGTTGTGGGGAAGGAGGTTTTTAGAATAAAGGACTTCATACTTAACAAGATCCTGGATCTACTTTAGAGCGCCCACCAGACCGTGGTAATTGCTTTATACTCTCATGCTTCTAAGCTGTAACATATCAAAATAATACAGTAATGTCTAAAAATCATGGATTATTTGGTGAATATAGACCCCACACTTTTAGACCACAGGCTGAACAGATCTGAATTCAAGATTTTCGAATTGACATTATAATAGTTAAATATTTTAAAATATGATCCCATCGCGATCCCAACTTGAAATGTGGTACAGATGTGGCTAAGAGCACAGCGGACACATGGGCAGTTTTTGAAATATTTAAATTATGCCGATTTTTCGGAAATGCGTTTTAAAATTTTGCGTTTGCTTTTGCATGGGTAAAATATTAACAAAGATCCTCTTGTGACATATCTGGTGAAAGCCTGGATAGTTCTGAGCAGAATGGTGATTATTTTGTTTCACTATCTTATTTCTAGCCTGTGTTATGAGGAGAAATGTAAAGGCAGGCAACACCAAAATTCACACTTTTTTCGAACTTTGAAAATCATTAAAAAAAAAGGAGAATTTTGTGTACTCACCGTAAATTCCTTTTCTCTTATCCTCTAATTGGGGGACACAGGACCGTGGGTGTTTTGCTGCTGTCCACTAGGAGGCGACACTAAGCAGAATCTGCAAAAGAGTTAAGTGGCTCCTCCTCTGCAGTATACACCCCTGGAGCAGGCACTGCCTCACCAGTTTTGTGCTAAAGCAGTAGGAGAATTAACAGAAGAATGACAAGAATCACATTAAAATAAGGCCTGTTAAGTAAATAGGCAGCCACATAATAACAGTAAGGTAAAACCAGTAACCGAGCAGGCAGCCATGTAATAACAGTATCATGAGGCCTGTAAAATAAACAGGCAACTATATAACAGCTCAGGATTAACATGACAACTTCGTAACGGCCCGAAACGGGCAACAGGGTGGGTACTGTGTCCCCCGATTAGAGGCTAAGAGAAAAGGAATTTACGGTGAGTACACAAAATTCTCCTTTTCTCCTTCGCCTCATTGGGGGACACAGGACCGTGGGACGTCCTAAAGCAGTCCCTGGGTGGGAACAGCAATGGAAAAATCACTATTGATAAAAACAACAATGCACCTACAGGTGGGCTACTGCCGCCTGGAGGGTACAGCTTCCCAGACTTGCATTTGCCGAGGACTGAGTGAGAACACTAAAGCGTTTGGTAAGCATGTGCATGCTGTCTACGTGGCTGCCTTACACCTTGTTGTGCTAACTCCTGGTGCGTAATATCTGAGTAGCACAGGAGGCCCCCGCGGTCATAGCAGAATGTGCTGTGCCCGCAACCGGAAGGATACAGCACCATGGAAGAACGGTGCTTCCCTAAATAAAGAATAAGAGTAATAATAATAATATTTCATGTTTTTTTTTTTTTTTTTTTATATAATAATACAATAGGCCCCTCGGATGGTGGATTTAAGCCATCTGATCAAGTATTTGTAGAGCCCGGCCTGCCTGCTGTGTTTATCCTTCTGGATGAAGGAAAAAAGAGAGGTTTCTAAAGGGAACTTGTCCTGGGCGCGTATATGCATAGGGTTCTGAACAAGATCTAGTAATGTAGAGCATTTCTGACCGAATGAACTGGCGCAGCCTTAGCGCCGTCAGAAATATATATTCAGGTAGGCGGACAACAAAGGACAACCTTGTCTGGGTGGGAGACCAGAAAAAACAAAAAGTCAAAAGGTGGTCTACATGAAAACGCTGCAAATTTAAAGACTCTGCGGAGAGAGGCAATTGCCATCAAGAAAACAACTCCCTGTGTGAGAAGACGAAGGGAATTTTCCGTCATGGCTTAAAATGTAGTTAGCGTAAAACCGTGAGGGCGAGGGTCAGGACCCCCGGGTCCGGTAGACTTTGAGAGGAAGGAACAAGTCGGCAGATTCCTTGAAGAAAAAATGTTAATTATGGTCTGGTAGCAAGACATTGTCGAGAGGGACTGAAAAGGATTGAAACTTGTCCTTTGAGAGGACCTAAGGACAGGCGTGAGTGTAGATCCGGTTGGATGGAACTGGAAACCCTTGGGAGGGAACAGTGCTAAGGTGAAAGACCACGAGAAGAAAAGAAAATGATCTTCCATGTTGATGGGATATCTCGTCTGAAGGCGGTGTGCATGCTCTGATTGAAGTCACGACAATATTATGTGAACACCCGGGTCTCCAGGGTCACGTTGTCGATTTGATAGCCGATGAATTATGATGGCAAGATGGCCTTGAGAGAGTGGGTCTGGACCATCCAGTAGGCGGCATGGTACGTCTGCTATGAAGTGGGCGAAATCGGCGTACCAAGTGCACTTGGGCCAGTGTGTAGACGCAAGGATGATTTGCCGACAATCCAGTTTGATTATCTTCACTACCATGGGATAGTGGTAGCCTGGGGAAAATGTAGTGGAGTTGGAATTGGGTCCAGCCCAAGATCAGGCCTTCCACCGTCCATGACTGTGGGTCGTGGGACCTGGCTATGAAGCTAGGAACCTTGGTAATGAGGAGCGACACTATTACGGCTACTTCCAGAGTTCTCCGGTGACGTCAGAGTTGTTTGAAGACATCTAGCTATAGCAACCATATTCTGAGGTAAGCCCTTGGCGACGGAGAAACTGTCTGTCCTAATCATCTACAAGCGGTAGAATAACAGCCGGTAGTACTGAGTTTGTGAATTCCACCTAGTGAAGAATGTGGTAAACTTCCTTCATTGCCTGGGAACTGCGGGATTCGCTCTAGTGAGTCGACATATGCCACAGCCGCGGCATTGTCAGACTGCCTTCTGAAATGGCGGTCCGCCCGAAGAAGGGATAAAATCTTCAGTGTTGAGAATCTCGTCCGAATCTCCCGAAGGATGATGAGCATTGTTGATTCTGATCAGGACCAATTGTTCCGAGTGTTGAGATGTAGGTACAGCGCACCTCATTCTGTCCGACGTTCGTCGGTGAATAGTACCTTTCAACTTGGTGGAAGAAAATACTTCCCCTGCGTACTAGTGAGTGGCTGAGCTACCACAGGAGATACTACTTGGCTGGTACTAGAAGAAGACACCTCCTGATACGTGATCGTACAATGTTATCTCATGACGTGAGCATGGATAACTGAGGAGGCCTGAGGAGCAGCTGCGTCAAGGAACTAACTACCAGTGCTACCACCGTCCTGCCACTGACCGTCATGTCAGGTCTGACAGGCTGAGGTGACCATTGAAGGAGAGTGCGGACTTCTAGTTGAAGTGCCCATGCCTAGTCTTGGAAAAGTCTGACTAGTGCTTCGAATGTATTGAACTGCGTTCTGAAAATACTAGAGACTGTAGTGAAACTGGTGTAGACTTGTGGAGGATGACCAGCCAACCAAGTCTTAATAATGTGTTCACCGCAATAGAGACGCTGCGTTCTCAATCCCTGAAGGTCGTGCGTTGAGGAGGAAAACAACCAGGTATGGAAGAGTGACGACGTCCCTGGAATGCAGGAAAACCATGATGACTGCCATAACCTTTGTGACCACTTAGGGGACTGTAACGAGTGTGCATGGAAACGCCACACTGAGGAATGGTCTTTGCAAATTGTAAATATGATAAGTGGCTGCAAGGAGAACAGGCAGGTAGCCGTCCAGTATATCTAAGGACGCAAGGTATTCTCCGTGTTCCATGGAAAAATTATTATGGAGTGGAGGGAGTCCGTGCAGAAAAATCTGTCCCAGGCGAGTTTGTCTAGCTGAGTCAGTCTAGCACGGGACGAAATGCACGTTCTTGTTTAGGGACTACAAGGAAATTGGAATAGAGCCTTTAAACCACACTGTGCGTGTAGCACAGTCAGAGACCCTTTAAACACGCTCTGCGTGTAGCACAGGCATAATGACACCCTGAATTTAAGGGGGGAGCTCTAGGTTGGAGGGTTTTCTGTGATCGCTATATGTGCGTTGATCGAGGTTGTGTGGATCTAGACGATGATCCGCTAAATGAATTCCCAAAAAGGTTGGAATAAGGATTACTGACGGCGAGTGAGGCAGCATCTAGTGCTGTGCGAATGGCATCCTCAAGGTATGGTAGCAGACACTGATGCCTGCTGTTGTGTTCTGTTCAGCAGAAACTGAATCCCTAGGGCAGTGATGGCGAACTCCAGGCCTCGAGTGCCGCACACAGTGCAGGTTTTCAGGATTTCCATTGCATTTGACAGTTGGCAATCAAATTACCAACTGTCAAACTCTAAGGAAATCCTGAAAACCTGCACTGTGTGCGGCACTCGAGGCCTGGAGTTCGCCATCACTGCCCTAGGGGAACCTTGTTGTCAGATAGGGTACTGCCCGAAAACTGCCATGGAGTCCCAACCCAACAAAACTCCCTTATGGTAAATGGGGCGCTGAGGTTCCCATGGGCACGGTGTTGTGTCCTGTCAGACACAGTTTAATGTTCGAAGTATCGACATTTAGCTTCCTTTGAGATGGAACGTTGACTTAGGGTTCTACCAAAGATGCATAAAGGTCCGAGTCTGGGATTTGGATTGAGAAATTCATCAGACGTCGGAGCCATCATCCTGCTGCATGCCAGTTTCCTATAAACTGCGACATAGCTGCAGACGTACTGACTGTATTTAGATGTAGCATTATGTGCTCAGACAGGTACTGACATTCGTTGCTGACATGGTGTAAGGAAAAAACAGGAAAAACCAGGCTGTGCCTATTAGTGTGTCACCCGCACTAGGCAGAGGGACTCCGCTCGTTGGGCGAGAGTCATAAGAGGCAAAACCTCCAATGTGGTATGAACATAGGCGAAGCCGTGTCACTGTGACGACACAGAATAAACACATTACATCCATAGGGTATTCAGTCAATTACGTGTTCCCTGTGCGTACTGAGAATAGTCTGATGCCTAATTTCTTCACTGACATTGTACAGTAGCCCGGTATGTTGGTTGAGATCTTGTAGGGCACGGTACACTCATTAATATGAGTGAGGGCAGCGCCGTGCTGCAGACGTTTATAAAATTGAAAATTTCACAGAAAAAACTGTATTCACAGCAGCACAGAGTATTTCAGGACAGAAATATGTCGGTCTGCCCACTTTCTGTACTTGCCCTCGTATTCCTGTGGGGGCCAAAGGGAGGAGAGAGAGAGAGCAGCAGGGAAAATCCCTGTCGGCTTTTCTGTAAATGCCTGGGACACATGGCACAGCCTGTCACACATGGTGTACAGGGGGAGAGGAAGCTGCAGCAGGGAATTATATCCCTGCTGGCTTTCCTGTATCTGCCCCACAGCCTGTCACTCTGGTGTACAGGGGGGATTGGGGGAAAGGGGGGGGGGGAAGAGAGCTGCAGCAGGGAAAGATCTCTGCTGGATGTACTGTATATGCCCCCATAGCTTGCTACACTGTATGTGGCTATTCTGCCTCACAGTGTTTCTGCCCCCAGTTTGTAATGGCGCCCAGGCTGCATTTGGCGCCGTCAGGAGAAAAAGGAGGGGGCGGGAACCTGAATGGGCGCGCAAAACAAGCGCCCAGAGGAACTTCCCGCCCCTCTCTGATGCAGCCCAGCGTCATTTGACACTATTCGGAGGGCGGGCTGTGGGCGGGAATAGGCGTCCTCTTCCACGCTAGGCCTGGAGCTGGGGCCTAGCGTGATTTGCGGCCCCGCAGACAGTGGGGGGGGGTTGGCGCGGAGGTCCGGAATTCACTCGGAACCGCAGTGCTGGCAGCGAGGGGAGCCATGGCGGATCCCTGTCACCCATGTACATTGCTGCCTGCTCTTGCAGGGGCAGCACAGGGGGAGCTGGCACCTCTTCCCCTGCCTTTGTGGGAGCAGTGCAGAGGGGGAAGGGGGACAGGAGACACCTCTGTCCCAGATGCCATGGAGGAACAGTGCAGGGCTGAGTGGGGCTGGATGTACCCAGACCTCACCGGGATCCTGGGGTGGGATTTCCCCACATATGGTACTGGTCCCCGCTGGATAAGTGCAGCTGCACTGCTGGTACCTGTGGTGCCACAGCCTAATGATCCCTAGGGTGATTAGGGGGTCGTCTCTGAGCCTGTGCTTCTGCAGGCATCCCTCCAGAGTCCCAGCCCAGAATGCAGCATGTGAAGCTGATACCTGTGGTGCCTCAGCCCAAGCACCTAGAGGGTGATTAGGGGGACGTCATCTGGCAGGTAATCCAGCTCTGGTTTCAACTCAGGACCCCGAGGGAGTGAGGAAGGTGGATGTTATGCTGGGCTGTCTCAACTTTAACCCAGCAACCCAACAGTGGGAGGCCGAGAAAGGAGTACGGCATATGCAAGGATTCTCAACCTCAACCCAGCACCCCAACAGTGGGTGGCCGAGGAAGGAGAATGCCGGGGGCCACGCCGGACCCCCTTTTCTACATTGGAAGAAAAAAAGATGAGAAAAAATAGAGTAAAAATGGACGTGTGCCTCCTTCGACACTAAGCAAAAAACTGGTGAGGCAGTGCCTGCTCCAGGGGTGTATACTGCAGAGGAGGAGCCACTTAACTCTTTTGTAGATTCTGATTAGTGTCGCCTCCTAGTGGACAGCAGCATAACACCCACGGTCCTGTGTCCTCCAATGAGGCGAAGGAGAAAATAATTTTTTTTTTTAATTTTCTCTTCACATCTTGCATTGTCTGACATGCTATTATCAAATAACAAAATCTCAAAAGAATTAAAAATATAGAGGTAATAATCATTGGTTCACTTGACATGGAATGACCCAGATGTTGAATGTCACAGATCACGGTTGAACGGCCCTTCAATTCCTGTATACTGGGAAAGCAAGGGTTAGGACGGATTTACACCTCTTTGTTTGCAGGATCAGTATTTTGAGATCCCGCCATGTCTTTCCTCACAGCTCCACATATGTCCATTACAAGACCCATGGCCGTGATTTACCGATGACTGAAACCGGCCTAAAAAAAGTGCATATTACCTGCTGAAAACTGTCTCTTAACAGCTGCTCATCCTCCGGGTGTGCAAAATCCACAATGCTTTTTCCTAGCAGTTCCTACAATGAGATGAAAATGGATGAGTAACCTTCTACAGGAGGAGGAGTTGAGCTGTGACATCACCTATTGTGAATGGTGGATCCTGTGTTATCTACTGTATATAGAGGTGATATCAGCCATTGTACAGGAGGAGGTGAGCTGTGACATCACCTATTGTGATTGGTGGATCCTGTGTTATCTACTGTATATAGAGGTGTTATCAGTCATTGTACAGGAGGAGGTGGTGAGCTGTGATATCACCTATTGTGAATGGTGGATCCTGTGTTATCTACTGTATATAGAGGTGTTATCAGTCACTGTACAGGGGAAGGAGGTGAGCTGTGATATCACCTATTGTGAATGGTGGATCCTGTGTTATCTACTGTATATAGAGGTGTTATCAGTCATTGTACAGAAGGAGGTGAGCTGTGATATCACCTATTGTGAATGGTGGATCCTGTGTTATCTACTATATATAGAGGTGTTATCAGTCATTGTACAGGAGGAGGAGGTGAGCTGTGATATCACCTATTGTGAATGGTGGATCCTGTGTTATCTACTGTATATAGAGGTGTTATCATCATTATACAGGAGGAGGAGGTGAGCTGTGATATCACCTATTGTGAATGGTGGATCCTGTGTTATCTACTGAAAATAGAGGTGTTATCAGTCATTGTACAGGAGGAGGAGGTGAGCTGTGATATCACCTATTGTGAATGGTGGATCCTGTGTTATCAGTCATTGTACAGGAGGAGGTGAGCTGTGATATCACTTATTATGAATGGTGGATCCTGTGTTATCTACTGTATATAGATGTGTTATCAGTCATTGTACAAGAGGAGGAGGTGAGCTGTGATATCACCTATTGTGAATGGTGGATCCTGTGTTATCTACTGTATATAGAGGTGTTATCAGTCATTATACAGGAGGAGGAGGTGAGCTGTGATATCACCTATTGTGAATGGTGGATCCTGTGTTATCTACTGAAAATAGAGGTGTTATCAGTCATTGTACAGGAGGAGGAGGAGGTGAGCTGTGATATCACCTATTGTGAATGGTGGATCCTGTGTTATCAGTCATTGTACAGGAGGAGGTGAGCTGTGATATCACCTATTGTGAATGGTGGATCCTGTGTTATCTACTGTATATAGAGGTGTTATCAGTCATTATACAGGAGGAGGAGGTGAGCTGTGATATCACCTACTGTGATTGGTGGATCCTGTATTATCTACTGTATATTGAGGTGTTATCAGTCATTGTACAGGAGGAGGTGAGCTGTGATATCATCTATTATGAATGGTGGATCCTGTGTTATCTACTGTATATAGAGGTGTTATCAGTCATTGTACAGGAGGAGGTGAGCTGTGATATCACCTATTGTGAATGGTGGATCCTGTGTTATTTACTGTATATAGACGAGGTGAGCTGTGATATCTCCATCCAGAAGCCATGACAGCCCCTCGCTCACCTGAGGCTGGTATCCAACAGTTGCGGCACATCTGTGGTCCACAAATGTAAACATGCCATCCACGTTGTGGCGAGAGATGAACTCTATCGGCTGGCATACACTATTCATGTCTGTGCAGTTAGGGGAACTTGTTGCCTGACAGAAAAAAATATTATTATAGATCTTGTAGAACATATTAGATCATATCCCCGTAAGGATCAGGGCTCACCTGTAATCGGCCGATGGCCACCAGGCAGAACTTGCTGCTCTGTCCAGCATCCTGGTCATCGTCCGGTAAACTGACCCCTGTGAATGTCAGAATCACTTCTATAATCACCCAATGTATGGATTATATTCCAAGGTCTTTACAGTACAGGAGTCAGTAATAAGCAGAACGCTATGTACAGACTTACCTGCAGGTGGCCATGCTTTTATATACCCTGTGCAATGTACAACCACAAACTGAGGTTCACCATCTTTAGGGGGCCCAAGGCCATTTCTATAAGGCAAAAAATATACAATTGGGGTCAATGACAGGCCGGTATTATTACATACCCCCGAGCCACATAAATATGCCAAGTCACCTGTTTCTGTTCCTCATAAAGCTGAGACGGTTCATGGAGGCCGGGTCAACAACGGCATTACCACATCTGGGAAAAAAAAAGTAGGGTGAACGTTGGGCATGGGTGCACAAAGCAGAGTCAAGCATATTGATCAGAGCTTACATCTAAGTACCCAGCTCCAATCACAGCCGATTAATTGTGTAGATGCAGCTGTCAATCTCCAACAGCAGCATTGGAATCATTTAATTCCATGTGTCCGCTCATCTCTGTGATCTGCTACCCCAACAAAAAACATTTCGTATATGTACTTGTCATTTTCAGCGGTGGTACATGCACTTTAACATCTTGAAGACGTTGCGATACCTAGTAGTGATCTGCGATACGATAGTAGTGATCTGCTCATGTGCTGCCTTCAGGAATGATGGTGCTGTAGTAAGAGGTCAGTCTGTGTGACTTGCTCCCCCACCTGTAGATATGTAGTCCAGCTCCCACAAAATCATCAGGATGTGGACACTTCCCCAAAGACTTGTATATCGCGCAGGCATTGTCATTATCAGGGCGATGAATGCATAGTAATGTCCCGAGGACTTTACGAAAGTTGTTTAAGTGAAACGTCCTTCTCTGTGACCTGCTCCCTCAGCTGAAATTTCACCTAGGATCTGTCATTCCCTCAGGTAGCGCAGATGCATAGTCTGGCTCTCACAGATGATTTACCCATGCTCAACCTCCAGGAATGACGGCACAGATGTATAGTCTGGCTCTCACATATGAGTGCACATGCGCAACCTCCAGGAATGACAGCACAGATAAATAGTCTTGGCAATACACAAAACTATAGAGGAAAGAAAGCACCAATAGGGTCTTATCTTCACAATATATAGGTTTCCCAGTTATCAGTTGCTCACCTGGGAATGTTGTGTAGCACACAGGGTGGATACAAATCAATGTTGTTTTTTTTTTTTAAAATCTGATTTTTTTTATTTAAATCTGATTTTTTCAATAAACTGCTTTTTGAGGAAAATATTTTACCATCCAAAGGTTCTTCCATCATGAGATAAAGCTGAGTTGTTTAACTCAGTAGAATAAAGGCTGTATATGTGTAACATTCACAATGCCATGCTCTTCCAGAGGTTTCTGTAGGATTAGTGGGCAGTTTCTCTCCTATATTATCACAGACGCTCGCTTTACTTACGCAGTTCTCAAAACTGAATTTGACTCCGCAGAGGTCCCAGCCTCTTCTCCACGGCAAAAATGTTACAACATGAACAGAGTTGAAAAAAAGACCTTAATCCTATTGTTCTACAAACCTATGAATACAGAATCAACCCCTTCAGTGCCAAGTCCAAGAAGTTAGACAATATGTTTCTGATTGTTTGGAGTGGAATAGATCTGCACAACACAAGAAGAACGTGAATCTAAGTGTGAGGAGGAGGAAGGGCAAGCAGACAAGAAAATGAAAGTGAAACTTTGAGCACAATACTGCAGCATAGCCACAGACAGACAAGTCTGGATCTGTTTGTGTGTACGATCTGAGGTTTATTACATTCTTTCCTTATAATGGCAGCAGGCCGTAAAAGAGACCCAGTTTGGGAATATTTTAATGAAGCTCCTTCGCCTATCGGTAAGGCAGGCATGCGTGCAAAATGCAAACGATGCAACAAAGAGATGCAAGGCCTGGTGGCGCGAATGAGGCAACATCATGAGAAGTGTGCTGATGAAGATGACCAAAGAAACACTTCTGAACAGGCAGGATCTTCAGGTTGGTAAACATTTTTATTGAATCCTATTTCTAAAGACTGAACTATCATGTGTGAGAAAAATTATATTTCTTATTATTACTGCATGTTACTGTCATTTGGTACAGTTATGAAGAAAAAAGAGAATTTTGTTTACGTACCGTAAATTCTTTTTTCTTTAATCATCAATGGGAGACCCAGACAATGGGGTTTAGGGCACTGCCCTCCGGAGGTCACACTAGGTACTACAAGTTTGTAGACACCGCCTCCTCCGCTTATAAACCCCTACCGCAGGGAACATCCTCAGTTTGGTCTACAAGCTGCGAGGAGGAAATAAACCACACCCGAAACATCGGGAAGAATGCCGTACACAAAACGGCTCAACAACCCGGCAAACACTGTCTCAACAGAGAACAGAGCAAATGCAAAACATGCAAAGGAACAACTGGGTGGGTGCTGGGTCTCCCATTGATGATTAAAGAAAAAAGAATTTACGGTACGTAAACAAAATTCTCTTTTTTCTGGTCATCATAATGGGAGACCCAGACAATGGGGATGTCCTAAAGCAATACCCCAGGGCGGGAAGAGTTCCTCAACAAGACGGATAACACATGGTTCCCTTTTAAAGGTGGGCAACCGCCGCCTGGAGAACCCGCCTGCCCAAACTTGCATCCGCAGAGGCATGGGCATGCACCATATAGTGCTTAGAGAAAGTGTGCAGGCTGGACCAAGTGGCCGCCTGACACACCTGTAGAGCAGACGCTCTATGTCGCAAGGCCCAGGAGGCACCTACAGCTCTAGTAGAGTGTGCCTTCAAACCCACCGGGAGAGGCAAACCAGAAGACCGGTAAGCCTCCTGAATGGGAGCCTTGATCCATCTGGCCAAGGTCGACTTCGAGGCCGCGGACCCCTTACAGCGACCCATCGTGAGGACAAATAAGGAATCCGAACTCCTAAAGGAGGCGGTCCTGGACACATAAATGCGTACAGCCCTCACGAGATCCAGAGTATGGAGGTCGCGCTCAACCTGATGAACGGGAGCGGGGCAAAATGATGGGAGAACAATCTCCTGGTTTAGGTGAAACGTTGAAACCACCTTCGGCAAGAATTCAGGCCGTGGGCGCAACACCACCTTGTCTTGGTGAACCACCAGAAAGGGTGACTTGCACGAAAGTGCAGCCAATTCTGAGACCCTTCTCAGGGACGTAATTGCCACCAGAAAGACCACCTTCGGGGACAGACGAGAGAGAGAGATGTCTCTCAGTGGCTCAAACGGCGGTTTCTGCAGAGCCGCCAGGACCATGTTGAGGTCCCAAGGGTCCAGAGGTCGCCTGTAAGGCGGAACCACCCGAGCTACCCCCTGCAGAAATTGGCGGACCTTCGGTAGGAGCGCCAAGCGCCTGTCAAACAGCACTGAAAGTGCTGACACTTGACCTTTCAGAGAGCCAAGGGATAATCCCAACTCCAACCCCGACTGTAGGAAAGCCAACAATGTCGGAATGGACAATGGCCACGGTGAGCGTCCACCAGAGGCACACCAGGAGAAAAAGATTTTCCACGTTCTGTGGTATATCTTCCTGGAGTCAGGTCTCCTAGCCCTATTCATAGTGGCAACCACTGTAGGAGAGAATCCTCTGGACGTCAGCAGCCAGGCCTCAAGAGCCATGCAGTCAATCTGAGGGCCCTGGAATTGAGGTGGAAGAATGGGCCTTGCGCGAGTAGATCTGCGCGTTCTGGAAGAGCCCACCGGTGTCCGCCTGACAGTTGCCACAGGTCCGGGTACCAGGACCTCCTGGGCCAATCTGGAGCCACTAGAATGGCTACTCTGCATTCCATCCTGATTTTCCACAGGACCCTGGGAATCAGAGCCAGAGGCGGGAACACATAAGGCAGCTGGAAGCTGGACCAACTCAGGATCAGGGCATCCGCCCCCAGAGACTGAGGATCCCACGATCTTGCCATGTATTGGGGTACCTGATGATTCAGCCGTGAGGCCATCAGATCCACGTCCGGAGTGCCCCATCTGCCGCAGATGTCCCGGAAGACGTCTGGATGAAGAGACCACTCTCCGGCGTCCATGCCCTGTCGGCTCAGGTAGTCGGCCTCCCAGTTCTCGACCCCTGGGATGTGAACTGCGGAGATCAGGCAGCCGTTTTCCTCCACCCAGGCTAGAATGCGGTGGACTTCGGCGAGGTCCTGAGCACTTCTGGTCCCTCCCTGATGATTTATGTAGGCGACGGCCGTCGCATTGTCGGACTGCACCCGAATGGGGTGTCCTGACAGGAATTTCTGAAACGCCAGGAGCGCCAGATAGACCGCCTTGATCTCCAGCACATTGATCTGCAATGCCGACTCCGACGGAGTCCAGAGGCCTTGAGCCCTGTGGTGCAAGAACACCGCACCCCAGCCCTTCAGACTGGCGTCTGTGGTCACCACTAACCATGACGGTTTTAGGAAGGACCGGCCTCGTGACAGGTGACGTGGCTGGAGCCACCACTGTAGGGAGTCCTTGGTCGGTTGTGACAGTGTCACCAGCCGATTCAGAGAGATCGTCCTCTTGTCCCATCTGTGAAGAATCTCCAGCTGGAGAGGACGGAGGCGAAACTGTGCGAACGGCACCGCCTCTATCGCTGCTACCATGCGTCCCACTAGTCTCATCAATACCCGTAGGGATGAGTGTGGTGACAGGAGGACAGCTTGTACTCCTGATTGGATCGCCATCTGTTTGACTCGTGGCAGAGACACCAGGGCTGAGGCTGTGTTGAAGTCCATGCCCAGATATGTCAGTGACTGGGTCGGAACTAGCGTTGACTTCTGAATATTGAGGAGCCAACCGAACTGTTCCAGAGACCGCATGGTCACATCCAGGCTCTCTTGACAGAGGTGTTCTGATGGCGCCCTGACCAGCAGGTCGTCTAAATAGGGAATGACGGCATGTCCCTGCATGTGCAGGAGAGCCATCATGGAAGCCATCACTTTTGTGAACACCCGCGGTGCCGAGGCTAGCCCGAATGGCAGTGCCACAAATTGGAAGTGTTCTTCCCCCACTGCGAATCGCAACCAGCGCTGATGAGCCGGTGCAATGGGTACGTGAAGGTAAGCGTCTCTGATATCTATGGACGCTAGGAAGTCCCCCTGTGACACAGCTGCGATCACGGAGCGCAGTGATTCCATACGGAACTTCCGAACCAACACGTGATGGTTGAACAGCTTCAGGTCCAGTACTGGGCGGAAGGATCCGTCCTTCTTCGGGACGATAAAGAGGTTGGAGTAAAAACCCCTGAACCTCTCTCCGGAAGGTACCGGGACCACCACTCCGTCTCTGCGGAGACCCTCCAACACCTGGTAAAAAAGCCTGAGCTTTTTCTGGTGACGGGACCGACCGATGGAATCGGGATATCGGTTTTGACGTCAGCTCTATCCTGTACCCTCGCGAGATCACGTCTCGAACCCACTGATCTTGAACGTGAAGCAGCCACTTGTCCTGAAAGCGAGACAAGCGGCCCCCCACCTGTGGGGGGGCAGGATGAGAGAGCGAGTCATGTAGAGGCGGGTTTGGGGGTGGCAGCTGCCGCCCCCGCCGGCTTCTTTGGACGACTCTTAGAGCGCCACTGGGAAGCGGGCTTTCCCCCTCGGTCCGTGCGAGCGGACGGTGCTGATGACTGCGAGCTGGAACGAAAGGACCACTGTTTAGGGTTCCTTTTAACGGTATACCGTGGTTTAGGCTTATTCTGCGGTATCTTAGACTCAGCAGAATCCTTAATTAGCTTGTCCAGTTCGGTGCCAAAAAGCCTGTCACCAGCAAACGGAAGATTCTGCAAAATCTTCTTGGATGTGGCATCTGAGTCCCAAAGACGCAGCCACAACAACCTGCGGATCGCTATCGCATTGGCCGAAGCCACAGCTGAGCGAGTGGCAGTTTCCAGAGTCGCCGTCCTGGCGTAGTCCGCATAGGCCCTCGCCCTTTCGGTAAGTGCTAGGACCTCTGGACTGGATCTTGCCACGTCAGAGATACCATCCAAGCAGGTAGTAATCGCTTGTAAGGTCCAGACCGTGGCAAAATTAGGGGCAAATGAAGACCCCACAGCCTCATAGGAAGACTTGGCGAGTTGCTCGACCTGTCTATCAGTAGCATCCTTCAGTGAGGAGCTATCAGAGGCAGAGAAAAGGGAGCGTGCAGCAATCCTGGTCATGGAAGCATCCACCTTCGGGGACTGCGACCACTCCTGAAGCACCTCCTGGGGAAAGGGGAAGCGATTGTCCTTGGTTTTACGGACAAAACGCCGCCCAGGATGTAACCTGGGGGCTCTAACCACCCTTCCAAAATTAGTGTGGTCCATGAAGGAGCCACTTGGTCTAGCCTCCGGCCGCAGCCATTGATAGACCTCCTTCGGGTGCACCGTCACCTCCTCAGGGGGTGTCACGAGACGTAAAGTCTCGTTGATA
The DNA here is from genome assembly GCA_033576535.1 of Allobates femoralis. Lineage (NCBI taxonomy): Eukaryota > Metazoa > Chordata > Amphibia > Anura > Aromobatidae > Allobates > Allobates femoralis. Next base: position 100,350,421 of record JARQOC010000012.1, on the reverse strand, counting down.
GAGGACACCAGATCCTCCACCCCGTCTGGTGGTTCAGATACAGACACAGACCCGAAAGTTGAACCCCCATCATCTTCCTCACCATCAGAGGAACGCTCCTCCTCAGAGCGAGTATGGAGCTCGGGTGAATCCTCACGACGAGCCCGCTTAAGGGGTCTCGCAGCAGAAGAGGGGGACACCCGGGGGTAACTGGATGGAGTAGCTGGGCTATCCAGTCTCCTATTAAGTGCCTCCAGGGATTGCGACATGGAGGACAGCTGAGACAGCAGAGATTCATTGATCTTATTCTGAGTCTCCCATGGCCCTGAGATCACCTGAACCTCAGGGTATAGCACCGGAGCTGCTGACTCAGCAGTGCCAGCCCGGGCCTCTGGGCGTCCGCAGTTATTGCAGGACCCCTCCACCAGTGCACCATTGCATGTAGCACAGGTAATGGTGGTTGCTGCCGCCTTAGCAGCACGCTTCCCAGCTGAGGACATCGCCACAGTAGGGGAAAATAAGCCAAATCGACAACAAAACCGGGAATCCCGGTGGCTTACCGACCGCAGTAAAGCGGTATGAGGAAGCGGTGTGTGTGTGACCTCCGCGACGGTTTCCGGTCTCCCCTCTGGAGTGCAGACGCACGCTGCATAAGAATCCCAACCGGGAAGTGAGGGTAAAGATGGCCGCCGACAGTGAAACTGTGGGCGGCGCCGAGAGACGCGGGAAACACACACACACGCCCAGCGATGACGTCACCGCACGGGCTGCTTCCCATCCTCCAAGCATCCACAGCATGAGGGAGCCGGAGCCCGCAGCGCGGGAAAGAGTGCAAAAAAACATTATACACAGGCTGCATGTACACCATCCACATGAGGTAACAAACATCCGCAGCCTACGGCCTCAGCCCCTGTGACACACAGGGCGGTCAGCCAGGGTGACCCCAGCACAGGGTACACCCGCAGAACCGCGGACCCGAGGGCAACGCGCGGTCTGAGTGTCCTGAAACACATAAAGTGCCAGACACTACCCCCAGGCACGTAGGAGACACAGAGTGCCTCAGTGCCGGTCCGGTCTGTAAGCACCATTTAGGGAGGCCTCGGACGGGGGCGCAGCACCAGTCTGGTCTGTAAGCACCATTTAGGGAGGCCTCAGACTGGGCCGCTCAGCACCAGTCCGGAGTGTAAGCACCATTTAGGGAGGCCTCGGACTGGGCTGGCTCCAGTCCGGTCTGTAAGCACCATTTAGGGAGGCCTCGGACGGAGCGGAGCTGTGCAAGGCTCCCATCTCCCACTCTCCAGAGCCCCCCAGAGAGGGATGGAGAGGAGCGTAACAGCGTACCGGGAGAACACGAAGTGTCCAGGCTCTAGGCCCTCCGGTACCTCCACCAGCGTGTGCCACTAAGGGTGAGCGGGGAGGCTGTCACCGGTCCCGATAGGACCGTATTACCTTGTCTTCAGACGCCATCACGTAAGTAGTGAGAATGCAGTGAAGTGCAAGCAAAGCGTGATCCTCCGAGCACACTAAGTTTAAAACTGAGGATGTTCCCTGCGGTAGGGGTTTATAAGCGGAGGAGGCGGTGTCTACAAACTTGTAGTACCTAGTGTGACCTCCGGAGGGCAGTGCCCTAAACCCCATTGTCTGGGTCTCCCATTATGATGACCAGAAAAACAAATATTCCTTTTGGGGCAGGGGCAGTGATATGTTGTGTACAATAAGCAGAAATTGTATAATAAACAATAAAATAACAGCATTAACTTTTTTGTTATGGGGAATTCATGGATTCTGGAAACTATCCACCTCCAAGATCACCATCATCCTGTTCTACAGTTTCAGAGATATCCATCCAGGATAGTGCTTCATTAGCAGCAGCATCATCATCATCAGACACCCACAGCCACATATCACCATCACCCAAAAGGAAGAAAAAACCTTTACCTCCTGGAACCACCATAGATAGGTTTGTGATAAGAACTAGCAGATTAGAAAAAAAGTTTATTGATGAAAAAATTGCCCAGTTTATTTATGCAACAAACTCTTCTTTCCGTCTGACTGAGAACCCACATTTCATTAATATGGTTCACTCACTGAGACCAGGATACAGTCCACCCAGCAGAGCTGATGTTGCAGGGAAACTGCAGGATCAAGTGTATGACAGAGAAATGGAGCAATGTGCAACAGCTCTGGAGGGTAAAATTGATAACCTAAGTATTGATGGGTGGAGTAATGTCCACAATGATCCTATTATATGTGCTTGTATAACAACAGAAGAAGGTAAAGTCTTCCTTGCACAAACAACTGATACGTCAGGAAATGCACACATAGCAGAATACTTACAAGAAGTGGCAGTAAAAGCTATAACGACATGTGAACAAAAATTCAAATGTCTAGTACGCAGTTTGGTCACTGACAATGCTGCAAACGTATCCAAGATGAGAAGAGATTTAGAAGAGCAGGGAGGGAATACAAAGCTGCTAATAACATATGGTTGCAGTGCTCATTTGCTGCACCTCTTAGCCAAAGACTTAAGTGTTCCAGAAATAAAGGCTAATGTTGTTGAAATTGCTAAATACTTCCGTAATAATCATTTTGCTGCAGCAGCTCTGAAAAGGATGGGTGGAACCAAGCGAACGCTCCCACAAGATGTTAGGTGGAACTCTGTGGTGGACTGTTTTGAGCAGTATATCAAAAACTGGCCTATTCTGATGACACTTTGTGAAGAAAATCGAGATAAAATAGATGGCACTGTCACGGCCAAAATCCTCAACATTGGGCTTAAGAGAAATGTTGAACATATGCTGAGCTTCCTGAAACCCATCTCTCAAGCTTTAAACAAAATACAGAAAAATAGCTGTTTTATTGCGGATGCTGTTGAAATTTGGAAGGAACTGAGTGAACACTTAAAAACAGAACTACACATGGACAGAATTAAATTACAAGCAGTAAACAAACGAATGGGACAAGCACTGACTCCAGCTCATTTTTTGGCAAATATTGTCAATATCCAATATCAGGGTCAAAACCTAAGTGCTGAGGAAGAGGAGTTAGCTATGACATGGGTATCCTGCAATCATCCATCTTTAATGCCAACTATAATAAACCTCACAGCTAAGGGGGAACCATTCAAGAAATATATGTTTGCTGAAGATATTTTAAGGAAGGTCACACCAGTAAACTGGTGGAAGTCACTTAAGCGCTTGGATTTAGAGACTGTTCAAGTAATGATTTCACTTTTAACAGCAGTAGCTTCTTCTGCAGGCGTTGAAAGAATATTCTCTTCCTTTGGACTCATTCATTCTAAATTGAGAAATCGGTTGGGACCCAATAAAGCAGGAAAGCTTGTTTTTCTTTTGCAGATTATGAATAGGAACAAAGAAGAAGATGATGATGAAGATGACGACAAGTGAGCTACAGAGGACAGCAGGGACAGTAGTATTTAAGTTTTTCATGTGTCGGCTGGGCTGACAGTCTAAGTTTCTTAAAATATATATATATTTTGTTTAGCCAAATTAGTCAACAAACATGGATGTTTGTTTAAGCAAATAACTTATGCTGTAATGTTGTCATTGTTTCAGTTGAATAAATCTATTTAAATTGTTATTAAGGTCAGGATTATTTTTCTCCTTCCTAAGTACAACAGAACAGTGGTGTCCAAATATGAATTATTAACCCATTAAACTGGGGAGAAAAAAGTAATATAAAAAGTGATTCTAAAAATCTTCATCTACTTGCATGTTAAAGTAGCAAGAACTACTTTAGGTAGAAACTTTGATTTAAATCACTGATTTAAATCAAGCCTTACTGACTAGTGATTTAAATCAGTTAGATTTAAATCAAATCCACCCTGGTAGCACACAACCAGCACACGTGTAAAAAGATGGCTACTGCAGGGTTCACACATCAACGGTAAAACATAGTGAGGAAAAATTATATGGACTGTGTGTCACGGACCCGTGCTGCTTAACAAAGGAGATGGTCAAGCAATGTTCATCACAAGTGGCTTCTTTATTTTCCGACGCGTTTCGGAGTCAGACCCAACTCCGACATTGTTGGTTCCCTGAGGAAGGAGTCGGGTCTGACTCTGAAACACGTCGGAAAATAAAGAAGCCACTTGTGATGAATATTGCTTGACCGTCTCCTTTGCGAAGCAGCGCGGGTCCGTGAAACACAGTCCACATCATTTTTCCTCACAGATGCATAGTCTGGCTCTGACAGACATTGCACAATTGTTTCCTTCGGGAATGACAGCACCTGTGTCCCACTACTTGGCTGGTCTGGCCAGCAGAGCTGGGTCCATTCCGGGATGGCAGTAACTTAAAGGGTTATTAATTATCCACAGACATAAATTAACTCTTGACTTTATGGCACTGAATCCAGGTGCCCTCACCTCAGTCTGCAGATGAAGGACCTCCGTGAGCCCATACACATCCTCATGGAGGACTGCTGACCCTCTTTCTTCACCGTGCCCGTTTTTAGATCTAGGATGCGGCCTTTAAAAATGAGAAAATACAATCAGTAGGTGACATGATGTAGAGAACGGGCGCTCGCCGCCATACAGAGATCCTGGCACCTCAGCGCCTACCCGTCATGGCATTTTCCGCAGTGGAGAGCTGCTCCCGAAGCTTGTCCACATCATCAGGGTGAACCTGGTCGTACAAGTTACTCCCAAACCATTCGTTCTGTGGCTGGTTGAGGACGGGGGTCACCGAGTCCGACACGTACACAACCCGTCCCGTCTCACAGGACACAACGAACAGGAAGCCGTCCGCTGCCTCCAGGATGAGATGTTTTAGTTCCTGTAGAAGACAAAAGACAATGAGTGAAAAATCTGTCCACTAGGGGCGCTGTCCTGCAATTCCATGAGAAAAAGGACATTTATCCCGCCCCATTACATTGCGGCTGGACTATCTTGACAACTGAGGGTCCACTAAAAGGTTCCGCTTGTGTCTGCAACGATTACGCAGACTGGCTACGATTCATAGGCAAGTTTATGATACAGTGCAATACTATAGCATTACAGCGCATTGTAAAAGTGATCAAGTGCTCATAGTGTCAAGGATCATAAAACATGGAAATAAACAAAAAGATAAATATAATATAACAAGCAAAAGCTAAAACATTTATACATACAAAAAAAAAAAAAAATCGCATGGTTTCAGGGCCAGCTCCAGATTTTTGTGGGCCCTGGGCAAAATAGTCTTAATGGGCCCCTTTTACACTCCGCCTCTCCAAATTATATGTCACACACACAGCTCTGCTACATGCCCATAAACATAAATGCCTCTGCTACACGAATATGTAGACACACAGCTCTGCTACATGCACACTACACATACAGCACTGGTACATGCCTAATTCATGCACATACAGACACAAGGAGCTCTGCTACATGCACACTACACATACAGATACACATATGGCTCGGCTACATGGACACTACATACTACATACCCAGCTGTGCTACATCTACAATGCATACACATACAAACACACACAGCTCTGCTATATGCACATATACATAAATACAGATATACACAAGTACAAACACACACATAGATATAAATACACACACACACATGCAGAGATACACACACACACACACACTACCACATTCAGATGATCTTTATCCGTGCAGAGCAGGAGAGGAGGCACTGGGAGCTGCATGGAAGGTGCAGAAGTTAAGCAGAAGCAGTTTCTTCCCGGTAAGCTTGTTCTCCTGCTGTGTGCCGATCACCTAGATCAGTACAGAGCAGGAGAGGAGAGAGAGGGCAGCTGTGTGTGAGCGGCTCTCCTCTGCTTCCGCTCACAAAGAGCTGTGGGACCTCTTACGGCTTCAGGGCCCCGGCATCTGCCCGGGTACGCTGGGTGCTAGCGCCAGGCCTGCATTGTTTGCCTGCAAATGGTGTCATCTAATAAAATATACAGTAAATGCGTAAAATAAAGAAAAAATAAAACGGGTGGTAAAATATTGCATTTTAACTTTTTAATGTATTTGTTAGTTGAAGCTGATCTCTTGTGCTTTACATAGCAGTGTTTAAGCACTGCGGCTCACAGGAAAATTGTTATGGTAAACATGGGGTCAATTTTTGATAGGACTGATGAGCATGGGAATCCGTTACGTGGATCATCAGCTTAAGTGTCTTGGCCAACACATGAACCAATATCCCATCTATAAAAGTTTTTTGTTCATCATACAGAGAACTTTTCTGCACTTTTTTATTCATTTCAGGGTGTAGTTGGGCCCCTAGGGGCGCTATTCATCCAGTGGTGCAGAAACATTGTACTGTGCGGCCCATGGCTCAGGCAGCAGAGCCCTTGGGTAGCTTTCAGACATTCTGCACCATATGTATCAGTGTGAATGGTGCTCTATGCAGGCCCTTAAGTGTGCATGGCAAGTCGCCTCCCATACCTTGGTTGAGGTGATTTATCAGCCTGCACCTGGGCTTGCTACACAAGTGGGGTCTGACTGCATCCTGCAAGTGCAGTATTGGTTTTTGTCTATGGCATTGATGGTAAGGTTTTTGATGCTGCTTTTTCTAGTGGTTTTTAAACATGGGGGTCATCAGCAGACCTGCCCCCCGCTGTCATGTGACCCACACACGCACATTATATTATATGCACACACATACATATAGTACACAGATGAGCCGATGGCACAGACAGCAGTGTAAATAAGGAAATGATCCGGTGACACTTCCCCCTCACCCACATTACAGGAGCTGCGACTTATAGGATTACATGACACTGTGAATGAGGAAATAGCGGTGCAACCAGTGAGTACAGACAAGAGGCTATATACCACACTGAATTATTGTATCCATTAAGGCCATAAAGATCTGGTTGAGGGAGTTTGGTGGAAGAACATGATCCAGAACATGTACAGAGACTGGACCTGTACCCAATATCAGTGTCAGACATAACAAGTGCTCATAGGCGCCCCCCCAGAGCACGGACCCTTACAGATGGGCAACGAGACCGACAGTTCTGTATAAACTGTTATTTGCCCACAACCCCCTCTGATCTCCAAGCCTCACCTGGTCGGTCAGGAAGGAGGGCTTGTAGGAGCCGTCAGTGGGGGTGTTCCCCGTCCCCCTGAGGGATTTCATGTGAGACACGGCCATGCGGAGGATAGTCAGCTTGTCGGGCTTGCGTGCCAGAGCGCTGCAGGTTGGCACCATGTCGGAGAGCTCGGTGATGTAGGCTGTCATCTTGTTCCTTCTCCTCCGCTCGATCTCACTGTGATTCTCCCTGCGGCAGAAGAGAGGAAAGAACGATCACCGCAGAGAAGAGAGGAGGACGGGGGATGAAAAGTGAGAAGCGCATGGCGTCTGGGTTATGAGACACTGTGTCAACATGTGTCAACTGTGTCAACATGCCAGCCATGCCCAGTAAGGAGAGAAAACACAGGACGTTAGTATGATACTACACATGATACTACACATACGGGAAACTGCCATGTACTAACGTACGGAATTCTCATGGTCTGTTACCATGTCCCTTGTCCCTGTACCCTATTACACCCAGGGATTGACTGCACCCGTATCACCCAAATGTGGGCCCTTTCTGGATGGTTCTACGCTCCTGGGCGGCAATGCCAGTCGGCAACCTACTGAATGCTCCTCCATTACCTCCACCTCTGCACTCCCATATCTAGGAATCTAGGACAAGGATTAAAGATTTAAGAAAAAGAAAAATAAACAGATTCACAAGCCTTTTTCCCCCACAAAATAAAAATAATAATGTAGCAAAAGTCCAATTTATCAAAATTATTCTGTAAGACGCCAAGAAATATAAAAAAAAAAAAACAACAAACAACATTAATCATTACCCCTCCCCCCCGCCCCCCCAAAAAAAAGTTATAAAATAATAAAATTTAAATTTATCAAAATTAATCAGGAACCATCAGGAAAAAAACTGAGTGAAGACCCTTTTCCCAATTAAAATAAAAATATAATAATAAATAAAAATAACAACAATAACAACAATAAGAAAAATAATAATAATGAGTAGAATTGATCAAAATTATTCAGAAAATGCCAAGAAAGAAAAAAAAGACACAAAGCTGAAATCAAGACCCTTTTCCCAATACAGAAAAACAAATAATAATAGATTAATAAATAATAAGAAAAGTCAGACTGATCAAAATTATTCGGTTGACGCCACGGGGAAAAAACAAACAAACAAAAAAAAAAAACCACACACTCACAACTTGATCAATACTTTTCCCAATAAAAATAAATTATTAATACAAAAAGTAAACAAAAATGATAAATAATAGTCCAACTGATCAAAATCATTCACCAAGAAAAATAAAAAACATCATTAAGACGCTTTCCCAATTAAGAAAAAAAAAACATTTATAATAGTAATAAAAATCTAATTAATCAAAAGCATTCAGTAACTACCAAAAAGAAATAAAAAAATAAAAAAAGGTTAAAAAATGTACAGCTTACAAAAAGAAAAGAAAAAAAGAAAAACGGAAAAGCAACAGTGAAAAATTGCAGCAAAACAAAGGAAAGGAAATAAGAAAGCGTCTCCTTGCTAGAGATGGCAGTGAAAGCTTCTGGCTTCCTCTGATCGCGTTTTTTTGGCCAATGTTTCCTGACATGGTCCGAACTTCTATATCAATAGACACATTGACTCCAATGAGAAGGAGCTGAAGTGTGAATGCAGCTCCGGAGTATGAGAAAAGCTGCACGGTAAGGGCGGCTTCACACTGCGGTGTGATCCGATCCGGGGCTGTCAGGGATGAACCTGACAGCCCTGGACTGGATCAGCACACAGAATTGGAGGTCTAATTTGCCCTCCGGTCCGGTTTTGCCCTCCAGTTCTTTGTGCTGATCCAGTCCAGGGCTGTCAGGTTCATCTCTGTCAGCCCTGGACCAGATCACACCGCAGTGTGAAGCCGCCCTAAGTCATGGAATATATGGGCAGAGGCCAATAATGTATTAATTGGAAAATATTGTTCTTCATTAGGTATTAGGCTGCTTTCACATAACGATTTTCAGTCATCCGATTGTATCCGTTTCAAAACGGATACAATCGGATCCGAAATCGGATCCTATGTCCCCCTATGGGAATCGGATGTGCCACTATTGGCATCCGATTTTGGCACCATCCAATCCCATCCGATTTAATTACGGGCACAAAATCACAGCCTGCTACGATTTTGTGTCCGTGACTCACATCGGACAGCATCGGATCACTGCTGATCCGAGGGCCCACAGCGTGGGAGCCTATGGACATCGGATCCGAGTACACCTCGGATCCGATGTCGGCTCCGTATTCCCTGTCTTCCCCTGCTGCTGCCTCCTCCATCTTCTTCCCTCCCGCTATTCTATTCTGTCCCCCCGCTATTCTATGCTGTCTCCCTGCTAATCTATTCTGTCCCCCCCGCTCCTCTATCCTCATCTAAGCCCTATCCTGTCCCCTGTCCTCTTCACTGTGTGTAAAAAAAAAAAAAAAAGACCTCCTCCCGGAGGATACATCACCTGTCACAGCTCCTACGCTGCAGCACCATCAGGACTGAAGAGCCTGTGATGATGTCAGAGAGACGGTCAGCTGACGGGTCATGTGACCGTCTCTGTGACATCATCACAGGTCCTTTAGCCCTGATGGTGCCGCAGCGTGGGAGCGGTGACAGGTGATGTATGCTCCGGGAGGAGGTTTTTTTTTTTTTTTTTTACACACAGGTAAGAGGACAGGGGACAGGATAGGGCTTAGATGAGGATAGAGGAGCGGGGGGACAGGATAGGAGAGGGAAGAAGATGGAGGAGGCAGCAGCAGGGAAATAGAGGGGACCGCAGGATCCACACGGATCCTGCATAGAATCGAATCGGATGGCTATTTGCCATCCGATTGCAGGGATCCGTGTGGATCCGTGCCTGTCCGTGGGATCCTCCTTCAAAGTCGGATCCCACGGACAGGCACAAAAACGTAGTGTGAAACCAGCCTTACAGCAGCCTCAGTGCTGAATAAGTCAGATCCATACAAAGGATATTGACACCTTTGAGGACAGTTATTGTATTTTAGGCTAAAAAAAACCATTTTTGCAGTTTGATTCCATTAAACATTTTGCACCGCTTGGCTTTTACAGGGTCTTTTAAGAAGGAGTTAACTGAGAATCTGTTAGGCCCCTTTCACACTGGAGTTTTTGCGGCAGACGCGGCAATTGTGGTTTTGACAGTTGCAGCCACGGCTAGCGGCGCTACCGCACTTGCCGCGTCTGCCGCAGACTTACCGCAGGCCCCATAGACAATGCATGGGGCTTGCCGCAACTGCAGCCGTTAGGCGGAAAATGCGGCAGATGCGGTTTTTTGACTGGACCTGACGCATTTTTTTCAATAACGCCAGTGTGAAAGCAGCCTCAGAGAGTTTTTTTAATCAGCTGATTTTTGACCACAACTTTCATGTGGGCACAGATTAGTACAGAGGAGCTAAGAAAAAGGCAGATAAAAGAGTCACAAACTCCCCCGCCAGATCTCAATATCAAATTCTCAATTAATTCATTCTGTAGCCGGTGAAGGCAAATGGTGCAATAAATAAATGATAAATAAAACGGTGCTCAGATTAGTTTGGCGCATGTGCATCTGAGTGGCTTACAATCCTGCCAATACTGCCGGCATACTCAACTGAATTACGCTGCCTATGTGCCACCCTTCCCATGGGCAGAGGGTACGTGAGCAATGTGTAAGGACCAGAAGTAAGTGCAGGATAGGAAGGAAGCAGGGGCAGCGGGAAGCCCCAACCAGCCGTTCTTGCCATACTCCAGCTCCTCCCTTGCAAGTCTTTCCTTATCCGCTGAAGTCTGCTCATCGTCTGACCTGAAAACAGAAGCAACCAGCTCTGCTGAGAGGAGACCGGACGGGCCACGGGCGGCGCTCCCCACCTTCAGAGACGGGCCACGGGCGGCGCTCCCCACCTGCAGAGACGGGCCACGGGCGGCCCTCCCCGCCTGCCGAGACGGGCCACGGGCGGCCCTCCCCGCCTGCTGAGACGGGCCACGGGCGGCCCTCCCCGCCTGCCGAGACGGGCCACTGGCGGCCCTCCCCGCCTGCCGAGACGGGCCACGGGCGGCCCTCCCCGCCTGCCGAGACGGGCCACGGGCGGCCCTCCCCGCCTGCCGAGACGGGCCACGGGCGGCCCTCCCCGCCTGCCGAGACGGGCCACGGGCGGCCCTCCCCGCCTGCCGAGACGGGCCACGGGCGGCCCTCCCCGCCTGCCGAGACGGGCCACGGGCGGCCCTCCCTGCCTAAAGCCTGGGATGACCCCTCTCTGTCTCCCCAGAAAGCTGGTCTCCTGTCAATCAAACTGCATACAGTAATAGCAGAGGCAGTCCTTAAGGTATCGTCAAGCAACACATTCTAGAACGTGAAAGAAATTCCAGCACCCATAGTGCTAGCAGAATGCTGAGAAAGAGGAACTACTCATTTAAAGGAGAATGATGCTGCATTATAGAGCCTGATAAAATGGACAGCTCCTGGACATCAAAGTCTGATACCTTCACCAAGAGCAGCACCAGGTAAAGAGGAACATGACTTCTTGATTCTCAATAAACAATATATCTTGCAAAGGAGGAAGCGACTAGTACGAGTCCTGTAGCCTGAGAGCAGACAGGAAACCAATAACAAATGACGACCAGTGAGGTCTGCTCCCGACACGTCTGAGAATGCAGTTAACCACGTAACAGCCCAAAAATCAAGGAAACAATCAAGCAGAGACCAGGCACAGGTGGGATCAGCAAAGTAAAATGCATTTTAATCAAATTAGAATTCACTGGGGGCGCTGTTTTATTAGTGTCTATGGGAAACCAGCTGTGGTGCAAGACGGTACTGCAGGCAGTGATAAATGTAGGGCTCTTGTAGACGTAAGGGTCTACCCTCGCTTTCATTACCAACAGGATTATTTCAAGACTCCATATATAATGTGATCAGGAAATTTTCATAATAAAAAGTGCATGCCCTTTAATTATTAGGTTAGTTCCTCAGGGGAGGGTAGATGTCGACTGGATCACACATCCCCTAACAGCAGAGATCAGAGCTGACTCCAATCTCTGCTGTCAGTTCCTTTCTATGCCTACTTCAACCAGATCCGGGTGCCCATCAGTCCACCCTTCCCTCATTGATCACAGGGCGCCTATGGGCCACCATGATAGCCACAACCATAGGTTGGGCTTCAAGTGAGACCAAGATAAGGACTATTAGGACTAAAGCATCACAATGTATCAGATAAGTAAACAAACCATTGCAGCTTCAAGGTCCCTATTGGACACAAAAAACAAAGTTTAATATTATAAAAATGCGTATATAAAAAAAAAAAAAAAAAAAAAGTGTAATAACACTTTAATTTTAAAAAAAGTTAAGCATAAATTGGAGTTTAAAAAAATATTTGTTAAAAAATATAATATTAATAAAGTTTAAGAGTTAAAAAAAAAATAAAATAAATGAAGCTAACAAAATAAAATAAATATTTAAAAAATTATAAAAGTAATAGAAATGTTCTAAAAAAAATTAAAACGTTTGAAAATTAAAAAAAAAAATAAATAAATAAAAATAAACCTTTCTTCTTAATTATTTAAGTTAAAAAAGTTTACAACTAAAAAAAAAGTTTAATAAAAATAGTACTATTCAACTATTAAAAAGTTTAATTTTTTTTTAAAAGTTTAATCAAGTTTAATGAAAGAAAGGTAAATTAAAAAGTTGAAAGGTAATAATAAAAATAGTTTAATAAAAAAAATGAAAAAAAGAATAAAAAAATTAATATATAAAAAAAGTTTATTACTGTAAGAAGAACACAGATTAATTTTCAAGTTATTTAATGTGATATTCTACAGTTTGTAACAGCTCACATTCTTCCATTAATATGTAACTTGTGCTATCTTTCTAATAAACAACTTTATGGAGGTCGGAGTGGGGGGGGGGTATTTAAAAATACTAAATCTAAACACTTTTCCCTCAAAATTTTCAAGAATTTTTGGTAAATTACAAAGGGGTTAAGATATTCGTTGGGTGCGTTTTTACAACCTGGATGACAGACATGAGACCCCAAGGGTAGAGCTACTTCGTTGTTTGGTGCATTTTTGTTGTTTATCATTTATTTCTTTACAAAATCTCACCTGGCGAACCTCTCCTTGTCGTTAGGAAGCTGATCATCGTCACATCTGCAATAGATGAAGTGAGGGACTCATTAGAGATTACGTTAGTATGGATTTCAAGAGTGAGACAGCGCCCCCCCATTCCCTCTGGGTATTATGTCATGGCACAGCAATGGAGATCGTACAGTGCGATGAATCAAGCTCTATCTACCAGATCCTTTTTTTTTTCACAGAAGAAAAAGAAATTGTGTACTCACCGTAAATTCCTTTTCTCTTAGCCTCTAATTAGGGGACACAGGATGATGGGTTATGCTATTCTGCCACTAGAGGCGACACTAGGCAAATGAAAATGAAGCACAGTGGCTCCTCCCAGCAGTATATAACCCCCTGACTGGCACAGTTCAGCCAGTTTTGTGCTAAAGAAGTAGGAAGGAAAATAATATATAAGCCGATCAGGCAAAAAACAAGAGAACACCAACACAACAAGGCCAACCAGCCACAGGGAGGGTGCTGTGTCCCCCAATTAGAGGCTAAGAGAAAAGGAATTTACGGTGAGTACACAAAATTCTTATTTTCTCGTTCGCCTCATTGGGGGACACAGGACGATGGGACATCCTAAAGCAGTCCCTGGGTGGGAATAAACATCCACAACTGAAAAACGCAGTCTACAGACTAGCAGCCTCTGCCTGCAGGATGCGCCTACCCAGACTCGCATCTGCCGAGGCCTGAGTATGAACACGATAGTGTTTCGCAAAAGTGTGTAGGATGGACCAGGTGGCAGCTTTGCACACCTGCTCAGCCGAAGCCTGGTGCCGAATGGCCCAGGAGGCACCCACCGCGCGAGTGGAGTGAGCCCGCAACCCCGATGGAACAGGCAAATTGAGGAAAGAATAAGCTTCTTGAATAGTAAGCTTAATCCACCGGGCAAGAGTGGCCTTGGAAGCAGCCATCCCTTTCCAGTGACCCTCTGGAAGTATGAACAGAGAATCCGTCTAGAATCTGTTCTAGACACAAAGTCGCAGAGCCCAGACCAGATCCAAGGTGTGCAGCGCCCTTTCAATGCGGTGCACCGAGCAGGACAGAAAGATGGCAGGACAAGGTCCTCATTCAAATGGAAAGAGGACACCACCTTGGGAAGAAAAGATGGCACCGGCCGCAGCACCACCTTATCCTGATGAAATGTGAGGAATGTGCCACCAATTCAGAAACCTTCCGAATGGAGGTGATTGCCACAAGAAAAAACACCTTCTGAGAGAGAAGACGCAATGAGACTTCCCGGAGAGGCTCGAATGGTGGCTTCTGAAGCACGTCCAGGAACAGATTCAAGTCCCAGGCTTCCAAAGGCCTCCTATACTGTGGAACGATTCATGAAACACCCTGCAAAAAAGTACGAACCTGGGGCTTCATGGCCAATTTGCTTTGAGAAAGCACAGATAGGGCCGAAACCTGACCCTTAAGAGAACCAATGAAAAGCCCCTTGTCCAGCCCAGCCTGAAGGAAACCCAGAACTGCAGGAAGGGAAAAATGCAAGGGCGGGAGACCTCCTGAATCGCACCAGGCGAAGAAAGCTTTTCAAGTCCGGTGGTAAATACGAGCAGAAACGGGTTTCCTTGCGCAAGTCATAGTGCACGCAACCTCCTCCGAAGAACCCACCTTAGTCAAAAGTCAGGTCTCAAAGGCCAGACCATCAAACGAAGAGCCCCTGAGTTCTGGTAATGAAATGGGCCCTGGGAGAGAAGATCCGGACGGTCCGGCAGCCGCCACGGAACGTCTGCGGCGAGTTGCACGAGATCGGGGTACCACGATCTTCTGGGCCAGTCCGGGGCCACCGAATCACCGAAACGCGTTCCGTTCTGATTTTCTGCACCACCCTGGGAATGAGGGCCAGAGGAGGAAAGACGTATGGGAGACGAAACTGCGTCCAGTTCTGGACCAGAGCATCTGACCCCAGAACACGGGGAAAGAAGGCGGGCACCTGAGTGTTCTTCCGCGACGCCATGAGATCCACATCCGGGTTCCCGAAACGATCGCATATCTAACAAATACATTGGGATGGAGAGCCCATCCTCCTGACGCAAGTGCCCGACGACTGAGAAAATGCGCCGCCCAATTCTCGATCCCCGGAATGTGAACCGCCGATAGAACCGCCCCCAAAGATTCGGCCCAACGAAGAATCGGCTCCACTTCCCGCATTGCCAACTTGCTGCGCGTTCTGCCCTGATGGTTGACATAAGCCGTCACCGTGGCATTGTCCGACTGAATGCGAATGTGACGGCCCTTCAGGAGATGATGAAAACTCCTGAAGGGCTCGAATCTCCAGGATATTTATGGGTAGAGAGGACTCCTCTGGGGTCCATCGACCCTGGGCCGTGTAATGACAAAACACCACTCCCCAACCGAGGAGACTGGCATCGGTGGTCAGTACGTCCCACCGGACCGGCAGAAAGGATCTCCCCCGAGAGAGAGATGAATGAATCAGCCACCAGCGGAGAGAAAGTCTCGTCGCTGCCGACGGCCGGAAAATCCAATGAAGAGTGAACGGACTGCGATTCCAGGCCGCCAGCAGAGCCAACTGCAATGTACGGAGATGCCACTGAGCAAAAGGCACTGCCTCCATTGTCGCCACCATCTTCCCCAAGACCCGCATCGCAAACTGAAGAGAATGTGGGACAGGACGCAGGAGCATCCAAATCACACAGCTCAGAGACTGAGCCTTGTCCTGAGGAAGAAGAACAATTTCCCGAGACGTGTCCAGGATCATTCCCAGGAATGAGATGATGCAGCTCGGGACCGGAGAAGACTTTGGTAGATGAGAATCCACCCTAGATGCGAGAGAGTGTCCATCTTGACGCAGACACAGTCCTCGCAGTCCCTGAAAGACCAACCCCTGATCAACAAGTTGTCCAGGTACGGGAAAACCGACACACCCCGAACGTGCAGAACCTTTGGTGAGACTTGGATATCGGAATATGCAAGTAGGCGTCCTTGATATCGATAGAAGCAAGGAACTCCTCCTGCCGCATGGAAGCGATGACGGATCGCAGGGATTCCATCCGAAAATGTCTGACTCGGACAAACCTGTTCAGATGTTTCAAATCCAAAACACATGGGGATGATCAGTCTTTCTTTGGCACGATAAACAGATTTGAATAGAATCCGTGGAACCGCTCGCCCTGAGGAACCGGAACGACGACTCCCGCCCGCTGAAGGGAGTCAACGGCCCGAAAAAGAGAATTTTGTTTACTTACCGTAAATTCTTTTTCTTATAGCTCCTATTGGGAGCCCCAGACATTGGGTGTATAGCTTCCGACCTCCGGAGGACACACAAGGCATTACACCTAGAAGTGTAACTCCTCCCCTACTGCCTATACACCCCCTCCCGGGAGAATCCCATCAGTTCGGTGCACAAGCAGGAAGGAGGAAAGACCACCCGCGCCCAGCCCAACAGGACTGGGAAATAACAAACGGCCAACAGGGCCAACACGCGAGGTGAAACGACACCAGGCACTAGCAGAGAACAAAGCCCCAAAAAGGCACAGGGTGGGAGCTGGGTCTCCCAATAGGAGCTATAAGAAAAAGAATTTACGGTAAGTAAACAAAATTCTCTCTTTCTTTTGCGCTCCATTGGGAGAGCCAGACATTGGGATGTGCAAGAGCTATCCCAGGGCGAAAAAAACAAAAACAAAAGCAGGCCCATCATAAATGAGCAACCGCTGCCTGAAGGATCCGCCTGCCCACATTGGCATCAGCCGATGCCAAAGCATGGACTTGATAATGCTTAGTAAAGGTGTGAAGGCTAGACCATGTGGCCGCCTGACACACCTGAAGAGCTGAGGCTTGATGACACAAGGCCCACGAAGCCCCCACAGCCCTTGTGGAATGAGCCTTAATACCAGCAGGTACAGGCAAACCAGAGGATACATAAGCCTCCCGAATAGGAGTCTTGATCCACCTAGCCAAAGAAGACTTGAAGGCCGGTTCACTCCTCTTCTGACCCATAGTCAGAACGAACAGGGCATCCGAATGACAAAATGACGCCGTTCGGGAAACGTAAATCCTGAGAGCCCTGACCAGATCCAAAGTATGGAGAGACTTCTCATACTGGTGAACCAGATGCGGGCAAAAAGATGGCAGGACAATGTCCTGATTCAGGTGGAAAGGGGAAAGCACCTTAGGCAAGAACTCCGCCACAGGCCGAAGCACCACCTTATCCTGGTGGAACACCAGAAAAGGAGACCGACAGGACAAGGCAGCCAACTCCGAAACTCTCCGCAGAGAAGTGATGGCAACCAAAAAGGCAACCTTCTGTTAAAGCCTGGAAAGAGAAACCTCCCTAAGAGGTTCAAAAGGCGGCTTCTGCAACACCGCAAGGACCAGGTTAAGATCCCATG
Organism: Allobates femoralis; assembly: GCA_033576535.1. Classification (NCBI taxonomy): domain Eukaryota; kingdom Metazoa; phylum Chordata; class Amphibia; order Anura; family Aromobatidae; genus Allobates; species Allobates femoralis. The sequence goes on along the minus strand of JARQOC010000012.1, from coordinate 100,332,958 downwards.
GGTCCAAAGGACGTCTGTAGGGAGGAATGATGTGACTCGCCCCCTAAACAAACCTCTTCACCTGAGGAAGCGTAGCCAAACGCTTATCAAAAAGAACCGACAGCGCCGAGATCTGTCCCTTGATGGAACTGAGCGCCAAACCCTTATCCAGCCCCGACTGGAGGAAGGCCAGAAGAGTTGACCGAGAGAAAGGCCAGGGAGAATTGCCGTGGATACGGCACCATGAGAAGAAAATCTTCCATACTCTGCGGTAGATTCCTGCAGAAACCGGTTTCCTGGCCTATCTCATGGTAGCAACGACGTTAGTGGAAAAACCCCGGGACGTCAACAACCAGACCTCAAGCGCCACAAAGTCAGGCTCAGGGCCGAGGAATTGTGGCGGAAGAAAGGACCTTGAGACAAGAGATCCGGCCGATCCGGGAGCCTCCATGGATCCCCCACCGAGAGCCGTAACAGGTCCGGGTACCAAGCCCTTCTGGGCCAGTTCGGAGCGATGAGAAGGGCTCGCCTGCATTCCGCCCCGAGCTTCCGCAGGACCCTGGGTAGCAAGGCCAATGGTGGAAAGACATAGGGAAGACGAAAGCGGGACCAATCCTGGACCAGCACATCCGTCCCTACCGCCAGGCTGTCTCGAGCGCGGGACATGAAGGCTGGGACTTGTCGATTCAGCCTGGACGCCATCAGGTCCACGTCCGAAGTTCCCCAGGCGCTGCAGATGTGCTGAAACACCTCTGGGTGAAGAGCCCATTCTCCCTCGTCCAATCCTTGCCGGCTTAAGTAGTCGGCCTCCCAATTGTCCACCCCGGGGATGTGGACACCGAGATGGACGTGTCGTTGTCTTCTACCCACCGAAGGATGGATTGGACCTCCGCAAAGGCTTGACGGCTGCGAGTGCCTCCCTGGCGGTTTATGTAGGTGACAGCAGTCGCGTTGTCGGATTGGATCCGAATTGGATTCCCCGACAGAAACCTCTGGAAGGCCAGGAGAGCCAGGTAGACGGCTCGAATCTCCAGGACGTTGATCTGTAAGGATGATTCCTGCGTCGTCCAGGTGCCCTGAGCCCTGTGATGCAGGAACACCGCACCCCAACCCAGAAGGCTGGCGTCCGTAGTGACCACCAACCAAGAGATGGGAAGGAACGACCTGTCTCGGGACATCGACCTGGGCAACAGCCACCATCGGAGAGATTCTTTCGTCGCGGAAGAAAGGGCAATGCACCAATCTAGAGAGGACAGATTCTTGTCCCAGCCGCGTAGGATCTGCAGCTGAAGCGGACGCAGATGAAACTGCGCAAAAGGGGCCGCCTCGATGGTCGCCACCAACTTCCCTAGAACGTGCATGAGACGTCTGATGGGAACCAAGTCCGCCTGCAAAAGGAACCGGACCTCCTCTGCAATCGATGACTGTTTGTCGAGGGGAAGAATCACCAGAGCCGGGACAGTGTGGAACTCCATGCCCAGATACGTGATCGTCTGAGTAGGGATGAGGACCGACTTCGGGGAGTTGACTATCCAACCGAAGGTCCGAAGAGTGTCCAAAGTGGCAGAGAGACTCATCTGACACTGTTCCGCAGACGAAGCTCTGATCAACAGGTCGTCCAGATACGGAGTGACCGCGTGTCCCTGCAAATGCAGCACTGCCACCATCGCCGACATCACCTTGGTGAAGATCCGAGGAGAGGCCGAAGGGCAAAGCCACAAACTGGAAATGCTCCTCTCCCACCGCGAACCGCAGCCATCGCTGATGAGCAGGAGCAATGGGGATGTGGAGATAGGCATCCTTCACGTCCACCGAAGCCAGGAAATCCCCCTGAGACAGGGACGCCATCACCGAGCGTAAGGACTCCATCCTGAAGGGCCTGACTCTCACGTGCCGGTTGAGGAGCTTGAGGTCCAACACCGGTCGCATCGAACCGTCCTTCTTCGGAACCGTGAAGAGGTTCGAATAAAATCCCCGAAACCGTTCCTCTGCCGGAACCGGAACCACAACTCTACTCTGAAGCATAGCGTCCAGCGCTCGCTGAAAAGCCGCAGCTCTAGCCGGAGGGGGCGAAGAGGTGCAGAACCGAGTCGGAGGACGCGACTCCAGTTCTATCCTGTAGCTGTGAGAGACCACGTCCACCACCCACCGGTCCTGGATGCGACTTTGCCAGATGCTTCCAAAGCGGGAGAGCCTGCCACCGATCTTGGACGCTACCGAGGGAGGCGAAGAGTCAGGAGGAGGCAGGCTTGGCGGCTGAGGCACCAGCGGGCTTCTTCTGCTGGGCCTTAGACTTCCAGGACCTATGAGACCTCTGGTCCTTATCCGGACGGGAAGAGGAGGAGGAGGATGAGGCTGCCTTGGAGGAGGGACGAAAGGAGCGAAACCTAGCATGCAGCTGACGCTGACCGGTCTTCTGCGCCTTAGATTGCGGCAAGGAGGTGGATTTCCCCCCTGTAGACTCCTTGATGAGATCGTCAAGATGTTCCCCAAATAGCCTCTCTCCCGAAAACGGGAGGCCCTAGAGGAACTTTTTAGACGTAGCGTCCGCCTTCCAGTCACGCAGCCACAACAACCGACGTGCTGCCAGCGAGTTAGCCGAAGCTACCGCAGAACGGCTAGCAGATTCCATGATTGCGGATCTAGCATAGTCCGTAAACGCCTCGGCATGAGACGTCAGAACCGCCACCTCAGGGATTCCCGAAGCCACCCTAGGGATCTCCGAAAGACAAGCTGACACCGCTTGAAGGGCCCACACAGCCGCAAAGGCTGGGGCAAACGAGGCACATGTGGCCTCGAATATGGACTTCTGCAGAAGCTCAATCTGCCTGTCCGTGGGATCCTTGAGAGAGGACCCGTCCGCCAACGACATAACGGTATTGGCGGACAACAGAGAAACCGGAGGGTCCACTCTCGGAGAAACCGACCAACCCTTTACCACATCTGGTGGAAAAGGGTAACGGGAATCTTTCTGCTTCCTAGAGAAGCACTTATCAGGACAGGCCCGAGGGGTCTGAACTGTAGAGCGGAAGTTAGAATGATCCAGGAAAGACCCTCTGGACCTGGCTGGAGGGAGAAACTGATAAAGTTCCTCCGAAATGGAAGAATCCACCGGCGGAGCGGGAACCATCAAATCCAGCACCGTATTGATAGAAGACACTAAGTCGTCCACCAAAGAACCTTCGTCCAGGTCCTCATCAGGGGCCCAGACGGAGTCTAAGTCCTCCTCCCCTTCCAACAGGGAGCCCCCAGCTCGGGAGCCCGCCTACAAGGGCGCAGGGGAAACCGACCGACGTGGCCACTTGGGAGGTTGCGGAGACGGCTCAGAGAGTCCAGAATTGTCGCCAGAGTCCAAACCTCTAGTAGAGGAAGAACCACTACGACGCCTACGACGTGTGGCGGAGGCCCCAGAGGAACCCTCCCATGCACCTGACAAGGACTCCCGCAGGGCTCTGGTCATAGCAGCCATAGACAGACACAGTCAGAAATGGACTGAGCAAAAACAGCCGTCCAAGGCGGAGGCACCGCTGGATCCACCGGGCCAGGTGCAGACGCCAAAGACCCAGAACCGGGGGGAGCCTCGTGCACCAAGGCAGTTACTTGGACTGCAGCAGCCGGCGAAATATCAGCCTCATGCGGTGCACAAGCCGAGCAATGAGGGAAAGAGGATCCAGCAGGCAGCTGGGCCTGACATGCTGTGCAAGCATGATAACGTGTCTGCACCCTGGGAGCTTTGTTCCTGGAGCTAGACATGGTGTCCCCTTAGTGACCTCAATGAGAGAGCTCATAGGAGGGGAAGTGGGGCGTAATTTGAAGTCAGGGAGGAGAATAGAGCACCACCAGAGACTGGGGTGACCTACCGGACCTTGAGTGCCCTCCAGAGACGTACAGACCCTGCAGCCACCGACAAAATGCAGGAATAGAAGCCCGCAAGATGGCCGCCGGAGCTGAGAGAGAATGCGTTGACAGGGAGTGTCCCCAACCAGCGCGCGAATATAGAGGGCAGGTCCTCTCCCCCACTGACAAACGCCCCCAGGCTGCGAGGCAGCATTCTCCATAGGAGAAGGAGGAGCGGCCTGCCCGCGGCCGTCCTCCAAAGGGGCGGGCACAACCCAAGAAGCGGCACCGCCCCATGAAGCCTTGGCGCGTCACCAGAGACAGTAGGCCGCAAGCCGGGGCCTAAATTTAGCTCCGCGGCCGCCTGTCAGCAGGGAGCGAGTGTGGACCACACAAAAAATCGCGGACTAGCCGCAGCAGCGCCTGGCCAGGATCCCGGACAATCGGGTGAGGCAGCGCTCCCTTCCCAGCTGTACAGACCAGCTGCAGAAGCAGCACGGACCCCCACAGAGTACCTCATTGGTGGTGCAGGGTCCTGTCCCTGTGGATCCCTCACACAGGCCAACAGACACCGGGGGAGCCGTGGACTGAGTGGAGGAGCCCAAATGTGGGGGCCAGGAGGATCCCACTTCTCCAGAGCCCCTAAGGGTTGGAGAAGGATAAACAGCATGAGGGCTCCAGCCCGTTGTACCCCAGGGGTACCTCAACCGCCTCCGCCCTGGGGAAGAGGAAGGAGACATGCTGGGGATCAAAAGATCCTCTTTGCTTCCATCCGACACTAAACAGTGAGAGAGCATGAGTGTAGAGTGTGCCTCCTTCAACACAAAGCAAAGAACTGATGGGATTCTCCCAGGAGGGGGTGTATAGGCAGTAGGGGAGGAGTTACACTTTTAGGTGTAATGCCTTGTGTGTCCTCCGGAGGTCGGAAGCTATACTCCCAATGTCTGGGTCTCCCAATGGAGCGCAAAAGAAAGAACGTGTCATTCTTGTCCGGCGTTCCCGGAGGACGAGAAAGAAGGAACCCCCTGTGAGGAAGAGTGTGAAACGATGCTGTAACCGAAAGACACTAAGTCTCGGACCCACTGATCGTCTATAACAGTGAGCCAGGCCGGCCGAAAGCGGGAAAGTCGGCCGCCCACTCGGGAAGAGTCTTCCGGAGGAGCAGAGTCAGGAAGAGGAAAACCTCTGCGATCCGGACTCCTTTGACTTAGACTGTCTGTTTCGGGGCTGCCAGCCAGAACCCGACTTAGTGGAAGCCTGGGAACCTCTGTCTGCACGCGGCGCATGGGACGACTGTAACGGGCAGGAAATGGACCACCTGGACGAGTTCCGAAAGGACCAGAACCTCACCTGCTGACCCCTGGTGAATTTGGGTTTCTGCTAAGTGAGGCACCCTTACCTCCCGTAGCGTCAGAGATCAGCTTATCAAGCTTTCTCCAAACAGACACATACCTAAATACGGCATGCCGGTGAGAGACCTCTTCGAAACCGAATCCGCCTTCCACTCCCGAAGCCAGAGAGCTCGGCGAATCGCGATGGCATTTGAAGCCGCCGCCGCAATGCAATTAGCCGCATCAATAGAAGCGTGCACCAACAATTCCCTAGCGACAGACATCTGAGCAGCCAGGTCCAACAACTCTGGATCAACACCCTTGTGATGTAAAGCGGAATGTAAATCACCCGCCCAGGTCACAATGGCCTTAGCCACCCACATGGAGGCGAAAAAGGGAGACAGAGATGACCCTGAAGCCTCGAACACAGATCTGGACAAATTGTTCCAGCTGACGGTCAGTGGATTCCTTGATAGACGCACTATCTGGAAGAGACAGTAGTGTCCTAGATGCTAGACGGGACACTGGAGGATCCACCTGCGGGGAATCAGACCAAGCTTGTGCCAGCGCTGGCAAAAAAGGGTAACGAGCCTCAATCGCCTTACGATTACCAAACTGTTTATCGGGCTGGGACCAATGTTTCTGTAGAACTTCCTGAATCTCAGGATGATCAGAGAACACCTTCTGAGGCCTCTTGGGCCTTTTGAAAGGTATCACGTGGTCCAATGAAGCGACTGGAGCCAGGTCAGCCACTGACAAGGCTTGATTAACGGCCGAGACCAGATTGTCCACCATGGCAAGGGAATCAGAGGAAGTGGACTCGAGCAAATCACCCAGATCCGCCTCCACATCTAAATCACAGAGTTTGCCAGACGAGCGTGATTCACGGGACCTACTCCGCGCAGGGTAAGCCAGAGAACCCTAAGACAGGGCCATGGGAGACCCCCTGCAGAGTCTCTTCCCACCAGAAATATGGAAGGAAGGAGGAGTACGAGAGCGCGTCTCCTCCTGCCCAGGACAGTCGTCCGGAGAACCCTGCACAACACGGATCAGCGTCTCAGAGTTGCTGTATGGACTGGCTTACGGACTGCGACAACGCAACCGCCCATTCCGGCGGAGCGGAGACACTAGCGGGCACATCCTCACCAGTGTGCGCCTGCTCGGAGACAGGGGCACAGGGCTGAGAGGAATTAGAGGCACAGGCCTGGCAGAGCGGAGCAGAACAACCGCAGGGAAGCGCAGCCTTGCACGCAGTGTAAAAGGCATAGTACACATTAAAGGCCTTTGGTGCTCTCTTGTCCTTTTTGTCTGACATCCTCCCTGCTATACACAGAGGTATACACTGCTGAGTGTCAGCAGACAGACAAAGCTGCAGCAGAATGAAACTATTCACTGCTGAGCACACAATATACGGCCTAGGGCTACAGCAGGATATAAGCCACTGCTGAGACCTGTCACCTGGAAGCACAGCGCTGCCCCGAATCCTGTGTCCCCCCGCAGAGCTCCGACCGCGCTGCAGTGAAGTCCCACGCTGGAGATGGCGCCAGAAACTGCCTGGGAGCGGGAAAACGTGAGGCCATGCCCCCCCAGCGATGCCCAGGGTGGACCCGCGCGATTGGTTGATGGGCCGGCCGTGGGCGCTCCTGGCCGCGCCGCATCATCACTATGGGCGGGGATACACCTACAGGCCTGAAGCCGGGGCCTAAATTAATGTACCAGACCGCCGAGCGAGGGGGGAGGGGGGGCAGCGCCGGAGACAGAACGCGGACAGGTTAATGCAGGGGGACACCGGAGGACAGCGCAGCTCCTACCTGATGACGGCTACCCTCCCTGGAGCCCACAAGGGACAGGGGCACAGACCTCCATCCCAGCCAGGGCCAGGGGACACCTCCTGCAACCCAGAGTCCCAACTGTGGGGTCTGGGGAGGGATGCTGCAGGAGCCGGCCATCACCTACTACTCAGAGCCCCAACTGTGGGGACTGAGGAGGGATGGTACAGCGGTCTGAAGGAACTCAAAGATGAGAAAATAACAAATAGTGTCTTGCCTCCTAAGACACTAAGCAAAAAGCTGGCTGAACTGTGCCAGTCAGGGGGTTATATACTGCTGGGAGCAGCCACTGTGCTTCTTTTTCATTTGCCTAGTGTCACCTCCTAGTGGCAGAATAGCATAACCCATCGTCCTGTGTTCCCCAATGAGGCGAACGGGAAATAATAATTCTGCCATTGTTTTTTTTTTAACATGATTAGTACACATATATACATTATACAAATAAGAAAAAAATACCGTAATAAAAATAAACAGTCAAAAAAGAATATAAAAATACCATATTTTTCGCTTTTTAAGACGCACTTTTGCCTCCCCCAAACTGGGGGGGGGGGGGGGGGGGGGGAATGAAAGGGGGTGCGTCTTAAAAAGGATTGTGAAAAAATAAGCAATTAAATAAAAAATTAAATATTACCAGGGGGTGTGTGCGCCTGCCAAGTGGGGGTGCCGGAGGCAGCTTCCGTGGGTTGAGGGGCACAGCTGCACTACCGGACCTGCAGGGGATGACCGGCGGTAGCGAGCGGTGGGCGCCGCCATATTCTCTCTACCCGGCTGCATTCACTAAGCAGTGTGCAGCCGGCCGGTAGAGGTAGAGACTCCAGAATGGCCGCGGGTCTCCGTTATGGCTGCGGCCATTTTGATGAAGTCTTTCCTGAATGGCTGCACAGTTAGTAATACTAGTGAATGCAGCCAGCCAAAAGAAACATGGCGGCGCCCACCGCTTGCTGCCACCTCTCATCCCCCGATACTCCGCTTCTGCACCCGTGCCCCCGCTGCAGTGTCGGACCTGCTCCTGTGCCTCTCACCCTTCTGAACCTGCCTCCGGACCCCCGCTCAGCAGCCGCATGTCAGTAAGCCATTGGGGTCCGGGGGAAGGGGAGGATGGGGAAGAGGCATATACACAAAAGGGGCAATACACAGGATGGGGACATATATACAAGATGGGGGGGGAGTCATAGTTTCAGGATGGGGGACATATATAAAGGATGGGGAGCATATACACAGGATGGGGACATATACACAGGATGGGGGGACATATACACAGGATGGGGGGACATATACACAGGATGGGGGGACATATACACAGGATGGGGGGACATATACACAGGATGGGGGGACATATACACAGGATGGGGGGACATATACACAGGATGGGGGACATATACACAGGATGTGGCATAGTTTCAGGATGGGGGGCATATATACAGGATGGGGGAATGTATATGCCAGAATGGGGGAATGTATATGCCAGAATGGGGTATATATACAGGATGGGGGGCCATATATATATATATATTATATATATATATATATATATATATTATATTATATATATCCCAGGATGAGGGACATGTATACCAGAATGGAGGGGACATATATACCGAATACCAGGATGGGGGGTTTATGTACCTGGATGAGGGACATATATACTTATTTGTAAGACGGACACTGGCATTATAAGACGGACCCCATTTAACATTAAAAATAATTTATTTTCTCTTTTCCGTCACCAGATTTGGGGGTGCGTCTTATAATCAGGTGCGTCTTATAAAGTGAAAAATACGGTACAAGCAAAAAATAAAAAATTACAAAACAAAATATATTACAAATAAAATAAAATATAGTAAAAAAAAAAAAAAAAAAAGAATAAAACAAAACAAAAATAGTAAAAATTAAGTATAGTAAAAAAAGAATAAAAAAAAAAAAGTAAAAATATAAAATAAAGCAGAAATAAAAGAAAACAAAATTTAAAATAATATAAGTTAATAAAATAGTAAAAAAGAAAAAATATTCAATATAGAAAAAAATAAAAAAGAAACATTTTGAGAAGAATACAAATTACAGTAAAAGGAAAAAAAAGAAAATATAGTAAAAAAAAAAAAAAACAGTAAAAATGACAAATTAAAGAAAAGAAACAAAAATGAAAATAAATAAAAATAAAATATAGTAAATAAAACAAAAGGAATAAAGAGAATTTTGTTTACGTACCGTAAATTCTTTTTTCTTGAATCATCAATGGGAGACCCAGACAATGGGGTTTAGGGCACTGCCCTCCGGAGGCCACACTAGGTACTACAAGAACTGTAGACACCGCCCCCTCCGCTTATAAACCCCTACCGCAGGGAACATCCTCAGTTTGGTCCATAAGCTGCGAGGAGACAACAGAAAACCACACCCGAAACCTCGGGAAGACACCGTGAACAGACGGTTCAACAACCCGGATAAACTGCCCCAACAGGGGACAGATCAACCGTAACATACAACGGAACACTGGGTGGGTGCTGGGTCTCCCATTGATGATTCAAGAAAAAAGAATTTACGGTACGTAAACAAAATTCTCTTTTTTCTGATCATCATAATGGGAGACCCAGACAATGGGGATGTCCTAAAGCAATACCCCAGGGCGGGAAAAAGTTCCTCAAAAGACGTTTGCATACGCGGTCCCCGTCAAAGGTGGGCAACCGCCGCCTGGAGGACCCGCCTGCCCAAACTTGCATCCGCAGAGGCATGGGCATGCACCATATAGTGCTTAGAGAAGGTGTGCAGGCTAGACCAAGTGGCCGCCTGACACACCTGCAGAGCAGAGGCGCGATGTCGCAAGGCCCAGGAGGCACCGACAGCTCTTGTCGAGTGTGCCTTCAAGCCTACCGGAAGAGGCAAACCAGAAGACCGGTAAGCCTCTTGAATGGGTGCCTTGATCCATCTGGCCAAGGTTGATTTTGACGCCGCTGACCCCTTACAGCGACCTGCCGTCAGTACGAACAAGGAGTCCGAACTCCGGAAGGAGGCAGTTCTGGACACATAAATGCGTACAGCCCGTACGAGGTCCAGAGTGTGGAGGTCGCGCTCAATCTGATGAACAGGAGCGGGACAAAATGATGGGAGCACAATCTCCTGGTTCAAATGAAAAGTGGAAACCACTTTTGGTAGGAATTCCGCCCGCGGGCGCAACACCACCTTGTCTTGGTGAACCACCAGAAAGAGTGACTTGCACGATAGTGCCGCCAGTTCCGAGACCCGTCTCAGGGACGTAATAGCCACCAGAAAGGCCACTTTCTGTGACAAATAAGAAAGAGAGACCTCTCTCAATGGCTCAAAAGGTGGTTTCTGCAAAGCCGCCAAGACCATGTTGAGATCCCAAGGGTCCAGAGGTCGCCTATACGGCGGAACCACTCGAGACACCCCTTGGAGAAATTGACGAACCTGTGGGAGGAGCGCCAAGCGCCTGTCGAACAATACAGACAGTGCTGATACCTGACCCTTCAGAGAACTGAGGGAAAGGCCCAACTCCAAACCTGACTGCAAAAAAGCCAATAGGGTCGGGATCGACAAAGGCCAAGGTACATGTCCCCCAGAGGAGCACCAGGCGAAAAAGACTTTCCACGTCCTGTGGTAAATCGTCCGCGACGTGGGCCTTCTAGCTCTGTTCATGGTGGAAACCACCGCAGGAGAGAAACCCCTGGATGTTAAGAGCCAGGCCTCAAGAGCCATGCAGTCAATCTGAGGGCCCTGGAATTGGGGCGGAAGAAGGGGCCCTGCGCGAGAAGATCTGCGCGGTCTGGAAGAGCCCACCGGTGTCCGCCGGACAGTTGCCACAGATCCGGATACCAGGACCTCCTCGGCCAATCCGGAGCCACTAGAATGGCTGCGTGACATTCTGTTTTGATTTTCCACAGGACCTTGGCATCAGTGCCAGGGGCGGGAAAACATATGGCAGGTGAAAATCTGACCAACTCAGGACTAGAGCATCTGCCCCCAGAGACTGAGGGTCCCACGATCTCGCCATGTATTGTGGCACCTGATGATTCAGCCGGGAGGCCATCAGATCCACATCCGGGGTCCCCCATCTGATGCAGATGTCCCGGAAGACGTCCGGATGGAGAGACCATTCTCCGGCGTCCATCCCCTGTCGGCTCAGGTAATCTGCCTCCCAATTCTCGACACCTGGGATGTAGACTGCGGAAATCAAGCAGCTGTTGGCTTCCACCCATGATAGAATGCGGTGGACTTCCGCTAGAGCCTGTGCACTCTTGGTTCCTCCTTGGTGATTTATATAGGCGACAGTCGTCGCATTGTCGGACTGAACCCGAATCGGTTGTCCGGATAGGAACCTCCGAAAGGCCAGGAGTGCCAGATAGACCGCCCTGAGCTCCAGCACGTTGATCTGCAACGTTGTCTCTGAACGTGTCCAGAGACCTTGAGCTCTGTGGTGTAAGAACACCGCGCCCCAGCCCTTCAGGCTGGCGTCGGTGGTCACCACTAACCACGATGGCTTCAGGAAGGATCGTCCCTTCGACAAGTGACTCGGCTGAAGCCACCACTGCAGAGCATCCCTGGTCGGCTGGGAGAGGACCACCAGCTGATTCAGAGAGGACGTCCTCTTGTCCCACCTCTGGAGGATTTCCAGTTGCAGAGGACGGAGGCGAAACTGTGCGAAGGGCACCGCCTCTATTGCTGCCACCATGCGTCCCACCAGCTTCATCAATACCCGTAGGGATGAATGAGGTGATCTGAGGAGATCGTGTACTCCTGACTGAATGGCCAGTTGTTTGGCTCGTGGTAGGGACACTAGAGCAGAGTCCGTGTGGAAGTCCATGCCCAGATACGTCAGTGACTGGGTTGGAACCAGGGTGGACTTCTGGATGTTGAGAAGCCACCCGAACTGCTCCAGAGACTGCATGGTCGCCTGCAGGCTCCGCTGACACAGGTGTTCCGATGGCGCTCTGACCAGCAGGTCGTCTAAATAAGGAATGACGGCGTGTCCCTGCGCATGCAGTAAGGCCATCATCGATGCCATCACTTTCGTGAACACCCGGGGAGCCGAGGCCAACCCAAAGGGCAGCGCCACGAATTGGAAGTGCTCTTCACCCACTGCGAATCTCAACCATCGTTGATGAGACGGTGCAATGGGCACGTGAAGGTAAGCGTCGCGGATGTCTATGGACGCTAGGAAGTCGCCCTGCGACACAGCCGCGATCACGGAGCGCAGGGATTCCATGTGGAACTTCCGAACCAACACATGACGGTTGAACAGCTTGAGGTCCAGAACCGGGCGGAAGGAGCCGTCCTTCTTCGGGACGATAAAGAGGTTGGAGTAAAAACCCGTGAACCTCTCCCCAGTGGGTACTGGGACCACCACTCCGTCTCTGCGGAGTCCCTCCACCACCAGATAAAAAGCCTGAGCCTTTTCTGGAGATGGAACAGACCGATGGAATCGGTGTGTGGGTTGTGATGACAGCTCTATCCTGTATCCTCTGGAGACTACGTCTCGAACCCACTGATCTTGGATGTGGAGTCGCCATTTGTCTTGAAATTGAGACAGGCGACCCCCAACCTGTGGGGAGGCAGGAAGAGGGAGCGAGTCATGCGGAAGTGGGTTTGGGAGCGGCAGCTGTTGTACCTGCCGACTTCTTCTGGCGACTCTTGGGACGCCACTGCTGAGAAGTTTTGGCCCCACGGTCCGCGCGAGCGGAAGACGCTGACGGCTGTGAGCTGGAACGAAAGGACCACTGTTTAGGGTTCCTCTTCACAGTATACCTAGGCTTAGGTCTGTTCTGTGGAATCTTGGACTCCGTAGAGTCTTTGATCAACTTGTCCAGCTCTGCACCAAACAGCCTGTCACCAGAGAAGGGAAGATTCTGCAGAATCTTCTTTGACGTGGCATCTGAGTTCCATAGACGTAGCCACAACAATCTGCGGATCGCTATCGCATTGGCCGAAGCCACAGCTGAGCGAGTGGCAGTCTCCAGGGACGCCGTCCTGGCATAATTTGCATAGGCTTTTGCTCTCTCTGTAAGTGCCAGGACTTCAGAGTTGAAACCTGCCAGGCCAGCAATACCATCCAGACAGGATGTGATCGCCTGCAGAGTCCAGACCGCAGCAAAACTCGGGCAAATGACGACCCCACAGCCTCATAAGACGACTTGGCGAGTTGTTCGACCTGTCTGTCTGTCGCATCCTTCAGTGAGGAGCTATCAGAGGCAGAGAAAAGGGAGCGTGCAGCAATCCTGGTCATGGAAGCGTCCACTTTCGGGGACTGCGACCACTCGTGAAGCACCTCCTGAGGAAAGGGAAAGCGGTTGTCCTTGGATTTGCGGACATAACGCCGTCCAGGGTGTACCCTGGGGGCTCTAACCACCCTTTCAAAGTTAGTATGGTCCAAAAAGGAACCACATGGTCTAGCCTCAGGTTGTAACCATTGATAGACCTCCTTCGGGTGCACGGCTGTCTCCTGAGGGGGTAACCCGAGGCGTAAAGTCTCGTTGATGGAGGACACCAGATCCTCCACCCCTTCAGCTGGTTCAGACACCGACCCGAGGGTTGAACCCCCATCATCCTCGTCACCGTCAGAGTGACACTCCTCCTCAGAGAGGACCTGGAGCTCGGGTGAATCATCACGGCGAGCCCGCTTAAGGGGTCTCACGGTGGAAGATGGAGACACCCGGGGGTAGCTTGAAGGAGTAACTGGAGCATCCAGTCTCCTTGTTAGTGCCTCCAGGGATTGCGACATGGAGGACAATTGGGACAACAGAGAAGCATTAATCTCGCTTTGTTTTTCCCATGGCCCTGGGATCACCTGAACCTCAGGGTATAGCACCGGAGCTGCTGACTCAGCAGTGACAGTCCGGGCGTCTGGACGTCCGCAATTATTGCAGGACCCCTCCACCAGTGTCCCATTGCATGTAGCACAGACAGGTGTGGTACTGGCCGCCTTAGCAGCGCCTTTCTTCCCTGAGGACATACCCACGGTAGGGGAAGGGGAAAATTCACCGGAAACCGGTGGCTTACCGACCGCTGCACAGCGGTGGTGAAGGGAGCGGTGTGTGTGTGGCCTCCGCGAGGAAAGAAGACCTGGTCTCCCCTGGAGTGCAGCAGAGCAGTCTCCAACGATCCCAGCAGGAAAGTGAGGGGAAAAGATGGCCGCCGCTGTAGAAGCAGAGGGCGGGGCCGAAACACGCGGGAAGCACACACACACGCCCATCCAGGTCACATGGGCCGCTCCACATCTCTCCCGGCCGCCATTACAATAATGTAAGCGCCGGGGCCCGCAGCGCGGGAGGTATAAACATAAATACCCAGGCTCACAGACAAAGTCTGAAGCCCACAGCCGCAGCCCCTGTGACACACAGGGCGGTCAGCCAGGGTGACCCCAGCACAGGGTCACCGCCAGAACCGCGGACCCGAAGGCAACGCGCGGTCTGAGTGTCATGAACACACTAGTGCCAGACACTGCCCCCAGGCACACCGGAGACACCGAAGTATCTCAGTGCCGGTCCGGTCTGTAAGCACCATATCATGGGAGGCCTCGGACGGGGGTTCAGCACCAGTCCGGTCTGTAAGCACCATTTAGGGAGGCCTCGGACTGGGCTGGCTCTAGTCCGGTCTGTAAGCACCATTTAGGGAGGCCTCGGACAGAGCTGACTCCAGTCCGGTCTGTAAGCACCATTTAGGGAGGCCTCGGACGGAGCGGAGCTGTGCAAGGCTCCTATCTCCCACTTCCCAGAGCCCCCAGGGGGGATGGGAAGGAGCACGGCAGCGTACCGGGAGACACAGTGTGCCCAGGCACTAGGCCCTCCGGTACCTCGACCAGCGTGTTCCCCGAAGGTTAACAGGGAGACTGCCGGAGGTCCCTGACTGGGACCTTCTTTTACCTTGTCTTCATACGCCATCACGAAAGCTGTGAGAATGCAATGAAGTGCAAGCAAAGCGTGTGGTACCTCCGAGCACACTAAGTTTAAAACTGAGGATGTTCCCTGCGGTAGGGGTTTATAAGCGGAGGGGGCGGTGTCTACAGTTCTTGTAGTACCTAGTGTGGCCTCCGGAGGGCAGTGCCCTAAACCCCATTGTCTGGGTCTCCCATTATGATGATCAGAAAAAGAAAATAATTACCGTATATACTCGTGTATAAGCCAACCCGTGTATAAGCCGACCCCCCTACTTTTGCCCCCAAAATCTGGGAAAACCTATTGACTCGAGTATAAGCCAAGTGGACCCCAGCACAGGTATACAGCCCCCAGCAGTGTGGTATACAGCAGCCTCCCCAGTGGTATATACAGGCCCCAGCAGTGTTACAGCAGCCTCCCCAGTGGTATATACAGCAGCAGCCCCAGTGGTAGTATACAGCATCCCCAGTGGTAGTATACAGCATCCCCAGTGGTAGTATACAGCAGCCCCCGTGGTAGTATACAGCAGCCCCCGTGGTAGTATACAGCAGCCCCAGTGGTAGTATACAGCAGCCCCAGTGGTAGTATACAGCAGCCCCCGTGGTAGTATACAGCAGCCCCAGTGGTAGTATACAGCAGCCCCAGTGGTAGTATACAGCAGCCCCAGTGGTAGTATACAGCAGCCCCAGTGGTAGTATACAGCAGCCCCAGTGGTAGTATACAGCAGCCCCAGTGGTAGTATACAGCAGCCCCAGTGGTAGTATACAGCAGCCCCAGTGGTAGTATTGTCACGGGTGGCACGGATGACAGGGTGGAGGCCACGCGCAGACGATCCCAGCGTTTGGCCCATCAGCCATAATGGTGGAGGATGGTCCGTCTCTTTCAGGGGCATTTACCTTCTGTGTTGATGGAGAGAAGGTGTGATGAGATCTCTCTATTATGGGGAGACGGCTGTGGAGGTCTTGCGCTCGGTCTGGTTTTATCCACCAATGTTGTAGGTCACTAGGACCCAGCAGACTCCTTCCACCTTTATAAGGAGGTTCATTACCCTTCCTCGGTGCAGGTGATAGTTCCTTGTGCACACTTTATCCTTGCTCCAGCAGAAGCTGAGATTGTGGAGGTTGCTGTGTTCTGCTGTCAGATAAGTGTTTCCTTTTCCCAAATGTCTGTCTTCCCTGGTGTTTGTCTTTAGTTGATAGTGGAGGGGTCTAGTGAACCTCTCCATCTGATCCTTAGATAGGATAGATCTAGGATCAGAGAGGGACGAGGTTCGTGGTCGGCGACAGTTGAGGAGACTGTATAGGGACGTTAGGGCAGACAGGGTCAGCTCTAGGAAGTCTAGGGGTCACCGTCTCCTTCTTGTGCCCTTAGCATTAGGGACTCCTGATTCCCCCCCCCCCCGTCGTTATCCTACGCTGGGTGTCTTCCCCACTCCCAGCGTGACAAGTATACAGCAGCCCCAGTGGTAGTATACAGCAGCCCCAGTGGTAGTATACAGCAGCCCCAGTGGTAGTATACAGCAGCCCCAGTGGTAGTATACAGCAGCCCCAGTGGTAGTATACAGCAGCCCCAGAGGTATATACAGCCCCAGTGGTAGTATACAGCAGCCTCAGAGGTATTTACAGCCCCCGTGGTAGTATACAGCAGCCCCAGTGGTAGTATACAGCAGCCCCAGTGGTAGTATACAGCAGCCCCAGTGGTAGTATACAGCAGCCCCAGTGGTAGTATACAGCAGCCCCAGTGGTAGTATACAGCAGCCCCAGTGGTAGTATACAGCAGCCCCAGTGGTAGTATACAGCGGCCCCAGTGGTAGTATACAGCGGCCCCAGTGGTAGTATACAGCGGTCCCAGTGGTAGTATACAGCGGTCCCAGTGGTAGTATACAGCGGTCCCAGTGGTAGTATACAGCAGCCCCAGAGGTATATACAGCAGCCCCAGAGGTAGTATACAGCAGCCCCAGTGGTAGTATACAGCAGCCCCAGTGGTAGTATACAGCAGCCCCAGTGGTAGTCTACAGCAGCCCCAGTGGTAGTATACAGCAGCCCCAGTGGTAGTATACAGCAGCCCCAGTGGTAGTATACAGCAGCCCCAGTGGTAGTATACAGCAGCCCCAGTGGTAGTATACAGCAGCCCCAGTGGTAGTATACAGCAGCCCCAGTGGTAGTATACAGCAGCCCCAGTGGTAGTATACAGCAGCCCCAGTGGTAGTATACAGCAGCCCCAGAGGTATATACAGCCCCAGTGGTAGTATACAGCAGCCCGCCCGCCACCCCCATCAGTATACAGGCCCCCCCCATCAGGATCCAGGCCCCCCGCCCTTGCTCCGCAAAACCTGCAAAGTAAAGTCATTATACTTATCACTGTCCTGTCGCCGCCGTCCCTGCCGCTGCCATCGCGCTCCTCCGTCTTCATCCAGCGTCTTCCGGCTACAGGCAGCCGGATGAAGCCGGGGAGCGCGATGGCAGCGGCGGGGACAGGACAGTAATAAGTATAATGATTTTTTTTTTTTTCAGAAAATATTGTTTATTTAAGTTTAGCATAACAAGTATCAAACAATAAAGAAGGGTAAGACATAATAGAATAAAAAGAAATTAAAAATTACACATGAGGATATCCTGCAATGGTAGAGCAAGAATACATGAAGAAACACAATAGAGATGGCGGGCGACCCGCCCCTTTAAGGCTAAGGAAAGGGCAGACATCAGAGCAGGCCGGGGCCGATGGTAACGTAATCCCGTGAGCCTCCTAGTACTCCGGCAGGCAGAGTAATCAGAATAGTGCTAAGTAGAGATGTAGAAAAGAGAAAGGACCAAGAGGGACGGGAGGGAGTAGTAGGAGATCAAAAAAGGAGGAGGGGGGATAAGCGGGGGGGGCGGCTTTTCCCAGGTCTCATGGTCGTGGGACAGAAGTCCCTCAATGCGGCATATCCTATCCATTTCCTTTACCCATTCTCCAATGGAGGGGGCGACTGTTGATTTCCAGTGTCGCGGAATCAAGACCCTGGCCGTCATCAGGCAGAAACGAAACAGACCACGTTTGCACGATTTGAGTGAACCGGGGATAAGGGACAGAAGTGCGATTTGTGGAAAAGGTGGATGACATATTCCTGAGATAGACTCCTAAATCGAGAATATTGAAAGCCAATAGGCTTGGATGGGGCCACATTGCCACCAAATGTGTAGCATAGTACCCGGCCCTTCACCACACCTCCAGCACAGGTCGGGCACTGAGGGAAACATTTTATGAAGGAGCGCTGGGCACCTATACCACCTAGTTAAGATCTTATATTTCGTCTCTTGAAAGCTGCAGGACACCGACAACTTATGCGTCAGTGCAAAAATCTTAACCCTAGTCGGAGTCAGAGAACATCACCCGCAGGTCAGATTGCCAGGCCCCTACAAATGAGGGGATGGCAGATGGGCCCGCGTCTGAGAGCACGCCATATAAGAGGGAGATGACGTGAGCAGGAGGCTCAGTTAAAAGAAACAATGCTTCTAAGCCTGAGAGTGACTTCCCCCGCAGAGATCGGAGAAACGCGTCCAACTGAGAGACCTCCAACCAGGACCCCTGCCCTCCTGCATCCTCCCTGCGCTGCTCCGCCACCCGAGCCAGACAGGGGTCGTCGCTAACACGCCAACCCAAAAAGACCCGTCTCCCAAACGTCGGGGTAAAGTCAGGATTATTGAACAAGGGCCCAAGTAGGGATGGATGATCGCCGTCACGTCCCCCCCTCACCACGAATCCCAATAGCCCAGCACTACACGTGTTAGTTGGGGAAACAACGAAAGCAGGGGACGGGAACTCCTCCGGATCCATGGTAGCCACCGCAGTGGGAAGGGCGAAAGGAGGTTCTCGACCCTCACCCATTGCTTATGACATTGATTATACTTCCAGTCTAAAATTCGGGATAAGAGAACGGAATGATAGTAACGTTGAAAGTTAGGTAAGCCCGCCCCACCCCTCCGCTTCGAGTCGGTCAGGGTCAAGAAGCGAACCCGGGGTCTCGCTGAATTCCATATAAATTTGCGCAATGCAGAGTGCAGGCAGCGAAAGAAAGAGGGAGGGACGTCCGTAGGGACCGTCTGGAACAAATAGAGGAATTTAGGCAGAATGTCCATTTTTATGGCATTAATACGGCCAAACCAGGATAACTGGGTACTGCGAAGTCTCTTGAGTTCAAGAAGTGTGGAGTGCAAGAGTGGGGTATAGTTAAGAGCAAATAAGTCCCTGGGGTCTCCAGGAATAGAGATACATAAGTATTTCAAGCCCCTGTCTACCCATCGGAAAGAAAAGGAGGACTGGAGCTGGGCGACTAATGGGCCTGGAAGCATGAGGTTCATCACTTCTGTCTTGGAATAATTAACTTTGAAATGAGAAACCTCACCAAACCTTGTAAATTCCCGCATGAGCACCGGGAATGCGACCAAGGGATTAGCAATATAGACCAATAGGTCGTCTGCATAGAGGGCCAATTTGAAATGTTCCCCATGTATCTGGACGCCTCTAATATCCGCGGATCCTTAGTGCACACGCCAGGTGCTCCATCGCGATGGCATACAACAGGGGTGACAAAGGGCACGGCTGTCGCGTCCCGTTAGAGACCCCAAAGGCCGAGGAAAGGAGCCCATTGACCCTCAACCGAGCAGTGGGGCCGTGATAGAGTGCCTGTATCTTCCCCATGATGACCGGTCCTAAGCCCAATTGCCTCAAAGAAGCAAAAAGAAACTCCCAGCCCAGGCGGTCAAATGACTTTTTGGCATCAACCGAGAGAAAGCATGCAGGATCTTATTGTCATGAACGTAGTCTGAGATGAGTAACGTCTTAATGGTGTTATCTCTAGCCTCGCGGCGTAGGATAAACCCAGTCTGGTCATAATGGATAGAAGCCGGCAATAGTGGGCCAAGTCTGGAGGCAAGAATTTTGGCAAGGATCTTTACGTCAAGATTTAATAGGGAGATAGGGCGATAACTAGCGCAGGATAGGGGGTCCTTCCTTGGCTTTGGTATGACCGTTATCGTGGCCGCCAGGGTCTGGGGAGCGAAAGGGCATGAGTCGGAAATAGAATTATAAAGGGAGGTTAGTTGCGGGGCCAATTCACGCGCGAATAATTTATAAAAGTTTGCTGAGAAACCGTCGGGGCCTGGGCTCTTCCCGTTAGGAAGTGCAGCGATAGTATCAGACACCTCCTGGTCCGTAAAGGGCAGTTCTAAAGTCTCTGAGTCTCCCTCAATGATGGGTGGCAGCGGCGTGTCCGCAATATAGTCTGACACCCGGCGTCAGAAGTCATCGGTGGGCATGTCAGCTAAGGGACCTCTAAGATTGTATAAAGATTTATAGTAGTCCCCAAACGCCTCCACTATGTCGCGCGGCCCGTGGAGAAAACCTCTTAGTCTCGACTTAATAGAAGGAATGATGGTGGAGTGGAGTCGGGGGTGCAAGAATCTAGCCAACGCTCTCCCCGGCTTGTTTGAGAACTCATACAAATATTTACGGAAGCGGTCTTGTTGGCGACTAGACGTCGTGTCCATGATTGTACGTAGGTCCGATCGAGCTTTAGTAAGGTCCGCAAGAAGCTGTGGAGATTGTGACCGTTTATGTCTGGTCTCCAACTGATGTATAGACGTCATCAGATCTGAGACCTCACGCGTTCGCTCGCGCTTCAATCTAGCCCCCTGCTGAATGAGAATCCCCCGAATGACACCCTTTAGAGCTTCCCACCGTAAGGGGAGGGCTGTAGGGTCTGCCTCGTGATCAGCCAAGAAGTCCGTGATTGCAGAGCGGACCACCGACACGCAAGACGGTTGCCTCAATAGTCCGGGATTGAGTGACCAAGTCCACTCCGTCGGTGCCAAACCCGAAAGGCCAAGGGACAGAAAAATTGGAGCGTGATCCGACCAGATCATGGAACCAATGTCCATGACAGGGTCAGCTAGTAAAAGTTTGTGGCTGATCAGAAAAAGATCAAGTTGACTGTACATATCGTGCACAGCTGAGTAGTAGGTGTAATCCCTGACCCTCGGGTTCAGAAGCTGCCAGACATCGACCATTCTAATCTCAAGGAGCCTAGTCCTCAAAGATTCCAGGTGAGAAACAGGCACAGAAGATCTACGAGTAGAGGAGTCCAGGTCACGATCAAAAACAAAATTAAGGTCACCTCCCAGTATCACCGAAGCCTCTGCGAAGTCCGCCAGGGTACGTAGGTAAGACAGAAGTCTACGGGCCGGGTCTTGATTTGGGAGGTATAGGTTGGCAATTGTGAGGATGTCATTCGCAATCTGCAGCTTCAGGAGAACGAATCTACCCTGAGGGTCGATTCTGGAGTCAAGGACCCGTGCCTGTAAGGATCTATGAAGAGCCACACTGACCCCTTTGGACTTAGCGTCTGGGTTTGAACTATGGAACCATCTATTGTATTGTTTATGCTTTATTAAGGGGATTTTATCTGCTCTGAAATGCGTTTCTTGTAAAAGGAGAATATGTACATATGTTTTTTGTGCATATGAGAAAGAACCTGGGAACGCTTTTCAGGGACGTTAAAGCCCCTAATATTCAAAGAACACGTGTTGAGCCTGGACATGATGAAGCCTGGGGAGGGTGAGGAGGTGGGTTCAGGAGAGGGAAGGGAAGAAGAGAGGAAAGCGGACTAGCAGCAAAGCAGAAAGGGAGAGAGGGAAACGGAGTAAAAGAGGGTGAAAGAGAAAAGAGAGAAGAGAAACAGAACGAAATAGGTGAATCGGACCAGGAATCTGATTCCGGTCCCAGAGGTCTGAGAGTGAAGGACCGTCAGACCAAGAAAGTAAACAGATTAAACTCTGTAAAGTGTGTCAGAGAGACACTCCCTATATGTGGGGTAACCAGAACGCAGCAAAGATCCTGCGCACCCGAGTCCCAACCACAGCCCTTACGAAATGCGGTGTCCCTAACAGGTAAAAGGCAGGTGTAAAAACTCAGCAAGTAAACACAGCAATAATAAAACACAAAAAGCAAATAACAGTAATAAACAAGACGACGAGTTAGTGCAGCCGAGTATCCCAAAATTGTATCTTATGAAACCTCAGGAGGGAAGGGAGGTTGGGGGGGGGGGGGGTCAAAAGGAGAGAAGAGGAAGGGGAAAGGTGAGGTAAGGAGGGTAGGAGAAGGGTTGGCAGGGAGGGAGGGGGAAGGGAGGGGCGGAGGTGGAGGGGAAAGGGGATAGGGGGGAGGTACTGAGGGTATGTGGGAAGGGGAGGTCAGATTTGGGAGGCACATATGAGGTGGGACGTCATCAACTGTCCTCCAAGCGGGACAATCTGGTTAGCAAGGACCACCCCCAGGAACAACAGCGACCAAGGGGGAGGCCCCCGTCGGAGGACAAGTCTTCAAGAACAAAACACCTCAGCGAAGAGGCAAGGTCCACCAGCGGGCCCACGACAGGACCCAATCTAGGAAGAAAAAAAAAAGCAAGAAAGGTCCCAGTGCAGAAGTTCAAGTGGTAGCTACAGGGGATGCCGGTTGATGTTTGGGGCCTCTCTTCCTCTTCCGGGCCTCAGTGGAGGGCAACCGCAGTGCAGGTATAGGGCCCCCGCGGAGGAAGGTGGACAGTTGAGGCCAATTGAGGATGGGCACCAGGGGCAACCCGAGCGCTGAGCAGAACTCAGGGGCGTCAGTTGGAGATCTGAGGACATGCATCCCAGAGTCCCTGCGAACTTGGAGCTGAAAGGGAAAGCCCCACGAATAAGGAATCGCTTGTTCCCAGAGAATGTCCAGCAGGGGGCGTAGGGCTCTACATTTGGCCAACGTGATAGGTGAGAGATCTGCCAAAAGCTGGATAGATTCACCATTAAAGTTAATGGATTCAGGCTCTCTCGCTCTCCTCATGATGTCATCTTTCAATTGATAGAAGTGTATTCTGCAAATAATGTGCCTGGGGCGGGATGAGTCAGCTCGCTTAGGGCCCAAGGACCTATGAGCCCTGTCCATCTCAATATGGTTGTCTCGGGGTCTGTCTAGTAGGGAATTGAACACACGTAGCAAAACTGGGGTGATATCACGGGGCGCCACTGACTCAGGGATAGCTCGAAGCCGTATATTGTTCCGTCTATTACGGTTTTCGGAATCTTCCAACATATCCAGCATCGTGTGGAAATTTTGTTCATGCAGGTCAAGGCGTTGTTGTTGTTGTTTCACTAAGAAGGAGAGATCAGCAACTTCCCGGGTCACTGTCTGGACCGAACTCTGAAGCTTAGTAGTATCCTCTCTGAGTGACCCGATCTCTGACCTACAGACAGCTTCTAGTCTTCTTATGTACACCTCCATATCATCTTTAGTAGGTAGACACTGCATCCCAGATCTAATGTCATGTAGGTCATCTGCCTGGGAGGGAGGGGGGTCATTAAGCTGAGGCCCTGCAGGAGAGCCAGGGAAGGAAGCGTCTGCAGGCCGAGGGTCACAGAGGCTATGAGGAGAGGCTTGACCATATTCTGAGGCAGGGGCAGAGGGTCCATGTGAGGGGCTGGAGCCCGGGCTAGATGTATGAGCACTGGCACCAGATTGTCCCGGGCATGTTGACCCTATGTTAAATGTCTGAGCTGCAGCAGCGTCTCTCCCCTCTGGGAGGAGGGAGGGGGAGTGAGACGCTCGTCCATCCTGCCCTCTGTCTCCAGTAATGGCGGCGTTCGCGCCTTTTCCTGCGCCCCCCTCTCCCCCGTTCGGTACATTAAGTGCTGACGTATGGAATCCAGACACACTCCTGGTGGTCCGCCGGGAGGATGGAGTTGATGTCTGCTTTGAACTGGGTGTCGGATTCCCGGAGCGTCTAGCCCCTGCTGTAGTGCTGGAAGCCATTGCAGTGGGGCTGGATGAGTGGTGGCAGGCACCCGGCGGGATAAAAAAAACTGGGCTATGTCTCGTTTACCGGGCATCTGATGAAATGCAGCTGTCCACCCCAGGTCCAGGAGACTGTGGCTGTACAGGGATACACCGGGCAGGCTTATAATTGCAAATGCAGGCTGTGTAAAAGGATCAGGCACGGCAGCTCTCCTCAAGTGCGACTTGTCTCCGCCATGTCCAGGTCACGCCCCATAATGATTTTACTTTGCAGGTTTTGCGGCGCAAGGGGGGCCCTGGATACTGATGGGGGGCCTGTATACTGATGGGGATGGGGGCGGCTGTATACTACCACTGGGGCTGTATATGACTCGCGTATAAGCCAAGGGGGGGACTTTTCAGCCCAATTTTCGGGCTGAAAAACTCGGCTTATACACGAGTATATACCGTACCAACAACAAGACAATTTGATTACTTCCTACTGCAGTCTTTGGGATGGGGGGACACAATGAAATTAAAGGTACCGTTACACGATACAACATTGCTTGCAACTTCACTGGTGATTTGCTGAGTCAATGAAGGTGCAAGCAACATCGCAGTGCATCGTGCTGTGTAAAAGCACGATGCAACTGCAAAAAGTTGCTGGTGCAGCATCGACAGGTTTAAGTGCACGCACATCAACCTGGCGATGTTGCTCCAGAGATCAGGTTGGGTTGTGTCGTGTAACATCGCAAGAGCGATGTTCCCGGCGATCCAGCCTATACTGCAGCATTGGTGCGCATAGCTCGCTGGGTTGTTCCCAGTACAGCGGGCGATGGCTCCGCCTGCATAGCCACAGCGTCACTGGCAACATCTTGCCATGTGACAGCCAGCCTGCGATGTCGGAAGCAACCGCGCTTCCGCAGAAATGCATCAGACATCGCAGGCAATGTTGTACCGTGTAACGGTATCTTAAGACAGAAAATTAGTTTTTTTTTTGCAAATGATCATTAACTTTAAGTCCCATGTGTGAAGCTGCATGTGTTCGGTGGCCCTGCAATCCTGCACTACACTGTGTGCAGAAGTATTAGGCAAATGAGTATTTTGATCACATGATACTTTTTATCCATGTTGTCCTACTCCAAGCTGTATAGGCTGAGAGCCAACTACCAATTAAGTAAATCAGGTGATGTGCATCTCTGTAATGAGGAGGGATGTGGTGTAATTACATCAACACCCTATATAAGATGTGCTTAATTATTAGGCAAATGCCTTTCCATAGGCAAAATAGGTCAGAAGAGAAATGTGACGGCTCTGAAATGTCCAAAAGTGTGAGATGTCTTGCAGAGGGATGCAGTAGTCTGGAAATTGTCAAACTTTTGAAGCGTGATCACCGAACAATCAAGCGTTTCATGGCAAATAGCCAACAGGGTCACAAGAAGTGTGTTGAGCAAAAAAGGCACAACATAACTGCCCATGAATTGAGGAAAATCAAGCGTGAAGCTGCCAAGATGCCATTTGCCAAATTTAGAGCTGCAACATTACTGGAGTATCAAAAAGCACAAGGTGAGCTATACTCAGGGACATGGCCAAGGTAAGGAAGGCTGAAAAACCACCACCTTTGAATAAGAAACATAAGTTAAAACGTCAAGACTGGGCCAAGAAATATCTTAAGACTGATTTTTAAAAGGTTTTATGGACTGATGAAATGAGAGTGACTCTTGATGGGCCAGATGGATGGGCCAGAGGCTGGATCAGTAAAGGGCAGAGAGCTCCACTCCGACTCAGACACCAGCAAGGTGAAGGTGGGGTACTGGTATGGGCTGGTATCATCAAAGATGAACTTGTGGAACCTTTTCGAGTTGAGGATGGAGTGGAGCTCAACTCCCAGACCTACTGCAAGATTCTGGAAGACAACTTCTTCAATCGGTGGTACAGGAAGAAGTCGGTATCGTTTCATGCAGGACAATACTCCATCACATGCATCCAACTACTCCACAGCGTGGCTGGCCAGTAAAGGTCTAAAAGAAGAAAAAATAATGACATGGCCTCCTTGTTCACCTGATCTGAACCTCATAGATAACCTGTGGTCCCTCCTAAAATGTGAGATCTACAAGGAGGGAAAACAGTACACCTCTGGGAACAGTGTCTGGGGGGCTGTGGTGGCTGCTGCACGCAATGTTGATGGTAAACAGATCAAGCTGCTGACAGAATCTATGGATGGAGGCTGCTGAGTGTCATCATAAAGAGAGGGGGCTATATTGGGCACTCATTTTTTTGGGTTTTGTGTTTGCATGTCAGAAATGTTTATTTCTACATTTTGTGCAGTTATATTGGTTTACCTGGTGAAAATAAACAAGTGAGATGGGAATATATTAGGTTTTTATTAAGTTGCCTAATAATTCTGCACAGTAATAGTTACCTGCACAAACAGATATCCTCCTAAGAGCCAAATCTAAAAAAAAAAAACACTCCAACTTCTAAAACTATTAAGCTTTGATATTTAGGAGTCTTTTGGGTTGATTGAGAACATAGCTGTTGATCAATAATAAAAATAATCCTCTACAATACAACTTGCCTAATAATTCTGCACACAGTGTAGATGCACAGCAGCTATGATCAAGAGAACATGATGGCACCAATGGGGCTGTTCAGCAGCAGGCTAGGGTGCAGAGCTGTACAATCGTTATAGTGTAATAGAGTGGGAGCAGTACACTAGCCCAGACACAACCGCTGCAGTGCAACAGGTTGAGAAATCTATATCGGGTCAGGTAAATGCAAAACTGTGCAGCCCGTACCTGAGGAACTTGCTGCCGGAGTCGTCATCATCGTCATCATCATCGAAATCCAGCCTGAGGAAAAAGAACACAACTGCCATAAAATGTCAAGATTCCTCCAGTCCATCTAATGTGCAGGTTATTGACCCGCATATATCTGGACATGTCATAATCCAGAGCACTGTCCTATAAGCCGGTAACCCAGTGCGTGGCCTGATAAGCCAGAGCCGTCTATGTCAGATCATACCCAGAGCGACGCTTGTTGGCTCTCTGCACCATGGAGCCTCCGGCCTGGGAGCTTGATCCGGGGTTTCCTGAGGACACAGCGACTCCCAGAGAAGTCACGTCAGACGCCATCTCTGCAGGAACAAGGAAAAAAGAACAAAAGTAAGTGGATACGTCATTGAGCGTAAAGGTGTCCATCTCCAGGTCTAACAATCATCTATCATCACTTACACCAATATCATCATCCACACCACCCACATCAATGAAATAAATCACCAAAACCATCACTAATTATAATTAGTAATAATAATTTTAATTATTATTTAGGATTATAAATAATTAAAATTATTATTACTACCGTATATACTCGTGTATAAGCCGACCCGTGTATAAGCCGACCCCCCTACTTTTGCCCCAAAACCTGGGAAAATCTACTGACTCGTGTATAAGCCGAGGGTGGACCCTAGCACAAGTATACAGCCCCCAGCAGTGTGGTATACACCAGTCCCAGAGGTAGATACAGCAGCCCCAGTGGTAGTATACACGCAGCCCCAGTAGTATATACAGCCCCAGTGGTATATACAGCCCCAGTGGTAGTATATACAGCCCCAGTGGTAGTATACAGGGCCCCAGCAGTATATACAGCCCCAGTGGTTTATACAGCCCCAGTGGTAGTATATACAGCCCCAGTGGTAGTATACAGGGCCCCATAAGTATATACAGCCCCAGTGGTTTATACAGCCCCAGTGGTAGTATACAGGGCCCCAGAGGTATATACAGCCCTAGTGGTAGTATATACAGCCCCAGTGGTAGTATACAGGGCCCCAGCCGTATATACAGCCCCAGTGGTTTATACAGCCCCAGTGGTAGTATACAGGGCCCCAGAGGTATATACAGCCCCAGTGGTAGTATATACAGCCCCAGTGGTAGTATATACAGCCCCAGTGGTAGTATACAGGGCCCCAGCAGTATATACAGCCCCAGTGGTTTATACAGCCCCAGTGGTAGTATATACAGCCCCAGTGGTAGTATACAGGGCCCCAGAGGTATATAGCAGCCCCAGCGGTAGTATACAGGCAGCCCCAGTAATGCAGGGCCCCCCCAGCGTCTCTCCGGTCACCTGTAAAGGAAACTATACTTATCACAGTGCAGCTGTCCATGCCCGCTGTCCGCGCCCGCTCGCAGCTGCAGACCGCGATCCTCCATCTTGCGTCTTCTTCCTGTTTCTGTGCTCGTCGCGGGCAATGACGTCATTCCCTGCGACGAGCACAGGAAACAGGAAGAAAGAAGACGCAAGATGGAGGATCGCGGTCTGCAGCTGCGAGCGGGCGCGGACAGCGGGCATGGACAGCTGCACTGTGATAAGTATAGTTTCCTTTACAGGTGACCGGAGAGACGCTGGGGGGGCCCTGCATTACTGGGGTTGCGGGGGCTGCTGTATACCGATGTATACATCGGTATGTACCGATGTATACATCGGTATACAGCACTGACTCGCGTATAAGCCGAGGGGGGTACTTTTCAGCCCAATTTTTGGGCTGAAAAACTCGGCTTATACGCGAGTATATACGGTAATTATAATTAGTGATGGTTTTGGTGATTTATTTAATTGATGTGGGTGGTATGGATGATGATATTGGTGTAAGTGATAATAGATATAAAATATATATATATATATATATATATATATATATATATATATATACGGTGTATATAACGGTGTATATATACGGTGTATATATATATATATATATATATTATATATACACACACACACACACGCCGTATATATATTCATAATTATAATTGGTAATTATATATCGACCATCATGATCTTCCACACCATCACCCAAATCATCCGTTATCTGTATCATCATCTTCAACCCTTTAAATCTCTTAGACCGGCAATCACGTAAATCATCATTCACATCATCAAAATTATCCATAAAACTAGTATGATCCATACAATCAATTATTTCCAACAGATCATCCTCACTATCACCTCCCACATTATACAGATCATCATCCAAATTCACCGACACCATCATATCTGTCATCATATCCATCATCTGTAAGTACCATAATCATCCACACAGATCATATCCGCCATGTACTGTACATCACCCATTCCATCTGTCCTCCATCCCACCAATCATGTTATCCACAGTATCACCAACCATCCTGCCAGTTATATTATTAGCAGCATCAATTCTACCATCCATGCTACCAGCAAAATTATCACTCATTATATAGACCATCAATCTCCCACTCAATAATCCATTTTATATCCGATTCCCAAAGATTGGGCACCCACCCCAGGGACTGAAGAATCTCCAACGTTTTGGAGAACAGTGTGCGCAGAACCACTGCCGAAGGAGCAACCACCAACATGTCGTCTAAAATAGGGAAGCACACATATCCCCTGGGTCAGGATGAATGCGATCACTTCCCCCATGAGTTTGGTAAACTCTGGGGGCCTACGAAAACCCGAAGGGCAGCACATTAACCCGATAATGGACCGTCCCGCCTGCCCCAGAGATCGCGAATCGCAGAAAGCGCTTGTGGGACGGGTGAATGGGGACATGATAATACGCGTTCTGGAGGTCCACAAACAACCTGGAGTAATGCCCCTGGCCCTCCTCTCCAGGAGGAACCGGGGACCCCACATCCGAATCCAACAGGTCTCGCAGACCCGACAAGAAAACCCGTGCGAGAGTCCCCCTGAGGAAGCGAGGGGACTCGAAGACACGGAGGGGCTGGCTCTCGAAATCCAAGTGCAGACCCTCCCAAATGGTCGAGAGGATCCAAGGGCACGAGGAGATTGCTTGCCACTGTGGCAGAAACCGCAGGAGCTGCCCCGCAATGGGGAAGGCGGCAGTGTTTAGGGGGCGGCTGGTGATGCCGCCGCTCGGGGAGCAAGATATTACGGGTCTTGTCCCCTTTCTGGAATGCCCAGCGACCAGACTTACCCTTTCCTTTAGACTGGGAGGGTTGGCTGCGCTCAGGCCGAAAGGATTGCCTCCGAAAGGGCTTCTGTTCCGGGATACACATTTTCCGGTCTGACACCTTTCCCAGGATGTCATCCAATGCCGGACCAAAGACAAAAGACCTTTAAAAGGGGAAGCCACACAGCTGGAGCTTAGACGTGACCTACGCATTCCACAAAGTAAGCCACACTGCCCTGTGAGCTGTGTTAGCCAACACTGCGCACCTGGCGCCAATGCGGATCGACTCAGCAGAGGCATCGGTCAGGAAGCCCGTAGCACGTCTCAGAAGTGGAATGGAGTCCAAAGCTCCTCCCTGGGAGTACCCTGCAGGAGGAATTCTTCCAGCTGGGTGATCCACTTAAAGAGAGACTTGGTAAAAAGCCTCGCCCAACGGCTAGTGGCCCAAAGTCACCAGAGCACGGGGTCTGCCAGGGGGATAGCCTGCAGCCATCATGTGTTACCTATACATAATGCCTTGGATGATGTACAGCTTAGGATTGAACCCACAGCCACGGCTGGGTACATGAGTCATGGTGCAGGTGATTAACTGCTACATGGTTGCTGCCAGAGCAGCCCCACACATGTAGAGGAAATGTTCACCTTTAAAGACATAGACTCTCCATCTTACGATCGAGGGGTCCTTCAACTGGGAGGAATCTTCAAAAGGCAACGCGCTCTTATATGCTACCTTGACCACCTGGATGTCCACATTCGGGACCTCCCAGACAAAGTCATCACCCTCCAGTCCACTCGGATGCGGTGAGCAGCCAATGTTTTGAAGACTCCCACTCCCGGCGGATGAGAACCCGGATGACCTCATGGACAGGGAAGCCCAACTGCCGCTTAGCCTTTAGGCCTCTGAACATTTAGTCCTGCACAGAAGAAGGGGGTTCCACCACCTCTACTCCCATGGTACTATGGACAGTGTCCACCAATTCACCCATGGACTCCGTGGAAAAATAGCAGTGTCCAGATTCTCATGTCTGGACAGAGGCAACAGAGGCAATATCCTCGCCGTCCTCTGACGCTGAGCTCTGGCCAGCCTCCATGAGATCCACAGAGTCACAATCCCAGAGCTTCCTCTCTTTCAGAGGGGAAGGCCTGGAAGCTGCAGCAAAAACCGGCAGTGCCGAGATAGCAGCCTGCACCTCTTCCCTAATGGATTGGAGCTCCTCAAGCAGGGATGGGGAGTCCATCCTGACAACACTGTCAGTCATGGCCGACACCTTTTTGTAGGAAGAGGGAAATTTGTGCCGCAGCCACATTTCCTGGACGGGTTTTTTCTCCCTTTCACAGGTGGCCCTTGTCTCCCTATAGAAAAAAAGGGAAGAGAAGGGAGTCCCAGTGGGAGTGCAGGGCCTAAATAACTCTACCCCTTGTGACCACCCCCAGAAACACTTACATGAGCTGGGGGAACGCTGGGCTCTGTAGAAGCAGAGGTGAAAGCCTATCACCCTCCATGTTTTAGGGATCAGCCTTACCTGGGTGTAGCTTTTGGCGGGTACTTGTCCAGAAGTACCGTGCCCCCAATGAGGAACACCTGTTCCCTCCCTCCTCCCGGTCACCGGCCGCAGGCAGTAGCGCGCGATAGGCCTGCTGGGTTCCCTGGAGAAGCGCCCAGTCTGTACAGGAGCCACTGCCCGAAACAGGAAGTGCCATCCAGGAACCTCTGATGCATGCCCCAGGGACTGCAGCTGGAGGAGGGAGACGCCGGAGAGCTGAACAGGCCTCCGGCGCTGCAATACACGGCCTGCTTTGCCCCGTAGGACGCAGGAAGGCCGGATGGTCCCACCACGGGAGCCCCGAGAAGGAGGCCGCCCCCGATGTCCATCCCTGGCCCGGCTGTAAGTACACCCCAATGCTGCCTCTGCCGGCCTGACAGCACTGGAACCTCTCCATGCCCCAAGGGGGACAGGAAGACACTGGAGTACTGAGGAAGGGGAGGGGCTTTTAACCTCTCTGTATTCCTGTCCCCCAATAGGGTGTGGACGACATCCTCCAATGCTGTCGTGGAAGGCGAATGGAGAAAAATGAACTGATGAAGAAAAAAAAAAAAATCAAAACTTTTAATTTGTAATTAACTAAAGTAGTACTGCATATAGAAAAAAATCTAAAGAATCAGGGAAAAAAATATTCATATTTGGATCACTTGATATGGAATAACCCATCCGTTTATCAGCGCATCTATCACCCATACCAGCACACACCATAAATCGTATCCATCATCACAATCAGAAGCATCCATATCAAACATTTCTTCTATCATTAGACACAAAAATCATTATGATCATCTGTACAATCATCTAAGTTCATGCATTATATCAACTATCATTACCCATAGGTGGTATCATCATCCATACCACCATCTAAATTACCGAAACAGTTACAATCATTCACAATACAGATTATATCTATTGTAAAGCATCTACATCCTCCTCCTCCTCCATCTCCATCCTCCTCCATCACCCTCCCTCTTACATCACCCATCCTCCATCTACATCATCATCCATCCTCCATCTACATCTACATCATCCTCCATCTACATCATCCTCCTCAATCCTCCATCCACATCATCCTCCTCAATCCTCCATCCACATCATCCTCCTCCATCCACATCCTCCTCTCCTCCTCCATCCACATCCTCCTCTCCTCCTCCATCCACATCCTCCTCCTCCTCCTCCATCACTCCTCTCCTCCTCCATCCACATCCTCCTCCTCCTCCATCCACATCCTCTCCATCCACATCCTCCTCCATCCACATCCTCCTCCTCCTCCATCCACATCCTCCTCCTCCCCTCCATCCACACATCCTCCTCCATCCACATCCCTCCTCCATCCACATCCTCCTCCATCCACACCTCCTCCATCCACACCTCCTCCATCCACATCCCTCCCCACACCTCCTCCATCCACATCCTCCTCCATCCACATCCTCCTCCATCCACATCCTCTCCATCCAACATCCCTCCTCCATCCACATCCTCCTCCTCATCCACACTCCTCATCTCCATCCACCATCCTCCTCCTCCATCCACATCCTCTCTCCATCCCACCTCCTCCTCCATCCACATCCTCCTCCTCCATCCACATCCTCCTCCATCCATCCCCATCCTCCTCTCCTCCATCCACATCCTCCTCCTCCTCCATCCACATTCCCTCTCCTCCATCCCATCCTCCTCCTCCTCCATCACATCCTCCTCCATCCTCCATCCACATCCTCCTCCTCCATCCACATCCTCCTCCTCCTCCATCACATCCTCCTCCCCTCCATCTACATCCTCCTCCATCCACATCCTCCTCCATCCACATCCTCCTCCTCATCCACATCCTCCTCCTCCATCCACTCCCTCCTCCATCCTCTCCTCCTCCTCCTCCATCTCCCACTCTCCTCTCCATCCAACATCCTCCTCCATCCACATCCTCCTCCTCCATCTCACACATCCTCCTCCTCACATCCTCACATCCATCCTCCTCCATCCCCACCATCCTCCTCCTCCTCCATCCACATCCTCCTCCCTCCATCCACTCACATCCACATCCTCCTCCATCCACATCCCCTCCTCTCCTCCATCCACACCTCCTCCTCCTCATCCTACCCATCCCCTCCTCCTCACATCCACATCCTCCTCCTCCATCACATCTCTCCTCCTCTCCTCCATCTCCTCCATCCTCCTCATCCACATCATCTCCTCCTCCTCCATCCACATCTCCTCCTCCACCTTCCTCCACACATCTCCTCCTCCCATCATCCTCTCATCCACTCCTCCTCCTCATCCACATCTCCTCCTCCATCCACATCTCTCCTCCATCACATCCTCCTCCTCACCACATCCTCCTCCTCCACCATCATCCTCCTCCATCCACACTTCCCCATCCTCCTCCATCCACATCCTCCTCCATCCATCCTCCTCCTCCATCCACACTCCTCCTCCTCCATCCACATCCTCCCCATCCTCCTCACCACATCCTCCTCCACCCATCCTCCTCCACCCACTCTCCTCCACCCACATCCTCACTCCCCACATCCTCTCCCCCACATCCCTCCATCCACATCCTCTCCACCTCCTCCTCCTCCACCACATCCTCTCCATCCACATCCTCCTCCCTCATCACATCCTCCATCATCATCCTCCTCTCCATCATCCTCCTCCTATCACATCCTCCTCCTCCTCATCCTCACCATCACTCTCCTCCATCCATCCTCCTCCCACATCCTCCTCCATCCACATCCCTCCCTCCCATCCACATCCTCCTCCTACATCATCCCTCCATCCTCCTCCACATCCTCCTCCATCCACATCCTCCTCCATCCATCCTCCTCCATCTCACCTCCTCCTATCATCATCCTCCTCCATCATCATCCTCCTCCCCATCTCTCCTCCCTCACTCTCATCACTCCTCCTCCTATCATCATCCCTCCTCCTTCTCCATCCCTCCTCATCCTCCCTATCATCCTCCTCCTCCATCCTATCATCCTCATCTCCCCTCATCTCCTCCTCCTATCATCTCTCCTCCTACCACCTATCTCATCCTCCTCCTCCTCATCACTCCTCCTCCCTATCATCCTCTCCTCCTCCGTATCATCCTCCTCCTCCTCCGTATCATCCTCCTCCTCCTCCGTATCATCCTCCTCCTCCTCCGTATCATCCTCCTCCTCCTCCGTATCATCCTCCTCCTCCTCCGTATCATCCTCCTCCTCCTCCGTATCATCCTCCTCCTCCCCGTATCATCCTCCTCCTCTCCGTATCATCCTCCTCCTCCTCCGTATCACCCTCCTCCTCCTCCGTATCATCATCCTCCTCCGTATCATCTCCTCCTCCGTATCATTCCTCCTCCGTATCTCTCCTCCTCCGTATCATCCATCCTCCTCCGTATCATCCTCCTCCTCCTCCGTATCATCTCCTCCCCCTCCGTATCATCCTCCTCCTCCCGTATCATCTCCTCCTCCGTCATCTATCATCCTCCTCCGTATCATCTCCTCCTCCGTATCATCATCCTCCTCCGTATCATCATCCTCCTCCATATCTATACATCATCTATATAAGACATCATCATCTATATAATACTTCATCATCATAATCCATATACATCAGTATCTATTATAAATCCATCCTGCAGTCCTGTAAATTACCGTCCACACCACTAATGATCTCTATCATCATCCATACCACTGACATTGCCAAAAAAATAAGTATGGAGCACATAAGGGGTGGGGGGGGGGGGGAACAGAGGACATTGCTGAAGTGTCCGTCCTGCAATTGTTATCTGTGTCACTACATCTGTAGTGTGCCAGCAAGCGATGCCGGAGGGCAGCTGCAGCCCTCAGTGCTGTCACTGACCCTGACACCCCCCCAAAGTGCTGTCCACGTGCTTCCTCACTGCACTCTGTGTCATCACATCCTGACTGCACAGTCTGTGACCTTCACACAAAACTGATGCAACCAGAAAACAAGTCTTCCCCAAACTGTTCTCATAAAGATGAAGGCTGTGAATACTGACAAAGAAGCAAAGCAAACACTGGTGCCAGAAATGTGACAATTACTAGGCAGATGGCTGAAATGTTGATAAAATCCCTGTTTTATCAGCAGGAGTCATCAACTGGAAGACTAGTAAACCTGCTGCAAGATAGTCTAACACTGCCCCCAACAATGATTGACAGCTTTTTGCCTATGCACAGTGCACGCAGAAAGCTGCCAATCGGTGTGGGTGGGTTTATACAGAGCTCAGCAGTCAGAGATCTGCCAGATCTACAGCAGAAAAAAAAAACCAGGGATTTCATCAAACTCACAGCCCAGCAGTCTGGTAAGGCCAGTTTCACCCACGGCAAGACCAGGCCAGAGGCTGTCTGGTGTGAACCGGACCTGATTTTGCACTAATACAGTCCTATGGGGTCGGATGGCAGCTATGTGCCATCCGGTTTCCATCTGTCTGGAAGGATCCGGGGGAGTTCAGATTTTTCTCCTGGACACTCCTGGATCCGGCACCCTCTAACATACGGGACTATGGCGCCGGATCCGACAAAAAAAAATCGGATCCAGGACGCTGCTAAACTTTTGTGTTGGCCCCTGCAGAGATTTCAGGACCGCAGCTAGCTCCGGACTGGAGGGCAATATTTGCCCTCCGGTTCTGTTTCAAGATCGGGTCCGGGGCTGTCAGGTTTACACCGGACAGCCCCGGACCTGATCCGCCTGTGGTGTGAAACCGGCCTAAGTGACATGGTTGGAATCAGGGTCCCAGCCCCACATGGATCAAGTATGCCGACAAAATAAATATATAAAGATTAACTAAAAATAAACTATAAATAAAAAAAATATGTAAAGATGAACCAAAAAGAAAATGAAGAAAACAAAGAAAATGGGAAAAAGTAAAAATCAAGAAGTGAAAAAATAAATTAAATTAAATATAAATGAAAAACTAAAAATAAAGATGTAAAAATGAAAAGAAAAATAAAGGTAAAATAAAACTAAAGTATAAAATACATCAACTACTTTTAAAGATTACGTAACTAAAAATGAACTATAAATAAAAAAAAAAAAATGTGAAGATGAAATCAAAAATAAAAAAATAAAGAAAAAGGAAAAAAAAAATCAACTAAAAAAGTAAAATTATAAAATATATAAACACAGATAAAACAAAGATAAATATGTAAAAATGAACAGAACAACAAAATTAGAAAATACGTATATCAAATGCATAAAAAATATATAAAGATTAACTACAAATAACGAAAATTATGTAAAAATGAACTAAAAGAAAGGAAAAAGGAAGAAAAAATTAAAGGAAAAATGAACCAGTGGGGGGAAAAAAAAAAAAAAAATATATACATTATATATTATATATATATTATATTATAATATATATATATATATATATATATATTATATAATATATATATATATATATATAAATTTAAGAAAAAGAAATGTATAAATAAAGATGAACTAAAAAAAAAAAAGGCAACATGTAAAAATGAAGAAAAAAGTAAAAGAAAAATGAAAAAAAGTGAAAAAACAAAATAAATATATAGAGAACTAAAAATAAAATTAAAAACTGAAAAAAAAAAAAGAAAAACTACCTATAAATATAGATCAGAAAAAATATTAAAATGAATAAAAAAAAGGAAAAGAAAAAAATCAATATAAAAAATAAAAAATAAATAAAGATAAACTGAAAATAAACTAAAAATATACCTAAAATATATAAATATGATCTAAAAAAAACAAAAATCAAATAATATGTAAAAATGAACTAAAGAAAAAATGTAATAAAGGAAACAAAAATCTATAAATAAAAATGAACTAAAAAATAAAAATTAAAGAACTAAAAATAAATGATAAAAAATTAAAAAAAATGAACTAAAATTAAACTATAAATGAAGAGAAAAATATAAAAATGAAGTAAAATAAAAAGAAATAGGAAAAAATTGATTAAATTGATTAAAGTGAAAAAAAGACTAAATATATAAAAATGAAGTGAAAATAAACTAAGAATACAAAACAAAGAAAAATAAATACAAATTAACTAAAAATTAAGAAGAATAATAACATTAAAAGGAAAAACAATTAAAAGGAAAAAAGATGATCATAAATAAAAATGAACTAAAAATATATAAATAAAAAGTAAAAGAAAAATACATAAAAATGAACAAAACAAGAAAAATCAACTAAAATGAAAAAAAAAATATGAAAATAAATTAATAAAATAAAAAAAAACAAAGAAAAATAGGTAAAAAATGAAGAAAAATAAAAGGAAAAAAAAACGATCAATAAACAAAAATGAACTAAAGAAAAAATGAAGAAAAAAAAAAAAAAAGAAGAAAATGGAAAAGTAGAAATGAAGGTAACTAAATGCTGTAAAGAGAGAATAAAGCTGAGCCTGGACAGTGCTGAGGCCTCCCCGGGATGCGGCATTATTCCCCGCACTTATATGGATGTTGTCACTGTACCCGGTGATAGAACGGTACAACACGGCAAACAAGGTAACCTCCGGCTCACAAAGTTCCCGGACTCCCTCCGCCACTCACCTGCATGAGCCGCCGTTGCCATACCCGCTCCTCCCTCCGCCCGGTATCAAGATGGCGACAGCCGAACGACGGCGCCGATAATCCTCACCCAACTAAACGGGAATACGGGCCGTGCGGATCAACCTAACCTGATGCCAGATGGGGGTTCTTCCCTCATAGTATGATTGATAGCACGAATATCCAATGGGAACTGTGAACAGGGTAACCACGCCCCTTACGGAGATGAAGGGAGCGAGGTAGCAGGTTCGGCTGCATCCTGACGGAAGAGGAAGCGTTGCGTAATGACGCTACGATTGGGTAATGGGGGGAACAACGTCCTGTGATTGGTTAAAGGCAACGACGTGATCTAATTGGCCGAAGGGTATGATGGGATTTGTAGTTTACACCACAGGTTATAGCAGGGAATAGGAAGCTATCATAGTCAGTTACAGGAGTGTGTAGCAACATCATCACCATGGCAACGGAGTGCAGACCACCTATATGGCGTTTGTGAGAGTTAAGAAACATTTAAAAAAAACATTTTATATATACATACAGTATATTCAACCCTTTATATGATATATAATATATATTATTATTTTTGCTCATTGACTCAAGTTTTTTCTGTATTTTTTTCTATTTTGAAAAGTGTTTTATTATTTCATATGTATGTATTTTTATATATTTATATTTTATTATTTTTTGTTTATTAAACTTTTTATATATTTATTGATTCAAGTTTTTATATTTTTTTCTATGTGTATTATTCTTTCATATTTATGTATTTTTATTATTTTCATTTATTTTATTAAATGTTATTTATTTAATTTATATATATAATTTTATTTTCATTTATTGATTCAAGTTTTTATATTTAAAAAATGTGTATTATTATTTCATATTTATATATGTTTATTATTTTCATTTATTTATTTTATTAAAGGTTATTTATTTAATTTATATATATATATAATAATAATAATAATAAATCTTTACTTAAATAGCGCCAACATATTCCACAGCGCTTCCGTAGAGCTGATTTCTCAGAGGTTGAGAGCTGTGAGAGGCCGAGTGACGTGGTTAGAGATAGGAGCTGGAATGCAGCTGGGGAGTTGCGCTGTTTATGGGGATGTTTAAGTCTCCCAGAATGAGGGTTGGTAATTCTGTGGACATGAAGTGTATCAACCATGCGGAGAAATGGTCGAGGAATTGGGTGGGTGACCCTGGGGGGCGGTAAACCACTGCTACTCTGAGGAGAAGGGGATGGAATAGCCTAATGTATGGACCTCAAAAGAAGGGAATGAGAGTGATGGGGCTGGAGGGATGACCTGGAAAGTACATTGTGGGGACAGGAGTAGGCCAACTCCACCACCATGTCTATTCCCAGGTCTCGGGGAATGAGAGAAATGTAAGCCACCATAAGAAATAGCAGGGGAAGCAGTGTCTGAATATCTATAATTTTATTTTCAATTATTAATTCAAGTTTTTATATTGTTTCTGTATTTTTTCTATTTTAAAAATGTTTATTTTTATTTCATATTTATGTATGTTTTATATTTTTATTTTAGCAATTCTATTTATTACATTTTTTATATATTAGTTTATTCAATTATTGATTCAAGTTTTTATTTTTTATATTTTTTCTATTTAAAAAATATGCATTATTATTTTGTATTTTTTATATTTTTATTTATTTTACTAATTTATTTATTTGATTTTTATATATATATTTTTAATTATTGATTCAAGTTTTTATGTTTTATATTTTTTTATTGTTTTATATAAAAAAATGTGCATTATTTCATAATTATGTATTTTTAATATTTTTATTTATTTAGTTACATTTTATTTATATAATTTATTATATATGTTTTTTAATTATTGATTCAAGATTTTACATTTTTTTCTATATTTTTTCTTTTTAAAAATGTGTATTATTTTTTTCATATTAATGTATTTTTTTTTTTATTTGTTTAATTATATATTTTATTAATAATTATTTATTTATTTGAAATGCTTTTTATACATTTATTTATTTTTATTTCTATATTTTTGGAATTATTGATTCAAGCTTTTATGTTTAGAAGTCAGAGCTGTTCAGCCTTAGGCTCCTATTTTGTGTGAACTGATCCTTTAAGAGGCTGAGGGCATCTAGTCCACTGTAATAAGAAAGGCAGGAACCTTACATAGAACCGCCACACAGTGACCAGATATAGTGCCACAGTGACCACTGCCATATAGTGCTCACATGAAGTCATGAACTCTGTGTGTGCACTACATTATGTGTAAACCAACAGTAACATCTGTCAGCAGCAGCTCATCTACCTGCTGATGGTTTCCATGTGTAGATCACAGTAGTACCCAATCATAAGACGTACGCTCTACTTAAAGGGGTGTCCTGCCTCTACATTATGCTGGAAATAATCCCTGCTGCTTAGGTCTGCTATTCTGTGCTTCCAGTACTGCTACATCAGTCTTTACTGCTCAGCTCTACTATTCCATGCTTCCAGAAATGCTACATCGGTCTCTGCTGTTCAGCTCCGTTATTCCATGCTTCCAGTACTGCTACATCAGACTCTGCTGTTCAGCTCCGCTATTCCATGCTTCCAGCACTGTTACATTAGTCTCTGCTATTCAGCTCTACTATTCCATGCTTCCAGCACTACTACATCTCTCTCTGCTGGTCTTCCATGCTTCCAGTACTGCTACATCAGTCTCTGCTGCTCTTCCATGCTTCCAGTACTGCTACATCAGACTCTGCTGTTCAGCTCCGCTATTCCATGCTTCCAGCACTGTTACATTAGTCTCTGCTATTCAGCTCTACTATTCCATGCTTCCAGCACTACTACATCTCTCTCTGCTGGTCTTCCATGCTTCCAGTACTGCTACATCAGTCTCTGCTGCTCTTCCATGCTTCCAGTACTGCTACATCAGACTCTGCTGTTCAGCTCCGCTATTCCATGCTTCCAGCACTGTTACATTAGTCTCTGCTATTCAGCTCTACTATTCCGTGCTTCCAGCACTACTACATCTCTCTCTGCTCTCTTCCATGCTTCCAGTACTGCTACATCAGTCTCTGCTGCTCTTCCATGCTTCCAATACTGCTACATCAGTCTCTGCTGCTCAGTTCCGCTATGCCATGCTTCCAACACTGCTACGTCAGTCTTCTGTTCTGCTCTGCTATTCCATGCTTCCAGCACTGCTACATCAGTTTCTGCTGCTCAGCTCTTCTATTCCATGCTTCCAGCACTACTACATCTCTCTCTGCTCTCTTCCATGCTTCCAGTACTGCTACATCAGTCTCTGCTGCTCTTCCATGCTTCCAGTACTGCTACATCAGACTCTGCTGTTAGCTCTGCCATTCCATGCTTCCAGCACTGTTATGTCAATCTCTGCTGTTTAGGTCTGCTATTCCATACCTCCAGCACTACTACATCAGTCTCTGCTCTCTTTCATGCTTCTGTGATGACCATCCGCTGTGAGGCTGAGCTGCTGGTAAGGCAGCACCCCGAGAAACCCCTATACAGGGATCTGGAATTACAGCGGAGCCCAGGGGGTAGCTGCCTATTATGAGCAGCAGAACAGGAAGGTCGCCAGGGGAAAAATCAGGACCCGAAAAACATAGTCAGGAGTCCGAGTCAAAACCGAGAGGGCAGCGAAGGCACAAAATCGTCAGGCTGTAGTAGAGTCGAAAATCCAGGCAAAGGTCAAAGTCAAAAACCGAGAGGGCAGCTGAGGTACAAAATCGACAGGCTGAAAGTGATCCTGAACTCACAAACTGATCCCCCCGCATCTTTAGATCTGTCCCTGCACCCCCTCTTATCATTTCTAGCCATCCCTTTTGCAGACAAAAATCGATTTTGTAAATTAGAGAAAAGTTTATATTCACCTCGTCCTGTGTGAGTTCTCTGTTTCTGAATTAGTCTCAATAGGCCCGCCTGTCTGCTGCTGCCTTGTAATTATGCACGCCCCTCTCTGCTTGCTAAGAGCCTGGCCACTCATGAAAGGGGGGGCTAAATAGTGTCATACCGGAGCCCCGCCCCCTTTCATGACGCGGCCAGGTCTTAGCAAGCAGAGAGGGGCGTGCATAATTACAAGGCAGCAGCAGACAGGCGGGCCTATTGCGGCTTCCTCAGAAACAGATAACTCACACAGGACGAGGTGAATATAAACTTTTCTCTACTTTACAAAATCGATTTTTTTCTGCAAAAGTGGATGGCTGGAAATGATAAGAGGGGGTGCAGGGACAGGTGTAAAGATGCGGGGGGGGTCAGTTTGTGGGTTCAGGATCACTTGAAGCAGAGTCAGAAATCCAGGCAAAGGTCAGAAACAAAACTAAACACACACTATGACTGGGGAACCAAAACTATATCTGGCGGCCTGCAAGACAGGCTCCAATGTATTTGAAGGGCGCGGTTACCCCCCATAGGCTGGAGCTCACAGCCTGATGATCTCATCTGGACCGCCCCTAGAACCAGGCCAGATGGTGATGCATGACTGGCACCAACCACCCCACTTCTGACAGAAGAACGAAGGCTGCGCCTATCAGACACCTCTGCAGGGCCCGCTCCTCTGCCACCAACATCACCCCAAGGAGAAACACGGCGGCGTTTAGCGACAGAGACAGACGTCAAAGGAGCAGGTCCATATGAGGACATGGCCCTCCTATCACCGGCACCATCAGCCGAAGGAATCCCGGCGCTGAGGCAAGAACACTAGCCACCGAGTCCAATGGCGATGTGACAGCTTCCAGTTGCTACATCAGTCTCTGCTGGTCTGCTCTCATATTCTATGCTTCCAGCACTCTTACATTAGTCTCTCCTGTTCTGCTCTGCTATTTTATGCTTCCAGCACTGCTACATCGGTCTCACACTGTTGTTCTCTGTTATTCCGTGCTACCAGCACTGCTTTATCAGTCTTTACTATTCAGATCTGTTTTCCATGCTTCCAGCATTGCTACGTCAGTCTTCAGTTCTGCTCTGCTATTCCATGCTTCCAGCACTGTTACGTCAATCTCTGCTGTTTAGCCCTGCTATTCCATTCTTCCAGCACTACTACATCAGTCTCTGCTCTCTTCCATGCTTCCAGTACTGCTACATCAGACTCTGCTGCTCAGCTCTCACATTCCATGCTTCCAGCACTGCTGCTTTGGTCTCACACTATTCTTCTCTGTTATTCCGTGCTACCAGCATTGCTACATCAGTCTCTACTATTCAGATCTGTTTTCTATGCTTCCAGCACTGCTATAGCACTCTTACAGTAGTTGTGCCAGCTCTACTACACTGTACCACCATTGCAATTTCAACTCTGCGGCATCAGTTTCATATCATTGTCTCAAATCACTCAGCTGCATTGCAGTTCTGCTACACTTCTCCCCATTGCAAATTCAGCTCTGCTGCAGCAGTACCACATCACGTGTTAACCCTGCTACATTGTAGATTCTGTGGCGCCCCACTGGTCTGGTCCGCCATCAGGGGTACTGCACTCCTCCATTTGCAGGAGAATAGTGCCCCTGTTCTCTAGGTACTTGGATGGTGAAGTTGAGACCCACAACACACATAGTTAGGACCCTGGGATGGGACGGTGGGTGGACTTGGGGGAAAGGGTCCAGTCTCAACTAGGGGGAACAAGGAAGTGTAGAGTTAGTTAGTCAGGAGAACACCAAAGAAGTAGGAGATAGGAGTAAAAGTTGGGATGTGGTGGAGGTGCTAGCCCCCGCGGGCTACAGCACGGTCACGCTCACCCTGGGAGGGAGAGACTGAATGCTGTAGAGGAGGAAAGGAGCCCCAGGGGTGCAGAAGAAGATCTACATCACCTGCATGCCCGAATCTGGCAGAGGGGCTGATGGACAAACACAGGGGACCTATCCACAGCCATGATATAAGACTTGTGCCAATTTATCTCCAGTCCCAAAATGCTCCCAAATTGTTTAATTACATCCATCGTGCACCCCAGTGTCTCTCCTGCACTCTCCAGAAATAACAGGATGTCATCTGCATACAATGATATTTTTTCTTCCAGCTTCCCGAATTTAAATCCGACCACTTCACTCTCAGCTCTGATTTTGGCTCCTCTGCCATCGCAAACAACAGCGGGGACAGCAGACACCCCTGCCTTGTGCCCCTATGCAAGTCAAACATCCCGGAGTGTTCCCCATTCACCTTAACTACCGCCCTTGGGGATGAATACAATAACTTCACCCAGGCCATGAATGCGGGCCGAATCCCATCAGTTCCATGATTTTCCATAAGTATTTCCATTCCACGCTATCAAATGCTTTCCTAGCGTCTAATGACATCACTATTCTCCTGCCGCCATTATCAGCAGGCAGTTGCATATTAAGAAATAATCTTCTCAAATTAACAGCTGTGGAGCGGTTAGGCATAAAGCCCAACTGGTCCTCATGGATAATGGTATGCCAACCCCGGTGAGCCGGGTGGCCAGGATCTTAGCGAGTATTTTGACATCCGTTGTCAACAACGATATGGGCCCGTAAGACTCCGCATCCATGGGATCTTTTCCCTCCTTCGGCAGAACTACTATCACCGCTTCTTCCATTGATCTCGGCAGCGCCCCCTTCACTAAAGCCTCATCAAACACAGATTTCAATTTCGGAGCCAGCAGTTCCACCAACTCCCTATACATCTCCCCAGGTAGACCATCAACTCCCGGTGATTTGTTATTGGGCATAGATAATATTGCACACTCCACCTCCTCCACACTCACAGGTTCATCCAACCTCAACCTATCTTCCTCAGACAATTTAGATAGTGAAATGCCTTCCAAAAAATTCTCCACGTCCCCCTCCGTGTCCTGTGATCTCGAGGTGTACAGTGCCATGTAATATTCCTTGAAGACCTTGTGTCTGTCAGAGTCGTCCCCATTTGGTCTCTCAATTTGTACACCCTGGAAGACTCCCTCTGTGCGCAGATATCACTGCCAACAACTGACCCACTCTCTCTCCTTCTTCAAAGAATTGGGCTTGCTGAAATGCCCTTTTCCTCTCAGCTTGCATCATGTG
This sequence comes from Allobates femoralis, assembly GCA_033576535.1. NCBI lineage: Eukaryota > Metazoa > Chordata > Amphibia > Anura > Aromobatidae > Allobates > Allobates femoralis. The sequence goes on along the minus strand of JARQOC010000012.1, from coordinate 100,288,306 downwards.
CAGTTTATCAACTGCCTCCAGTGCCGATTTTAGTCTATTGTGAGCTTCACTCGTTGGCGCCAAAATCATGTCTGCCTCCTCCGTGTCAAGTCATCCTTTGTTGATCTGCCAATTTAGTTTTGGTCTTACACCTCGCAATCTCACTTATAAAGAGTCCCCTTGTAAACGCCTTCATAGCATCCCATACCGTTGTGGCTTCCGTACTCCCTTCATTCATTTGGAAGAATTGCTCTAGCTCTTTTTTTATGCCACCCATATCCACCACATTAAGCCATGTCGGGTGAAGACGCCAACCTCCCCTCTGACCCTGAGCAGATCTCACCAGAAGCGTGATCACCCTAGGACTATGATCCCAGAGAGTCCTCTGTAGGTATTCTACCTCCCCTACCATTCAGTCCATAACAGTATCCCCCCCAAAGCCAGGTCTATCCTTGACAGTGTTCCGTGTGTTGCCAAATGACATGTAAAGGTCCTCTTAGGGCCCTTTCACATCAGCGTTTTTTGAAATTCGCGGCAGATGCGGTGAAAAAACTGCATCTGCCGCGTTTAACACATAACCGCGACACTTGCGGCACACTTGCGGCAAGCCCCATGCAATGTCTATGGGGCTTGCGGTAAGGGTGTGGCAGGTGCGGCAAGTGCGGTTTTGGCACTTGCGGCAGGTGCGGCCACGAAAAAAAAACGCAGTCAGCAGCGGCTTTTTTCGCGGCCGCAAGTGCCGAAACCGCACTTGCCGCACCCTTACCGCATGCCCCATAGACATTGCATGGGGCTTGCTGCAAGTGTGCCACAAGTGTCGCGGTTATGCGTTAAACGCGGCAGATGCGTTTTTTTCACCGCATCTGCCGCGAATTTCAAAAAACGCTGATGTGAAAGGGCCCTTACCCTCATTTCGTACTCTCCACAGATCTACCAGTCCAAGTTCCCTTACATAGGTGCCAAAACCAGTCATTCTGTCCTGTCCAACTTCCGTACCTGCCGGACGTACTTTATCCCAATAATCATTCATAGTGTTATTAACATCTCCCATAATCAGCATCAGTGCCTCCTCCCATCTGCCCGTCAGGTCTATTACTGCTTGTAGTTTCTTTTTAGAGTAAGGTGGAGGGATATATAAAGCTACTAAAATCATTTTGTGTCCGAACAATCTGCACGCAATCCATACATACTGCCCCTCACTGTCCACATGTACTTCCAGCTCTTCATAATGTGCATTTTTGTGTATTAGGACTGACACCCCCCTGGAGTATGAGGAATAAGTAGAATGATATGTCTTTAACATCCACCCTCTTGACAACCAGTGCATAGTATCTCTAGTGAGATGTGTCTCCTGCAAGCATCGTAGGTTCACAAGATTTGGTATGATTCAGAACTGCCGCCCTCTTAACCTTGTCAGATATACCACGTACATTCCAGCTTAAAATCCGAACAGTACGGTTACTCATTGTGCATTAGGAAAAACAGTCCATCAACATCAAGTAACATCATTACATTTTGTTCCCAACCACACCCGGTCAAACAGCATGAACAACCACCCCTCCCTACAAATCCGCCCCATCCACCTCCCCCCCTCCCTCTCCCTCCCCACTTCCCCTCCCCCCACCAGTCCCCTTTTGCTGTCGTCACTCTCTCCCCAACTTGAGAGTGGGAGCTCAAAGAACCTGAGCATTGTCTCAGTATTCCGCACGTCAACATGCGTCTTGTACTCCTCCATCATTGGCAGTCTCTCCACCATATTATCAATAGTATGCATAGTCCCGAACCATTAATCAAACAATTAACCATAAAACGTAGATCCCAGCGGGGAATTCCCCTCCCCTCTGCACTCCTGTTTCACATAGTGGTACCGAGTCACAACCTTGTCCAGTGATCAATCTAGCAGGGTCATGTCATCATATTGCCGCATCCCCATCTTCTCTTAATTTGCTCCGGTTCCGCTCCAGCCACGAAGTGGCCTCTACCGGTGACGGGAAAAAATGGACCCTTCCAAAAGCTTCCACTCTTAATTTAGCAGGATAGATTGTAGAGTATTTCACATTCAAAGATCGGAGCTGTTTCTTCACCTCACCATACCGCAGCCGTAGCTTTTGCACCTCAGCTGAATAATCTGGGTATATTTCAATTCTTTTGCCATCCAGGGTAAGATCTGTTAGCTTCCCAGCCCTTTGTAAGATAATGTCCCTGTCTCTGCAATTCAGGATTCTGGCTAACATCGTGCGAGGGCCATCTCCCGGCACTGGGGGTCTCATGGGTACTCGATGGGCACGCTCCACCGCAAACACCCTCGTCAAATTATCCACTCCAAACTTTTCCAGCAGCCAGGTTTCAATAAAGGCTGTGGGGTCAGCACCCTCAGCTCTTTCGTAAATTGTTCCTACGTGACCGGTTTTCCAGGTCGCACAGGAGAGTTTCTAAACATTTGATATGTTTGAAAGAACTGAAAATGCTCATTTGTTGAATTTGCAGCATTAGGAGGTCACATTCACTGAAATAAAAAGCTATTTAACTTCAAAACATCCTAACAGGCCAAGTTACATGTTAACATAGGAACCCTTCTTTGATATCACCTTCACAATTCTTACATCCATTGATATTGTGAGTTTGTGGAGAGTTTCTGCTTGTATTTCTTTGCATGATGTCAGAATCGCCTCCCAGAGCTGCTGTTTTGATGTGAACTGCCTCCCACCTGACGCACACCAGGGGCCAGGGTTACTCCCGGTTTAGACAGGCGATTCTTCTCCTTCCTTGTCACGGGTGGACCGCGCCTGCCGGTAGTGGGGCCCGGTGTGGTGCAGATCAAAATTGAGGACGTCTTACGGGAACAGATTAAAGGGGGGTTTAATTTGTTTTCTTCGTGACGCCACCTATGAGTAGATTCGGTAAGGGCTACCGACGCTGCGGAACCTCCCGGGGTGATGGACAGCAGCAAGATGTTACGCTCCCCACAGGCTGAGCGGTGATCCCCGGGGGCTGGAGCTGCTCAAGATGTTGTGCGGCAGCTGCGGTTACCTTTAGTTAACGACGGACAGTTCATAAGGAGACACGGACACAGATAGTCTCTGCAACGGTTCTTTACTGTCACCAGCAGGCAGTACATGGCTTACAGTGGTTGAGTAGAAGACCGGGTGGACTCAGCAGTGATAGTGCTCCTCAGAGATCCGCAGTGTACCTCCTTTCTACCTCCTTAGCTTCTCTTGCCAGCGTCGCCCAGGAATACCAGGTCGGGTACGGGGAGGCTGCTTCAATGCCCTATCCATGATGTACGTTCTGGATTCTTTGGGGAGCCTTGGGTCCCTCGGTGGGTACACCGCTGGTTAGACGACTGGAAACTGGCTGGTGGTGGGGTGCTCCTATAAAGCTGCTCCTCCACGGGGCTGGTTCGCGTGGCAGAGGTGAACTGCTGCCAGCTTCGGTACCAGTGAACCGGCTGTGAGTTGTGGGCACGGGAGTCTTTTGGGAACCCGTGTAGAAATGCCCATTCCCGGTGGTTAAGGCCTCAGGTGCTGACACCCGACCGGTGACGGCCCAGGGGCCCGCACGGGGTGCGGAGCCCCCGCTCCTCTCCAAGTTCTGTGTTCTAGGTTCTAGATCCTTGGCTCGACTTTTCTCCAACTCTCTAGATTATTGTGTGTTCTATTTCACTACCCTAACACTCCACCCACCAGGACCTATGATTGGTCCCCTGTTCTAGGTGTTGTATGTTGGGTTGGATCTCAGAGTTAACTATTGCACTGCTTTGTCTAGAGAATATTGCGGCTGCAATACTCCCTTGTGACGCACTCGTTGCGGGGCGCCACACTCCCCCTTGGTTAAATCAGCTTGTCCCCAAGCGTCAAACTACTCACGTTACAGAGGTTTTTACATTTTTATACATATATGACACACTTTTATTAAAATAGAAAAACAGGTAAAGGTATGCTTTGATGTTATAAGCAAAGAAACAGGTAATCACTTTGTGCGGACCCGGCGGGCGGTCGGCTGTACTTTAACTAGAGTCCAGGCTGTAGCCGCAAGATCACACGGTCAGTGATTAACGGTAACAGAGTCATTGATGAAGTTCAAGTTTTAAAGTCACTGGCTCTGAGGGTGATGGCGTACCCGGATAGCAAACCACCCATCTGCACAAGCATAGCGCTCGTAGGTGATAATATCGCCCCGGTATAGGTCGCGATCGGGATGTCCTCTTGGCAAGTTGGACTCAACGTCCCGGCGCCCCACAAACACCTCCTCATTCAAACCCACCTCCCAAGCGAACCCCCACCCGGTATTTAAGTTAAAGGTGGAAATTCTACCTTCACGGCGGAGTTCATCAGGCAGCGGCGGCTGGCGGCGAGCCTCGGCACGGGCCTCCATGTTGGCGCGTTCTCGGGCTTGCCACTCCTCTCGTCGTCTCTGGCGTACATCTCCGTCGTTACGGCTCGGGGTGTAAAGATGAGTAATGGAGCTGGTGGTTTGGCGGGAAGCTTGAACTTGGCGGGCTGTCTGTATCGGAACCCGGTGGAACGGCACAGGGGAAGGTGTCGGCAGTGCACCCGACCAGTGTACCCGAGCTGTGTGCCCGGAAGGAAGTTCCTTGTTGTCTCCCCAAGCGAACCCGGTGTCGAAATCCTCAGCGGTGCTGTGGGTCTCGTCGTCATCCTCTCCGACCTCTTCCTCGATGACCACATCAGGCTGCTCGATGGCGAAAGACGTTAAAGCTTGTTCCGTTGTACAACAGGGCGGTGGTGCTGCGGATCCTTCCGTAGGGACGTCCTGCAGGGCTTCCAGGCTGCCTGCCTCTTCATCTGTTTCCGCAGGTAAAGGTGTTTCAATCCCGGTTACCCGGTAGGCCTCGGCAATGGCAAGGGAAGCCTCCGGTACGGGGATAAAACAGGCGACTGTCTCTGTAGTAGTGAAACATGTCGCGGGTTCCTCAGTGGGAACCTGGTAGAGATCTAATTCTTCCATGGAGCGTGTTATGAGCTCCGGCTCAAGAACGGAATCGGTTGCGATGTTGGTCGCTGGAACGGGTCGAGTTGCGGCCTCCACCGGAATGACACAGTCTATTGGCTCAGGTGACGGAGCAGGACAGGTGGTAGGCGAGGGTGAGGCGGTCGAGAAGCTGGTGACGTCGTCTGGGCTTGGAGAAGCTGCACCCGGTCGGCTCTGCTGCATCGCATGGTGTAGTCGTCTGCCTAGGGTCGCGCTCCAGCTACGGATCGTCCATTCCACTGTCTCTAGTAACCGCACCCGGAGGTCTTGTAGAGCCTCTAGCCAGAAGTCGGGGCTGCCATCTATGGTAAGGGCAGGATCCGGACCCGGTTGGCTCATGGCTGCTCTGGCCTCCGCCTCGACCTCCCGCATCAGGTCTTGGAGTCTCATGCTGGCCATTCTTCTTTGGAGGGAAACCACACCCGATCAACCGGTAAGACGTTCTGGTTGAGCTGGTCAAGAATTCCGTCTGTGTGTCTATGTATGACACTCCCATCTCCTCTGGGCTTTTGTAGTCCAATCGTGGGAAAAGTCTTTGGGGTCCGCCCCCATGGTTGATTCGAGCAATCAGGGCGGACAAAGAGTTTGGCGCCTTTTGTCTTTAGCCCTCCCACAGTGAGGGGGGGGGTTGACTCACTCCTGGGCTTCACGTGGCGGCTTCTTGTGGCGGGAACGCCATCTTGGGCGCCATCTTGACCCAATGGTGTAAAGGCGGGAAAGTTCTTTTAGGGACGAACAAAGTCCAATTGTAGACAATAAAGTCCAGTTTAAGCACAATATACCCGTTGGGTAACGGGCCTGCTCGTATCCTGTTCGTGACGCCATTTTCTGACGCACACCAGGGGCCAGGGTTACTCCCGGTTTAGACAGGCGATTCTTCTCCTTCCTTGTCACGGGTGGACCGCGCCTGCCGGTAGTGGGGCCCGGTGTGGTGCAGATCAAAATTGAGGACGTCTTACGGGAACAGATTAAAGGGGGGTTTAATTTGTTTTCTTCGTGACGCCACCTATGAGTAGATTCGGTAAGGGCTACCGACGCTGCGGAACCTCCCGGGGTGATGGACAGCAGCAAGATGTTACGCTCCCCACAGGCTGAGCGGTGATCCCCGGGGGCTGGAGCTGCTCAAGATGTTGTGCGGCAGCTGCGGTTACCTTTAGTTAACGACGGACAGTTCATAAGGAGACACGGACACAGATAGTCTCTGCAACGGTTCTTTACTGTCACCAGCAGGCAGTACATGGCTTACAGTGGTTGAGTAGAAGACCGGGTGGACTCAGCAGTGATAGTGCTCCTCAGAGATCCGCAGTGTACCTCCTTTCTACCTCCTTAGCTTCTCTTGCCAGCGTCGCCCAGGAATACCAGGTCGGGTACGGGGAGGCTGCTTCAATGCCCTATCCATGATGTACGTTCTGGATTCTTTGGGGAGCCTTGGGTCCCTCGGTGGGTACACCGCTGGTTAGACGACTGGAAACTGGCTGGTGGTGGGGTGCTCCTATAAAGCTGCTCCTCCACGGGGCTGGTTCGCGTGGCAGAGGTGAACTGCTGCCAGCTTCGGTACCAGTGAACCGGCTGTGAGTTGTGGGCACGGGAGTCTTTTGGGAACCCGTGTAGAAATGCCCATTCCCGGTGGTTAAGGCCTCAGGTGCTGACACCCGACCGGTGACGGCCCAGGGGCCCGCACGGGGTGCGGAGCCCCCGCTCCTCTCCAAGTTCTGTGTTCTAGGTTCTAGATCCTTGGCTCGACTTTTCTCCAACTCTCTAGATTCTTGTGTGTTCTGTTTCACTACCCTAACACTCCACCCACCAGGACCTATGATTGGTCCCCTGTTCTAGGTGTTGTATGTTGGGTTGGATCTCAGAGTTAACTATTGCACTGCTTTGTCTAGAGAATATTGCGGCTGCAATACTCCCTTGTGACGCACTCGTTGCGGGGCGCCACACACCCTCATAGATCTTTTGCTTGATTATACTCCTAAGGTTCTGTATAGGATTGAGGTCAGGGGAAGACAGTGGCCACATTATGAGTTTATCTCCTTTTATGCAGCCATAGCAGCCAATGGCACAGAGGTATTCTTTACAGCATGAGATGGTGCATTGTCATGCATGAAGATAATTTTGCTCCTGAAGGCACGTTTTTGCTTTTTGTATCATGGAAGGAAGTTCTCAGTCAGAAACTCTATATACGTTGCAGAGGTCATTTTCACACCTTCAGGAAACTTAAAGGGGTCTACCAGCTGTTTCCCAATGATTCCGACCCAAAACATGACTCCTCCACCTCCTTGCTGACGTCGCAGCCTTGTTGGGACATGGTGGCATCCAACAACCATCCACTACTCTATTCATCTGGATCATCCAGGGTTGCTCGGCACTCATCAGTTTTCGTGCAATATCTAATGTTTTCATCCCTTGTCCAAGGCATTGCACTATTTGTTGCTTTTCGGCAGCAGAGAGATCCTTTTTCTTTCCCACGTTACTTGAAAACTGTGGCCTGCGTAATATTGTGGAACACCCAGTTTCCTTTTATTGGGTTCACCTGCCAAACTAATTATCACAGGTATCTGAGATTGATTTCAGTGATACAAAGAACCCTGAGGGTACCGTTACACGTCGCTACATTGCATGCAATTTCACTTGCAACTTACTGGTTGCAGTGAAATCATGGACACATTGTTACATTTGTACACAGCAACAAAATGGAACAATGTGTCTATGATTTCACTGCAACCAGTAAGTTGCAAGTGAAATTGCATGCGTGTAACGGTACCCTGAGACACAATACCATCAATGGGTTTCATTGAAAAAAAAGAAAAAACCCTATGACACTTAAAACCAATTTGCATAATAATTTGGAACATGGTGCATATAATAATAATCTTTATTTATATAGCGCCAACATATTCCGCAGAGCTTTACAATTCAGAGGTTCATGACAAACAGTCATAAGTAACAGTTATCAAAGAATACAATAAATAAAACAAAATAATGACGGCCCTGCTCATAAGAGCTTACAGTCTACAATGAGATGGGGGTGACACACAGTACAGGGGCTTACATACAATGATGGTCCGGTCAACTTGAGGAAATGGGGAATAGATAAGAGCTGCATGAGTGATCACCAGCCATTCTTTGGGTCTGGTAGAGTGAATAGGTTATGTCTAAGTGACTTCGATTAGGGAGCATGATAGGCCGCACTAAAAATATATGTGTTTTTAGGGAGCGCCTAAAACTATGTAAGTTGTGGATAGACCTGATTTCTTGGGGTAGAGCATTCCAGAGAATTGGTGCAGCTCGGGAGAAGTCTTGGAGCAGTGTTTGGAGTTTGGATTAATGCAGATGTTAGTCTAAAGTCACTTCCAGAGCTAAGAGAATGGGCAGGGTGATAGACAGAGATGAGGGAGGAGATGTAGGGAGGTGCTGTACTGTGAAGAGCTTTGTGGGTGAGAACAAGCAGTTTGAATTTGATCCTGTAGTATACGGGCAGCCAGTGCAATGACTGGCACAGAGCAGAGGCATCTGAGTAACGATTGGCCAGATGGGTGATCCTGGCTGCTGCATTAAGGACAGACTGGAGAGGGGAGAGTCTAGTGCAGGGGAGGACAATTAATAGATAATTGCAGTAATAAAGGTGGGAGTGGATCAGGGCCACAGTGATGGTTTTTTTTTTGTTTCCATTGTGAGAAAGGGGCGGACTCTAGAGATGTTCTTCAGGTGCAAGCGGCAAGAGAAGGCGAGAGATTGTATATATGTGGTGATGGAAAGATCAGAGTCAATCATAACACCCAGACAGCGAGCCTGCTGCCTAGGCGTTATCATGATGCCACACACAGAGAGAGATGTCAGGTTTAGGGAGGTTAGTGGAGGGCGGGAGCAGAAGTTCAGTTTTGGAGTTTCAGGTAAAGAGTGGACATAATATTGGAAACTGTCCTTAGACCGTCACTGGTGTTCTTTAAAACCGCAGGGGACAAAGTGTATAGTTGTGTGTCATCAGCATAAAAATGGTACTGGAAGCCAAATCTGCTGATGGTGTATCCAATAGGGGCCGTGTAGGGCGAGAAAAGAAGAGAAGAGGTCCAAGGACCGAACCCTGAGGGACCCCAATAGTGAGAGGAAGAGGGGGGGAAGTGGGGCCAGCAAATGATACACTGAAAGAGCGATCAGAGAGATGGGAAGAGAACCAGTATATTGCAGAAAGAAACCCACATTGGCACTACCGCCTTCATGTTTTCAAATTGCATATTATTCTTTCATGTCTGCCTATTCTTGCCTTATTGTTACTTAACATTACATGTATATTTCCTTTCTTTCTTAGTAGACCTCCACTTTCACAGTCGTTGAGGACGGCTTACCTTTAGAGGGGGAGTATGTAGTGGCCCGGTCTAGAATGTGTCTGTACCTTTAAGTACCCCTGGACCGTAAGTAGCTCGTGCACACTACAAATCACTCCCTAGCTAGTTCTTTCTGTCTATTCCTTTCATTGGTGAGCTTTAGACATCCACTTCCAATTACATTCATTTATATTTAATGTATGTCTCATTTGTTATATTTAAAGAGGACCTGTCACCAAACCAGGCATGGTGATCTAATTACAGCACTGGATGCAGCATGTCTGTAGCATGCAGACAAGGGGTCCCCCAGCACTTGAGCAGCCCTGTACCCCGAGATAATACAGTTAGAAAACTTACATGCTACAGGCACTAAGGAGATGGCTAGGGGCTGCAGCCAAGTGCAGATTCACACCCCCTGCATGTGTAATCTGCCCACCGCTGCCAATCATTCTCTCCCTGTCTGCAGCATTTAAACTGAGTTTTTTTTTCTCTCTCCCAGAAAGTCTGTTTAGCCCCGCCCCCCTGAGGGGCGGAGCCAAACAGCAAGTTCTGGGAAAAAAACAAAACTCTGTTTAACCCCTTCACCCCCGGGCCTACTTTGACCCTAATGATCAGGCCATTTTTGTCAATTCTTACCAGTGTCCCTTTATGAGGTAATATCTCTGGAACGCTTCATTGGATCCGAGCGATTCTGAGATTGTTTTTTCGTGACATATTGGGCTTCATGTTAATATTAAATTTAGGTCGATCATTTTTGCGATTATTTGTGAAAAAATCAAAAATTTGGCAAAAACTTTCAAAATGTTGCAATTTTCAAATTATGAATTTTTATTCTGCTAAACTAGAGAGGTATGCGACACAAAATAGTTAATAAATAACATTTCCCACATGTCTACTTTACATCAGCACAATTTTGGAAAAAAAAAATTTTTTGTTCGGAAGTTATAAGGGTTCAAAGTTCATCAGCAATTTTTCATTTTTACAGCAAAATTTACAAAACCATTTTTTTTAGTGACCACATCACATTTGAAGTCTTTTTGAGGGGTGTACATGACAGAAAACACCCAAAAGTGACACCATTCCAAAAACTGCACCCTCAAGCTATTCAAAACTACATTCAAGAAGATTATTAACCCTTCAGGTGCTTCACGGTAACTAAAGCAAAGTGGAAGGAAAAAATGGTCATTTTAATTTTTCCAACAAAAATGTTCTTTTAGCCTCAATTCTTTCATTTTCACATGGGCAACAGGATAAAATGGATCCCAAAAATTGTTGGGCAATTTCTCCTGAGTACATCGATATCTCATATGTGGTCATAAACCACTGTTTGGGCGCACGGCAGGGCTCAGAAGGGAAGGAGCGCAATTTGACTTTTGGAGCTAATTTTCCATAAAAAAAGTCAAATGGCGCTCCTTCACTTCTGAGCCCTGCTGTGTGCCCAAACAGTGGTTTATAACCACATATGAGGTATCGATGTACTCAGGAGAAATTGCCCAACAATTTTTAGGATCCATTTTATCCTGCTCCCCATGTGAAAATGAAAAAATTTAGGCTAAAAGAAATTTTTTGTGGAAAAAAAAAGTACTTTTTCATTTTTACGGATGAATTTGTGAAGCACCTGGGAGTTCAAAATGCTCACCACCCATCTAGATAAGTTCCCTGGAGGGTCGAGTTTCCAAAATGGGGTCACTTTGGGGGAGCTCCAATGTGTAGGCACACAGGGGCTCTCCAAATGCGACATGGTGTCCACTAACAATTTGAGCTGATTTTTCAGTCAAATTGTTAGCGGACACCATGTTGCATTTGGAGAGCCCCTGTGTGCCTAAACATTGGAGCTCCCCCACAAGTGACCCCATTTTGGAAACTCGACCACCCAGGGAACTTATCTAGGTGAGTGGTGAGCATTTTGAACGCCCCAGTGCTTCACAAATGAATCTGTAAAAATGAAAAAAGAAAATTTTTATGGAAAAAAAAAGTACTTTTTCGTTTTTACAGATTATTTTGTGAAGTACCTGGGGGTTCAAAATGCTCACCACCCATCTAGATAAGTTCCATGGGGGCTCTAGTTTCCAAAATGGGGTCACTTGTGAGGGAGCTCCAATGTTTAGGCACACAGGGGCTCTCCAAACGCGACATGGTGTCGCTAACAATTTGACTGAAAAATTAGCTCCAATTGTTAGCGGACACCATGTCGCGTTTGGAGAGCCCCTGTGTGTCTATACATTGGAGCTCCCCCACAAGTGACCCCATTTTGGAAACTAGAACCCCCAGGGAACTTATCTAGATGGGTGGTGAGCATTTTGAATGCCCCAGTGCTTCACATATTAATCTGTAAAAATGAAAAAAGAACATTTTTATGGAAAAAAAAGTATTTTTTCATTTTTACGAATGAATTTGTGAAGCACCTGGGGGTACAAAATGCTAACAACCCATCTAGATAAGTTCCCTGGGAGGTCTATTTTCTAAAATGGGGTCACATGTGGGGGAGCTCCAATGTTTAGGCACACAGGGGCTCTCCAAATGCAACATGGTGTCCGCTAACTATTGGAATTGTTAGCGGACACCATGTCGCGTATGGAGAGCCCATGTGTGCCTAAACATTGGAGCTCCCCCACAAGTGACCCCATTTTGGAAACTAGACCCCCCAAGGAATGCATCTAGATGCATAGTGAGCACTTTGAACCCCAGGTGCTGCACAAATTGATCCGGAATAAGGAAAAAGTACTTTTTTTTCCACACAAATTTTCTTTTTTCATTTTTATGGATCAATTTGTGAAGCACCTGGGGGTTCAAAGTGTTCACTATGCATCTAAATACAGCGAAGCCCTTTTTTATTTTTTTCTAGGACTAATGCTAGAAAAAAAATGGCGTGAGGCTCCGCCATATTTTTGGTCCACCAGGTACAACTTGGCAGCTACGGACTGCCAGCAACCCCCAGCTGCCTCATTGTACCTGGCTGGCGACCAAAAATACAGCAAAGCCCTTTTTTTTTCTTCTAGAACTAATTATAGAAAAAAAATGGCGAGGGGCTCCACCATATTTTTGGTACAGCCAGGTACAACTAGGCAGCTGGGGGCTGGAATCCACAGCATGGAGAGGCCTAAGCATTCTGGGCCCCCCATGCTGCGAATTGCAGCCCGCAGCCGCCCCAGAAAATGGTGCATTCATTGAAGCGCCATTTTCTGGTGCTGTACCCAGACTCTTCCAGTTGCCCTGGTGCCGGTGGCAAACTGGGTAATAAAGGGGTTAATGCCAGCTTTTTATTGGCAGCTGGCACTAAGCCCGAGATTCATAATATAGGGCCAATGTTAGGGTGCTTTCACATAACGATTTTCGCATTTCCGATGCTGTCTGAAAAAAATCGGACAGCATCGGACCGATTTTCGGACCCCATGTATCCCTATGGGGATCGGACCGAATCGGATGTGCACTAAATGCCATCCGATTTGGTCCGATCCGATTCTGTCCGATTTTATTATCGGTGCTAAAATCGGAGCTTGCTCCGATTTTAGCACCGAAAATAAAATCTGACAGATTCGGATCGGACCAAATCGGATGGCATTTAGTGCACATTCGATTAGGTCCGATCCTATAACATGGGGCCCTATGGAGAAGGGTCCGAGGAAACATCTATGTCTCCTCGGACCCCGTTTTACTGTACTGAGCATGCTCAGTACAGTAATACTGCTCCTAACTAGGAGCACAAATGTTAAAAAAAAAAAATAAAGTTTATTCTCACCTCTCCCCGAGCCCCCGCCGTCTTCCGCCATCTTCCTCTAGGTTCCCGGTGGCTCTCGCAGGCTGCCGGTGTCAGCAGAGGTGTACCTCTGCTGTTCAGGACCTGCGGTGATGTCACAGTCATGTGACCGCGGGTTCACCATGGTGAACCCGCGGTCACGTGACAGTGACATCATCGCAGGTCCTGTGTACAGCAGAGGTACACCTCTGCTGACACCGGCAGCCTGCGAGAGCCACCGGGAACCTAGAGGAAGATGGCGGAAGACGGCGGGGGCTCGGGGAGAGGTGAGAATAAACTTTATTTTTTTTTAATTTTTTTGCAGCCCGGCGCCGATTTTATGCCGGAATCGGGTGCCTATTTGGCACCCGATTCCAGGCATCAGAAGGGAGCCGATGCTGTCCGATTTATATCGGACAGCATCGGCTCCCTGAAAATCGGTATGTGAAAGTAGCCTTAGACCCGCCATTAGGAATCTCTGGTAAATAGTCAGAAAATACACACAGAGAAAAATCGTTTTATTTGAAAAAAAAAAAAAACACAAACAAAATTCGGACTCCATCTTTATTATTAAGATCTGACGTAGTCCACAACAAAGGTCCCACGACGCTCGATCGCCTCCGACATAGTCCACAACGAAGGTCCCACGACGCTCGATCGCCTCTGCTCAATCCAGGGATCAAGTGTCCTCTTCCTACAGCCTCTGGGGTCAGAGTTATGGTGCACTGTATGACAATGATCTGTCATACAGTGCACCATGACTATGATCCCAGAGACTACAACAAGAGGACACTTGATCCCTTGTGCACCATCTCCCTATCATCACACCATGACACAACCGTATCGTCACGCATATGCACACTGACATCACGCAGTGCACACCACATCACGCAGCACTGACACCACGCACGCACTGACACATGCATCCACGCACTGACATCCACGCACGCACATATCCACGCACGCATGCACATCCACACATGTGACATCCACATCACACATCCATGCCACGCACGCTGACATCCACGCAGCGCCACACGCTGACATCCACGCACGCACTGACATCCACGCACGCTGACATCCATGCACGCAGCTGACATCCACGCACGCTGACATCCACACGCACTGCTGACATCAGCACGCTGACATCCAGCACGCACGCTGACATCCACAGCACGCACGCTGACACCTCCACTGCGACATCCGCACGTGACATCCTGCACGCACCTGACATCACGCACGCTGACATCCATGCACGCACAGCTGACATCCCACGCACGGACACACGCACGCACATCCAGCACGCCTGACATCAGCACGCAATCCACCACGCACATCCACATCCGACATCCATGCACGCACGCTGACATCCACAGCACATCCATCACACGCTGACATCCACGCACGCAAATCCGCACGCTGACATCCACGCACATCCACACATGCTGACATCCACACATGCTGACATCCAGCACAGCTGACATCCACGCACCACGCTGACATCCACGCACGCACGCTGATATCCATGCACGCTGACATCCATGCATGCACACATCCACACACGCACGCACATCCACACACACGTCCACGCACACATCCATCTATGCACACATCCACGCACGCACACGTCTATGCACACACACGTCTATGCACGTACACGTCCACGCTCACTCACGTCCATGCACACTCATGTATGCTCACGTCCACGCATGCACCCCCCATCCATCTATCCATTCACCCATCCATTCATAGTTACTTACATACATACATATTTACATACATACATACATACTTAAGCTCTGGATCCACCGATGAGCAGGAGGCCGGAAGAGGAGGCAGGGCCACCGACCAGCCGGCAGCGGCACACAGCCGGAGGCAATGCGGCTGCAGCGGCGGATGCACCGAGGTGTGCAGCCCGCCGCAGGAGGTGAGGGGGGGTGCAGCACACAGGGCTGAGGTGGGGGCTGCCTGGGGGGGCACTGGAGCAGGGGACTGGACAGTGTTGCCGGCGGGCACACCCGCGGGTGCAGCCCGCCGGCATATACATCATAATAGAGGGGGGCGGGCGGTTTGGGGGGACGGGGGGCCCCCCCTGTGAGTCAAGGAGCGGGAGGGGGGTGAGGAGGGGTGGACATATGCCGATCCGCCCCTCCAGATCTGATTGGAGAGCTCCAATCAGATCTGGAGGGGTGAATCCCTATGATTCCCTCCGATCGGCAGTTTCACTTTTAAACGGAGGGGTCCTGGGCATGGGGGGGTTAATCCACCCCCTGTGGGGTCAACTACAGGTTGTCACAGAGCAGCAGCATCTGTGACACCTGAGCGACCCCACTCACAGGAGCTGCAGCAGCTCAAATCTGCCAGGACGTTGTGCAACGTCCTGTGTCGGGAACAGGCAGAAACACGGGACGTTGTACAACGTCCTATGTCTGGAAGGGGTTAAATGCTGGAGAAGAGGGAGAGAATGATTGGCAGCGGTGGGCAGATTAAACATGCAGGAGGTGTGAATCTGCCCTTGGCTGCAGCCCATAGCCACCTCCTTAGTGACTGGAGCATGTAAGTTTCCTAAGTGTATTATCTCGGGGTACAGGGGGGCTCAAGTGCTGGGGGACCCCTTGTCTGCATGCTACAGACATGCTGCATCCAGTGCTGTAATTAGATCACCATGCCTGGTTTGGTGACAGGTCCTCTTTAATGCATTTCTCATTTGTTGTGTTCCAGCACCATCTGCTGGTGAAAATCTATGGTTTATATCACATTGCATTGTACGAATCTGAAATGTAGATTGGGTGTTGTATTATTGGCCGGTGACCCAGTCACAGGGCTCAATAGGTGGAGCTGCTTCCAGCTTCTGTCTTGACAAAGCTGAGACTTCCCCAGTCTGACAAGATGCCACAGGGAGCAGAGCACATGTGAGGGGTCTCCTCACCACTTCCAAGCCGAAGGCCTGGAAGTTCATCCTTCCCTGACTTCCACACCCAAGAAGCTAAAGGCTTTCTACCCTGGATCCTTGCTGTCTGGATTTATATGTGCTTCTGGCATACTGAATGTAAAGAAGAACCAACTGGCCACGTGTTGGGACAGATTGAAAGTCTCCCGTCCCACTGCAATATTCTACATTTATTTTCAAGTACTTTTGCATGTGCCGTTACTAGCTGTGAAATTAGCACAGGATTCCCAGGTCTGTACAACCTTCTAACCCTTCCTCTCTAACCCACAAAAGACTCTGAACCTTCCTATAATAGCATACAAACAGTACATCTATACAATCTGTGCTCTTACAGCTCCAGAACCCCAATTGCATGTCAGCATTCACCTCCGCACTGTTTGTCGGGGTCTACCCACAAAAGACTATGAAATATTTGCTTCATGTTGGACTTCCTAGTTTCTGCTGCAGTAAAAGCAACTGTTATTCCCGAGACCAGTGTTTGTGGTTATTCTTGGCTGTGGACACTGCATGGGGGAGGATAACAGGGAACAATCGGCTTCAGGACAGTACTGCTTTCATGCCCCCTACAGTAAATTTTCCCCCACACACAGTATATTGCCTCACAGTCCCCCACACACAGTGTGATACCCCCATGGCCGTCCAACACAGTATAATTTCTTTACAGCCCCCTACCTACAGTATGAAGCCCCCATGGTACCCCACACTCCGTTTATTGCCTCCACAGTTCCCAAAATACATTACAAAGGATGATGTCCTAAAAACCACCCCACAGAATATGATGCCTCCACAGACCCTCCACACTGTATGATGTAACCACGACGCCCCTCCCACAACACACAAAGATGCCCCAACCGCCACCTCCTCACAGTATAAAGTCTCTACAGCCCCCCATGCACAAAATATTGCCCTCAGTAAATTGGCAAAAAGTCTTACACACTGAACAATCTAACCATTACCCCCCCACACACACAATATGATGCCCTGACAACCCCCCTCCCCCACAACCAGTATAATGTCTTACACACGGTTTGTAAGACCTAGGGCTCCTACACATGAGTGAACTCCACAGCCATCCCCACTGTATAATGTCTACACAGCCCCCACACAAAGTATGATGCCTCCACAGCCCCCCACACAATATAATGTCTCCACAGCCCCCCACACAATATAATGTCTCCACAACCCCCCACACAATATAATGTCTCCACAGCCCCACACACAATATAATGTCTCCACAGCCCTCCACACAGTATGATGTCTCCACAGCCCCACACACAGTATGATGTCTCCACAGCTCCACACAGTATGATGTCTCCACAGCCCCACACACAGTATGATGTCTCCACAACCCCACACACAGTATGATGCCTCCACAGCCCCCACACACAGTATAATGTCTCCACAGCCCCCACACACAGTATGATGTCTCCACAGTCATCCCTGTACACAGTATGATTGATGCCTCCACAGCCCTCCACACAGTATGATGCATCCACGGCCCCACACACAGTATGATACCTCCACAGCCCTCACACAGTATGATGTCTCCACAGTCCCCACACAGTATGATTGATGCCTCCACAGCCCCACACAGTATGATGCATCCACGGCCCCACACACAGTATGATGCCTCCACGGCCCCACACAGTATGATGTCTCCACAGCTCCACACACAGTATGAAGCCTACACCGCCCCCCACACACAGTATGATGTCTCCACAGCCCCACACACAGTATGATGCCTCCACAGCCCCCACACACAGTATGATGTCTCCACAGCCCCACACATAGCATGATGGCAACACAGCCCCCCACACCGTATGATACCTCCACAGCCCCCACACACAGTATGATGTCTCCACAGCCCCACACATAGCATGATGGCAACACAGCCCCCCACACCGTATGATACCTCCACAGCCCCCACAACAGTATGATGCCTCCACAGCCCCCCCACACAGTATGATGCCTCAACGGCCCCACACACAGTATGAAGCCTCCACAGCCCACCACACAGTATGATGTCTCCACAGTCCCCACACAAAGTATGATTGATGCCTCCACAGTCTCCACATAGTATGAAGCCTACACCGCCCCCCACACACAGTATGATGCCTCCACAGCCCCCACACACAGTATGATGTCTCCACAGCCTCACACATAGCATGATAGCAACACACGCCCCCACACAGTATAATTCCTGCACAGCCCCCACACACAGTATGATGTCTCCACGGCCCCACACACATAGTATGATGTTTTCACAGCCCTACACACAGTATGATGCCTCCACAGCCCCCCACACAGTATAATGCCTCCACAGCCCCCACACACAGTATGATGCCACCACAACCCCATACACATGGTATGATGCTTCCACAGCCCCCACACACAGTATGATGCCTGCACAACTCCACACACAGTATGATGCCTCCACAGCCCCCACACACAGTATGGTGCCTCCACAGCCCCCACACACAGTATGATGCCTCCACAACCCCATACACATGGTATGATGCTTCCACAGCCCCCACACACAGTATGATGCCTGCACAACCCCACACACAGTATGATGCCTCCGTGTCTGTAATGGAGTCGTGGAGTTGGTGTCCATTTTGGTGGAGTCGGAGTTGGATTCAGGGAAAGTGAGGAGTCACAGTTAGAGTCGGAGATTTGACTTACTGACTCAACAGTCCTGCTCACAGCCCCCACACTTAGTATGGTGTCTATACACATTATGATTCCCACACACAGTATTATGACCCCACAGCTATCACCACACAATATGATGACTCCGCAGCCCCACACACATTATAAGGACCCCACAGCTCTCACCACACAATATGATGACTCTGCAGCCCCACACACATTATAGGGACCCCACAGCTATCACCACACAATATGATGACTCCAGAGCACCAGACACATTATGAGGACCCCACAGCTATCACCACACAATATGATGACTCTACAGCCCCCCACACACAGTATGATGCCCTCACACAAGAATCCCATGTTCCTGTGTGTTCTTACATATGAACTGAGAATGTCGTGCCCTGACGGCTCCCGGCTCCTCCATCCTATTCACCTGTGTCTTGAGGACACAGATACGGTTGAAGTCGGGACACAGTCCTGACCTCCTGGGACAGCCGGACATGTCATCATATTCAGTACCTTCGCCCTGCAGCTGAAAATAACAAAAAGGAAAGGTCACAAAGATGGAGCTGGACTTGGACATTACATTTTTATTCTCCATAAGCCGTGTAGGTTAATTGGTGCTTATTGAATGGGAGCGACCCCGTGTGATGCCCTTGTGATAGATGTCTGTGTGTCCCTCCTCGTCCTGCAGGGAGAGATCTTGCTCTCTCTCTTTTTCTCTCTTTTTCCTCCCTGTAACCTTACTCTGGTGCATTCCCCAGCTTAAAGATTCATGAAACGGTCCGGAGAAGACAGTCTGCAACACAGGCAGCCCCGGGGAAGCACTGCAGAACCAGCACAGTCAGGATTCCCTCTGTTCATGGACATTAGTCATCCGGACTGCAGGCACAAATGACAGGATTAGCAGGTACCATCCTCCTATGTTATAGCGGGCTCACAGCCACACACATCCCAATTAATGCCGCCTCCCTCCTCCATCCTACACATTGCATGTAACACCTCGGAAACCACACCGAAAAACACTATTAACTTTCTACATACGGTTTCTTTGCACAGGGTAGGGGATTCTTATATGTATATATCACATGTGTAATTCCTTAATTACCCAACATTAAGAGAATAGATAATTAGAGATGTGTGCCGTGTATGGTTCATGATTATTGTACTTGTCTATGTATATGCCTTTTCACATGTAAAGCACCACAGAATAATTAATATTAACTAATAATAATAATATAATAATGCACACAGTGATGTCACGATACTGGGAAATACACACAGTGATGTCACAGTACGGGGATAATACACACAGTGATGTCACAGTACAGGGATAATACACACAGTGATGTCACAGTACAGGGATAATACACACAGTGATGTCACAGTATACACAGGGATAATACACACAGTGATGTCACAGTACAGGGATAATACACACAGTGATGTCACAGTACAGGGATAATACACACAGTGATGTCACAGTACAGGGATAATACACACAGTGATGTCACAGTACAGTGATAATACACACAGTGATGTCACAGTACAGTGATAATACACACAGTGATGTCACAGTACAGAGATAATACCGACAGCAATGTCACAGTACAGGATAATACCGACAGCAATGTCACAGTACAGAGATAATACACACAGTCATGTCACAGTACAGGGACAATACCCACAGCGATGTCACAGTACAGAGATAATACACACAGTGATGTCACAGTACAGGGGTAATACACACAGTGATGTCACTGTACAGGGATAATATACACAGCGATGTCACAGTGCAGAGATAATATACACAGTGATGTCACAGTACAGGGATAATACACACAGTGATGTCACAGTACAGGGGTAATACACACAGTGATGTCACTGTACAGGGATAATATACACAGCGATGTCACAGTGCAGAGATAATATACACAGTGATGTCACAGTACAGGGGTAATACACACAGTGATGCCATAGTACAGGGCTCATACACACAGTGATGTCACAGTACAGGGATAATACACACAATGATGTGACAGTACAGGGGTAATACACACAGTGATGTCATAGTACAGGGATAATACACACAGTGATGTCACAGTACAGGGATAATATACACAGTGATGTCACAGTACAGAGATAATGAAAAATAGGAGATATCTGCTGCAACACCGACACTAAATGTGCTCAATTCATGAGTGCAATGAGCGGCCGAGCTGCACAGCTAATACAAGAAAAACGATAAAATGTATTATGGCAAACACTGCCCTAAAATATATTGCAAATTGGAAGACTAATCTTCAGCAGTGGCCACTGCGGAGTGCCCGGTGACCAACGCCAAGGTGCTTTCATCTCACCGGGTCCTAACACTATGACTAACAGAGTTGTCTGAGCTTCCTCCCCCCTCCCTTTTGCCAGCTTGGGTCTCCATCTTGTTGGAGTCCAGCACGCACTTTTCCTTTTTTCAATTAAAAATAAGGGCATAAAAAACCCATTCACATTGCACAACTCTGTTAGTCATAGTGTTAGGACCCGGTGAGACGGAAGCACCTTGGCGTTGGTCCCCGGGCACTCCGCAGTGGCCACTGCTGAAGCTAAGTCTTCCAATTTGCAATATATTCTAGGGCAGTGTTTGCCATAATACATTTTATCATTTTTCTTGTATCAGCTGTGTAGCTCGGCCGCTCATTGCACTCATGAATTGAGCACATTTAGTATCAATGTTGCAGCAGATATCTCCTATTTTTCATTAGTATTAGTGATGGGCGAATCCTAAATTACTCGGAATCGCTTGACTCTAGCGAGTCCGAGCACAGGACTCGCTACTCGTTGCGAGTCTAGCGAGTCCAATGTTAATGAATGGGGAAGCGAGTAATAGCGAGTAGTGTGAGATTTACAAATCGCAGATGTGTCTCAGAAGCTTCAGCCTGAAGCAATCCTAGTTTTGTCATTTATTTGCATTGGACTCGTTTACTTTGCAACTGTAATCGCTGGGAAACTCGCACAGATAAGAGTCCTGTCTTCTCTGTGTGCTGGCTGCCAGCTCCAGGGTCCTAGAGCCCGCCTGCTGCCTGATGTAGCAGAGCTGAGATTGTACACAGGGAATGAGCAGACTGAGAACAGACATGAATGTCTGGGCACAGAGATGATGTAGCAGTGCTGAGATTGTTCTCAGTCTGCTCATTCCCTGTGCATAGACATCTATATCTATACACAGGGGATGTAGCAGAGAGGACATCGTGTTTTGGACTGCGTCGGACGGAAGAGGATTTTTTTAATTAAAGATGGAGTCCCTAATGGCTTTTTTTTTATTTCTAATAAAACTTTTTCTTTGTGTTGTGTTTTTTTTAAAACAATTTAATAGAAATTCATGGCGGTCATGTCTAATATTGGCGTGACCGCCATAAATTTCGGGCTTAGGGCCAGCTGATAATACAAAGCTGGCCCTAACCTCTTTATTACCCAGCGTGCCACCGCTACCAGGGCCGCTGGAAGAGCGGGGTTCAGCGACAGAGGATGGCGCTTCAATGAACGCGCCATCTTCTGGGGCGGCTGCGGGCTGCAATTTGCAGCGGGGGGTGCCCAGAAAGCTTGGGCATCCCTGCGCTGCGGATTCCAGCCCCCAGCTGCTTAGCTGTACCTGGCTAGAAATAGAAATTGCGCGGAGCCCCACGCATTTTTTTTAAATTATTTCATGAAATTCTGAGATTCTGACTCTGAGACTCTGAGACTCTGACTCTGAGACTCTGACTCTGAAATTCATGAAATAATTAAAAAAAAATGCGTGGGGCTCCGCGCAATTTCTATGTCTAGCCAGGTACAGCTAAGCAGCTGGGGGCTGGAATCCGCAGCGCAGGGATGCCCAAGCTTTCTGGGCACCCCCCGCTGCAAATTGCAGCCCGCAGCCGCCCCAGAAGATGGCGCGTTCATTGAAGCACCATCCTCTGGCGCTGAACCCCGCTCTTCCAGCGGCCCTGGTGGCGGTAGCACGCTGGGTAATAAAGGGGTTAATACCAGCTTTGTTATACAAGCTGGTATTAAGCCCGAGATTCTTAATGTCAGGCCGTTTGACCCAGCCACTAAGAATCTCCAATAAAGGGTTAAAAAAACACAACACAGAGAAAAATTTTTATTTGAAATAAAAAAAAGCCATTAGGGACTCCATCTTTAATTAAAAAAATCCTCTTCCGTCCGACGTAGTCCAAAACGCGATGTCCTCTCTGCTACATCCCCTGTGCATAGATAGATGTCTATGCACAGGGAATGAGCAGACTGAGAACAATCTCAGCACTGCTACATCATGTCTGTGAGCAGGCGGGCTCTAGGACCCTGGAGCTGGCAGCCTGCACACAGAGAAGACAGCTGGACTCGGCTCGCAATGTAACAGCAGTTACTTTGCGAGTTTCCCTGCTATCACTGGCACAGTAGCCGAGTCTAATGCAAACAATGGCATCCGAGTTTTGTCAGCGTTTCTGACAAAACTAGGATTGATATTGATTTGCATTGGACTCGTGCGAGTAATCACTGGGAAACTCGCAGAGTACCGAGTCCTGCGAGTCCCTTACTACTCGCCGAGTAACGAGTCCTAGCGAGTAGATTCACCCATCCCTAATTAGTATGTATTTTTCTGCTTGCACCTGCACTTAGAGGTTAGATGCCAGTCATCCATACTATTAAGTACAGGGAAAATACACTCGGCTCCGCTCCGCACACCTCGTACACACTCGGCTCCGCTCCGCACACCTCGTACACACTAGGCTCCGCTCCGCACACCTCGTACACACTCGGCTCCGCTCCGCACACCTCGTACACACTCGGCTCCGCTCCGCACACCTCGTACACACTCGGCTCCGCTCCGCACACCTCGTAAACACTCGGCTCCGCTCCGTACACCTAGTACCCACTCGGCTCTGCTACATTCACACTGTAAATCCCTCCTGACCCCACACATAAACTTCACCAAATTGCCATACCCCTAGTACACACTCACCTCTGCTACATTCACACTGTAATCCCTCCTGACCCCACACATAAACTTCACCTAATTGCTATGCTGTCCATCATGATGCTCAGAGTCCTGCATGCACTGAAGAGCTGGTCATGTGACCCCTGACTCCACGCTCCATTGACATCATCACAGGTCCTGTCAGCCCAGAGTGTGCAGCTCTGTCGGCTCCCACGGAGGGAGATCTCCGGAGCTGCAGGAGGCTGAGTGCGCCCTCCCTGCAAATGACCCCCCAGCTGCCCCCTGGATATGGCCCTGGCTGTGGGGGCAGTGTGCTCAGGGGCCCCTGAGGGCTAGGCTCACACTTGCATTGTGACCCTAGCCTGATGCAAGTATTTTCGGCTGCAGCACATAGCTTTTAATGCAATGAGCTGGAGCCCATAGAAACCCGATGTTTACCTTGCCAACCATTGGTTGACAATGTAAACATCGGGTTTCTATGGGCTCCGTTGCTGGCAGCGCAGAGCATTAAACGCTCTGCGCTGCAGCAGACAATACTTGCGTCAGGCTAGGGTCACAATGCAAGTGTGACCCTAGCCCTCAGGGGCCCGGTGGGCCCCCTCCAAGCAGTCGGGCCCCGGCACTTGCCCGGGTGCGCCGGGGGCTGACGCCGGGCCTGATACACACAGTGATGTCACAGTACAGGGATAATACACACAGAGATGTCACAGTACAAGGGATAATACACACAGCGATGTCACAGTACAGGGATAATACACACAGCGATGTCACAGTACAGGGATAATACACACAGTGATGTCACAGTACGGGGGATAATACACACAGTGATGTCACAGTACAGGGGATAATACACACAGTGATGTCATAGTACAGGGATAATACAATGATGTCACAGTATAGAGATAATACACACAGTGATGTCACAGTGCAGAGATAATACAGTGATGTCATAGTACAGGGATAATACACACAGTGATGTCACAGTGCAGAGATAATACACACAGCGATGTCACAGTACAGTGATAATACACACAGTAATGTCACAGTACATGGATAATACACACAGTGATGTGTGATACAGTGTGGGGGATCATATGCGAGGGGCGCTATGTCTCCCCCAGAATGCGCACTGTCACGTATTGAGCCCGGTATAGGGTGTGAGAGAAAGGGACGGTCCGCTTCCTCCGCTCCGGGTCTTGCAAGGTCCTGGAAGTAGACACGGAGTTAAAAGCCTGGTCAGGAGGCAGGGCAGGGTTCTTTGTACACAGTTTTTTGCCTAAGCTGCAGCAGCAGCAGAGATAGACTGGAGAGGTCTAGAGTTCCAGGAGGCCGTGTGCGATACTAACACGGTCTAGCCCGGGAGGGCTGGGAGCTCGGGGTGACCTATAACGAAAGCCTATAACCTGAAGGAACCGGTTACTTTGTATGAACTGTATCCTGTGTACCCGGCTGCGACCCGGATTCCGGCAGCTTGTGCCACTGCTGTGTGTGTATCAGCAATAAAACCAGGTACTGTTTGAACTATTGCCGGGTTCAACGTGTTTCCTGACTTGCAATCCCAGCACTGCCCCACATATGGTGGAGAATGTGGGCAGCCTGAACCACGAACTGCATGTCCGTACTGAAGCCGGCCACGCTACAGTTCAGGCCTGCCGCTGATATGGAGGAAATCCTAAGGCAGCTGGTACTTACCCAGCAGCGGCAGCAAGAGCAGCAACAGCGACATGAGGAGCAGCAGCTCCAACAGCAGGAGCAGCAACAGCAACAGCAGGAGCAGCAGCTCCGACAGCAGGAGCAGCAGCAGTTGCAGCAACAGGAGCAGTTTCTACAACAACAGAAAACGAATGAACTGCTCCGGCAGCAAATCATGGCCCTACGAGACCCGCCAGCAGCACCTTCCCCGGAACGGCATGAGGCCCGGGACCGGGTCCAGTCGGCACTGCAGAAGCTGAGTCCAGAGGACGACGTAGAAGCCTTCCTCACAGTCTACGAGCTCACCGCAGAGCGAGAAGACCTCCCTCCTGCTCAGTGGGCTGAAGTGGTGGCCCCATTCCTGATGGGCGATGCCCAGAAGGCCTACACAGACCTCAATTGGGAGGATGCACAGGACTACGCCAGACTCAAAGGTGAGATCCTTGCTAGACTGGGGGTCAATACTTATGTCCGAGCCCAACGGGTGTTTTCCTGGTCCTATGTGGAGTCCAAGCCGACTCGCTCCCAGGCGTATGACTTGTTGCAGTTGGTGAAACGGTGGCTCCAGCCTGATAGCTTGACTCCGGGACAGATGGTGGAAAGGGTGGTGGTCGACCGGCTGGTACGGACTCTGCCGGTCGCAATACAGCGTTGGGTGGGGCAAGGGGACCCGGGTACCTTGGACCAGGTGGTTAGCTTGATAGAGCGATATACCGCTACCCAGGAGTTCATACGGGACTCTGCCCCACTGCGGCAGTTACGCCGGCCTCCGGAGCCGGGTAAAGGTGTACGTCCATCCACAGGGGACTCTCCTAAAAGCATACCCGCTGAGAGGATACCCCAGAATGGGGCTGGCAGGAGACCAGGCTCCCCAAGAAGGAGCTTCCGGCCCGGCGCTGCCACTGCTACATGGTGCTGGCAGTGCAAAGGACCGGGACATGTGGCTGCCTATTGCCCACTAACGATGGAACCCATGGACTGTGGGTTCACACGCCGGCTCTCGATGTATGCCAGCCCTGTGTTTACCGCAGATGTAGTGGTTCCCCTAACGGCACCACATATGTGCCCGGTGCTCATTAATGGACACAGTTCAGAAGCTCTCTTGGACTCTGGCAGTTTGGTGACGCTGGTTCGTGCGTCTTTACTCCCCGGGTTGCAACTCACTGGGGGATTGATCGGGGTCCGGTGTATACACTGGGACCTACGCGAGTATCCGACCACGGAGGTGACTCTGTCCACTCCATGTGGAGAGGTGACACACGTGGTCGGAGTGGTAAAATCTCTACCCTACGGGACGGTGCTGGGAAGAGACTTACCATTGTTTTGGTCCTTATGGGGAAGGAGGAGTAACCCTCCCCTGATGCCAGGGAATCAGGGTGCTGAATCCGACGACCCTGAGATCGGGGCACCTGCCGTAGAGGTCGCCAACATAGGGCTAGAGTGTTACCCCGATAGGTTCCTGCTAGACGTATTGGCAGGAGAGGTCGAGGAGACCCCACCGATTACAGAGTTGGAAGTATCCCCGGGAGCGTTTGGGACAGCCCAGCTACAGGATCCCACACTGACCCGGGCCCGAGAAAGGGTAACCGAAGTAAAGGGGGTAGCTCAGCATTCGGGGGCAGAGAATGTATTTCCACGCATGGTGATTAACCGGGAGTTACTCTATAGGGTGGACAAAATCAGGGATGAGGTCGTGGACCAACTGGAAGTACCGCAGCCACACCGCCGGGCGGTCCTAGAGATGGCCCACTCCCACCTGCTAGGGGACCACCTTGGGGCTAAAAAAAAACGCAAGAACGCATCTTGCGGAGGTTCTTCTGGCCGGGCGTGTATGCGGATGTCCAGAGGTACTGTGACTCCTGCCCGGAATGTCAGCTGACCACACCCATTGCCACCTTCCGTAGTCCATTGGTACCTCTACCAGTTATAGAGGAACCTTTTGAACGGATCGCAATGGATTTGGTGGGGCCTATAGTGAAGTCAGCACGAGGCCACCAACACATACTCGTGGTTGTCGACTACGCCACCCATAACCCGGAGGCAATTCCGTTACGCCGCACCTCGGCGAAACTGATTGCCCGGGAGCTGTTTGCTATGTTCTGTCGCCTAGGACTACCCAAGGAGATCCTCACGGATCAGGGGACTCCTTTTATGTCCAAAGTGACCCGGGAACTATGTAAACTGCTCAACATAAAACAGCTGCGCACCTCGGTGTATCATCCCCAGACCGACGGGTTAGTTGAGCGGTTTAATAAAACCCTGAAG
Organism: Allobates femoralis; assembly: GCA_033576535.1. Classification (NCBI taxonomy): domain Eukaryota; kingdom Metazoa; phylum Chordata; class Amphibia; order Anura; family Aromobatidae; genus Allobates; species Allobates femoralis. The sequence goes on along the minus strand of JARQOC010000012.1, from coordinate 100,260,743 downwards.
TCCATGTTCAAAAAGGTGGTAGCCAAGGATGGAAAGGATTGGGACATGTTACTGCCCTATTTAATGTTCGCCATCCGGGAGGTACCACAGTCGTCTACGGGGTTTTCTCCCTTTCAACTGTTGTACGGCCAGCATCCTAGAGGGCTATTGGATGTTGCCAAAGAGACGTGGGAACAGGAACCCACTCCCTATAGGAGCGTGATCGACCACGTGGCGAAAATGCAGGACCGGATCACAGCGGTCTGGCCTATTGTAAAAGAGCACCTAATGGATGCCCAAGGAGCTCAAAGCCGCAGGTATAATACACGGGCCACCGTTAGGACCTTTGAGGTGGGGGACCGGGTGTTGGTCTTAGTGCCCACTACGGAAAGCAAATTACTGGCCAAATGGCAAGGGCCCTATGAAATTCGGGAAAAAGTAGGGGAGATAAATTACAGGGTATACCAGCCCGGGAAAAGGAAACCCGTGCAGCTTTACCACGTTAATTTGCTTAAAGTGTGGAAAGACCGGGAGTGTCTGATCATGGAGGCTTCCGATGCACCCGTAGGCCCTTCCCCCTCGGCCACGAGGGAGACCGAAGGGGTACAAATAAGCGACACCCTCACTAAGGCCCAACGACGGGAGGCTCGAAAGTTGGGACAGCAGAATCCTGATGTGTTCTCTGACCTGCCCGGGCGCACTTCCGTCATTCAACATGACATTGTCACTGAGCCCCGGGTAAAAGTGCGAGTGAAACCGTACCGGGTACCCAAGGCCAGACGGCAAGCCATCGCGGCCGAAGTTAAGCACATGCTCAAGTTAGGGGTGATAGAAGAATCCCAGAGCGAATGGGCTAGTCCCATCATGCTCATTCCAAAGCCGGACGGATCGCTGCGATTCTGCAACGATGTCCGGAAGCTGAACGACGTGTCTAAGTTCGATTTATATCCCATGCCCAGGTGGACGAGCTGATTGAAAGACTGGGGTAAGCCCAGTACTTCACAACGCTCGATCTGACCAAAGGTTACTGGCAGATGCCGCTAACAGAGTTGGCCAAGGAAAAAAACGCCTTTGTTACTCCGGAGGCCTCTATCACTACGTCGTGTTGCCTTTTGGGTTGCATGGAGCCCAGGCCACATTCCAGCGGCTCATGGACATAGTGTTAGAACCTCATTGGAAGTACGCGTCCGCCTACCTAGATGACATCATCATCTTTAGTCCAGATTGGCATACCCACTTATCCCAGGTACAGGCCGTGGTAGACTCGCTCAGGGCCGCAGGTCTGACGGCAAATCCCAAAAAATGTGCCATGGGGCTCGAGGATGCCTGGTACCTGGGGTATGTGATTGGGCGAGGGGTTATCAAACCCCAAATTAAACAAAATTGAGGCCATTCAAAGTGGCCCCAACTGGTGTCTACCAAACAAGTGAGGGCGTTCCTCGGCATAGTTGGGTACTATCGACGCTTCATACCCAACTTTGCGGGGCGAACGGCGGCCCTGTCCGATCTGTTAAAAGGGAAGAAATCTGCTTTGGTGCATTGGAATCCTCAAGCAGAGGCAGTCTTTCAGTCCATGAAGTTGGCCTTGTGCGGACAGCCCTTCCTCATCAGTCCTAACTTCAAACACACCTTCGTTGTGCAAACAGACGCCTCGGAGGTGGGGCTGGGGGCTGTGCTGTCGCAAGAAGTGGACGGAGAAGAGCATCACTTACTTAAGCCGGAAATTGTCCCCGGCGGAAAAGAATTATAGCGTAGTGGAGAAGGAGTGCTTGGCTGTTAAATGGGCCTTGGAGTCCCTACGTTATTATTTGCTCGGATGACAGTTCCAGTTGGTTACGGATCACGCTCCCCTGGTCTGGTTGCGAAACGCCAAGGAACGGAACGCTCGGGTCACCCGGTGGTTCCTGTCCCTCCAAAACTTCAATTTTACGGCGGAGCATCGGGTTGGCAAGTTGCAGGGTAATGCGGATGTCCTGTCCCGGGCACCCTGTTTGATGGCTGGGGTTCAACCCCACAAGTTTGAACCAAGGGGGGGGGGGTGGAGACAGTGCGGGGGATCATATGCGAGGGGCGCTATGTCTCCCTCAGAATGCGCACTGTCACGTATTGAGCCCGATATAGGGTGTGAGAGAAAGGGACGGTCCGCTCCCTCCGTTCCGGGTCTTGCAAGGTCCCAGAAGTAGATACGGAGTTAAAAGCCTGGTCAGGAGGCAGGGCAGGGTTCCTTGTACACAGTTTTTTGCCTAAGCTGCAGCAGCAGCAGAGATAGACTGGAGAAGTCTAGAGTTCCAGGAGGCCGTGTGCGATACTAACACGGTCTAGCCCGGGAGGGCTGGGAGCTCGGGGTGACCTATAACGGAAGCCCATAACCTGAAGGAACCGGGTTACTTTGTATGAACTGTATCCTGTGTACCCGGCTGCGACCCGGATTCCGGCAGCTTGTGCCACTGCTGTGTGTGTATCAGCAATAAAACCGGGTACTGTTTGAACTATTGCCGGGCTCAACATGCTTCCTGACTTGCAATCCCGGCGCTGCCCCACAGATGTCACAGTACAGAGATAATACACACCGTGATGTCATAGTACAGGGATAATACACACAGTGATGTCACAGTACAGGGATAATATATATATAGTGATGTCAGAGTACAGAGATAATACACACAGTGATGTCACAGTACAAGGATAATACACACAGTGATGTCACAGTACAGGGATAATACACACAGTGATGTCACAGTACAGGGATAATACACACAGTGATGTCACAGTACAGGGATAATACACACAGTGATGTCACAGTACAGGGATAATACACACAGTGATGTCACAGTACAGGGATAATACACACCGTGATGTCACAGTACAGAGATAATACACACAGTGATGTCACAGTACAGGGATAATACACACAGTGATGTCACAGTACAGGGATAATACACACAGTGATGTCACAGTACAGGGATAATACACACAGTGATGTCACAGTACAGGGAAATACACACAGTGATGTCACAGTACAGGGATAATACACACAGTGATGTCACAAGTACAGGGATAATACACACAGTGATGTCACAGTACAGAGATAATACACACCGTGATGTCCTAGGTACAGGGTTAATACACACAGTGATGTTATAGTACAGGGATATACCTTTTAGAGTACCTCCATTGCTCATAGGTAGAGGTCAAACAGGTAGTTTGGTGATGTTATACTGTGGTGGGTGAAACTTAAACTCCCTCAGGGATTCTGGATCTTTAAGGGACATATTGAGCTGTTTTATTCTGGGATTTTTTTGTAACGGTTAAGGGCTTTTTTGGTCAATTTTTGGGGTTCACATGACATTTTGATCTCTTTTTGCAGCATTTTCTTAGGAAGTGTGACAAACCAAGAAATCACAATACTGGGGTTTAGATTTTGTGTTTACAGTGGAGCTTAATAGAGAGCTGGCACAGAAATATTGTAAAAACAGGTGGAGCAGAGCAAGGTTTGCAGTGAGTCCACTAAAAGAGAGACCACAGCAATATAAAAGAGTTATCAAATAAATAGGACCATGTATAGCAGTGCTGTGTTGCAATGTGGTTTAATAAGAAAGTGGCATGAATCTAGCAGGATTAAACCCAGTGCTGAGGAACAGGTGTAGCAGAGCTAAGTTTGCAATAGAGTTCAATAGGAAAACGACACAGAGACAGAGTAGAGTTATCCAGTGATGAGGAACAGGCGATGCGGAGCTAGGTTTGCAATAAAGTTCAATAGTATAACTGGCAACAAGACACAGCAGAGTTAACCCAGTGATGAAAAGCAGGTGTAGCAGAGCTAGGTTTGCAATTGCATTCAAAAACAGAGCCAGCACAGTGATATAGCAAAGTTAATTAAGCGAACCTGTCACCCCCCCCTGGACATCAAAAGCTATAATAGCCACCTTCTGCAGCACTAAGGCTGCATTCAGGGAAGGTGGCTATAGGCTTTTGATGCCCTATATACTGTTAAATATTCACTTATATAACTGCTTACAGTTTAGAAGACCTAAGACTGGGAGGCGGGGTTTCGCGCTCCTCCGACCAGCCCCCTCTTGTTAATCAGCCTGGTCGCCTGCTGCTGCCTCCCCTCACAGTCTAGCATGAACGCGCGCCTCCGTTCTCCTCTATGGCGCCGCGCATGCGCTGTGCGCGCAACCCGACGACTTCCTGGACACCCGGCGCACAGCGCATGCGCGGCGCCATAGAGGAGAATGGAGGCGCGCGTTCATGCTAGACTGTGAGGGGAGGCAGCAGCAGGCGACCAGGCTGATTGACAAGAGGGGGCTGGTCGGAGGAGCGCGAAACCCCGCCTCCCGGTCTTAGGTCTTCTAAACTGTAAGCAGTTACCGTATATACTCGCGTATAAGCCGAGTTTTTCAGCCCAAAAATTGGGCTGAAAAGTGCCCCCTCGGCTTATACGCGAGTCATACGGTCCCCCTCAAAGTTTGGCGCCCTCACCTCAGTTTCTGGGCCCCCCCGCATGCAGCGCTGCGCATATACATTACCTGTCTAGCAGCTGTCACCCTCCGGTGGTGGATCGCGGCTCCCGGCTCCGGGCTCCATCTTCCTCGCTGACTTCCTGCTTGTCAGGTGACCGGCCGGCGTCGCGATGACGTCATCGCGCTGAGCCCCGGTCACAAAGCAGGAAGTCAGCGAGGAAGATGGAGCCCGGAGCCGGGAGCCGCGATCCGCCACCGGAGGGTGACAGCTGCTAGACAGGTAATGTATATGCGCAGCGCTGCATGCGGGGGGGCCCAGAAACTGAGGTGGGGGCGCCAAATTATGAGGGGGGCCCTGCTGGGGCCCTGTATACTACCACTGGGGCTATATACTACCACTACTGGGGCTGTCTGTATACTACCACTGGGGCTATATACTACCACTGGGGCTGTATACTACCACTACTGGGGCTGTCTGTATACTACCACTGGGGCTATATACTACCACTGGGGCTGTATACTACTACTGGGGCTGAATATACCACTGGGGCTGCTGTATACTACCACTGGGGCTATATACTACCACTGGGGCTGTATACTACTACTGGGGCTGAATATACCACTGGGGCTGCTGTATACTACCACTGGGGCTGTATACTACCACTGGGGCTGTATACTACTACTGGGGCTGTATGTATACTACCACTGGGGCTGTATATACTACTGGGGCTGCGTGTATACTACCACTGGGGCTGCTGCTGTATACTACCACTGGGGCTGCTGTATATTCCTCTGGGGCTGCTGTATACTACCACTGGGGCTGCTGCTGTATATACCACTGGGGCTGCTGCTGTAACACTGCTGGGGCCTGTATATACCACTGGGGAGGCTGCTGTATACCACACTGCTGGGGGCTGTATACCTGTGCTGGAGTCCACCCTCGGCTTATACGCGAGTCAATAAGTTTTCCCAGTTTTTCGGGGCAAAAGTAGGGGGGTCGGCTTATACACGGGTCGGCTTATACACGAGTATATACGGTATATAAGTGAATATTTAACAGTATATAGGGCATCAAAAGCCTATAGCCACCTTCCCTGAATGCAGCCTTAGTGCTGTAGAAGGTGGCTATTATAACTTTTGATGTCCAGGGGGGTGACAGGTTCGCTTTAACCAACGATCAGGAGCATGTATAGTACAGCTTTGTTTGCAATGAAGTTTAATAAGCGAGCTGGCACATAGGTATAGCATAGATAACTCAATGATGAAGAATAGATGCAGCAGAGCTAGGTTTGCAATGGTGTTGCAATAGGAAAACTGGACACACAGCCATAGCAGAGTTAACCCAGTGTTGAAAAACAGGTTCAGCAGAGCTGGGTTGCAGTAGCATCCTATAAGAGAGCTGAGAGCAATATAGCAAAATTATTTAACAATTAGGAACAGGCATAGCACAGCTGTGATTGCAATGGAGTTCAGCAGTATAGCAAAGTAACCAATGACTAGGAACAGATATAGCAGCTCTTTGTTTGCAATGAAGATTACTAAGAGAGCTGGCACAGTGCTAGAGCACAATTAAACAGCGATAAGTTTGCAATAGCATGCAGTAAAGAGCTGGCACTGCGATAAAGTAAATTAATCCTACGATTAGGAACAGGAACAGCTCTGTTTGCAATGGAGTACAATAGGAGAGCTGCACTGAGATGTAGGAACGTTAGCATGGTGCAGCAGAGCTAAGTGTGCAATAAAGTCCAATGTACAGGTGCATGCAGGAGCTCACCGTAGTGGCCAAAGCTCCAACTACCTGAATACTCAGGCAGCATCTCGCTACTAATGAATCAGGATAAAGAACACAGAGGCGCCTTCATTTACCATGGAATCCAATGCACAGAGGAACAGAAGGAAGAAGAGACAGTAGACGGTCAGTGTTTGGCAGCTGCTTATCCTCTGATGGTTTTCATGAGACTGCAGACTTGTGGATGAGGGAGTCAGAATATTGAATGTGTGTGGCCGGCTCATGTCCAGCTTTATATAAGGCTTGTGTCAATCTCCTGCAGATACCAAGCGGTAGAGTGACACTTCATTTGCTAAGTAACTGTAATGACTACAGATAGAGGAGATTGATGTCAGGGTCTGCCCCAGAGGAAGGAAGAGGAGCTTGTCTCTTTCCATGGGACAAGGAGGCTCATTTTCCATGATTCCACAGGTCAGAATGATTCTGGCGATAGCAGACTATGGAACTCTTCTGTCTGATGATGAATTTATTCCAGGGCTTTATCTGTCATTGCAAGATGTAATTTTTATACAGTTGTGGCCAAAAGTATTGACACCCCTGCAATTCTGTCAGATAATACTCAGTTTCTTCCTGAAAATGATTGCAATCGCAAATTCTTTGGTATTATTATCTTCATTTAATTTGTCTTCAATGAAAAAACACAAAAGAGAATGAAGGAAAAAGCAAAACATTGATCATTTCACACAAAACTCCAAAAATGGGCCGGACAAAAGTATTGGCACCCTCAGCCTAATACTTGGTTGCACAACCTTTAGCCAAAATAACTGCAATCAACCGCTTCTGGTAACCATCAATGAGTTTCTTACAATGCTCTGCTGGAATTTTAGACCATTTTTCTCTGGCAAACTGCTCCAGGTCCCTGATATATGAAGGGTGCCTTCTCCAAACTGCCATTTTTACATCTCTCCACAGGTGTTCTATGGGATTCAGGTCTGGACTCATTGCTGGCCACCTTACAAGTCTCCAGTGCTTTCTCTCAAACCATTTTCTAGTGCTTTTTGAAGTGTGTTTTGGGTCATTGTCCTGCTGGAAGACCCATGACCTCTGAGGGAGACCCAGCTTTCTCACACTGGGCCCTACATTATGCTGCAAAATGTGTTGGTAGTCTTCAGACTTCATAATGCCATGCACACGGTCAAGCAGTCCAGTGCCAGAGGCAGCAAAGCAACCCCAAAACATCAGGGAACTTCCACCATGTTTGACTGTAGGGACCGTGTTCTTTTCTTTGAATGCCTCTTTTTTTCTCCTGTAAACTCTATGTCGATGCCTTTGCCCATAAAGCTCTACTTTTGTCTCATCTGACCAGAGAACATTCTTCCAAAACTGACGGCTAGTACGGGTTGACACTGTTGTACCTTCGGACTGCAGGGCAGCTTGAACTTGTTTGGATGTTAGTCGAGGTTCTTCATCCACCATCCGCACAATCTTGCGTTGAAATCTCTTGTCAATTTCTCTTTTCGTCCACATCTAGGGAGGTTGGCCACAGTGCCATGGGCTTTAAACTTCTTGATGACACTGCTCACAGTAGACACAGGAACATTCAGGTCTTTGGAGATGGACTTGTAGCCTTCAGATTGCTCATGCTTCCTCACAATTTGGTTTCTCAAGTCCTCAGACAGTTCTTTGGTCTTCTTTCTTTTCTCCATGCTCAATGTGATACACACAAGGACACAGGACAGAGATTGAGTCAACTTTAATCCATGTCAACTGGCTGCAAGTGTGATTTAGTTATTGCCAACACCTGTTAGGTGCCACAGGTGAGTTACAGGTGCTGTTAATTACACAAATTAGAGAAGCATCACATGATTTTTCTAACAGTGCCAATACTTTTGTCCACCCCCTTTTTTATGTTTGGTCTGGAATTAGATCCAATTTGGCTTTAGGACAATTCTTTTTGTGTTTTTTCATTGAAGACAAATTAAATAAAGATAATAATACCAAAGAATTTGTGATTGCAATCATTTTCAGGAAGAAACTGAGTATTATCTGACAGAATGGCAGGGGTGTCAATACTTTTGGCCACAACTGTAGATAAAATGCTGAGATAAATAAGATTGATTGCTTCTTATTTCATTTTCTTAGTGGACTGGAAAAAAGTTTCAAATATTTTTGCTCTTTAAGGATTTAAAGGAGTTCTGTCATGTGCCATTCATATTCATTATTTACTTCATGTAAATGGCGCTGTTCTCCTGAGTCCGGAGAGGTTCTTTATTTCTTCTTATGTCTTTCTGTTCCTGAGATGTGACCATGTACAGTTCTGCTCTTCAGTCTCCACATTCCGGCAGATTTTTTGCTTTCTTGGCCTTTTTTCAGAGAATATGAATGATAACAATTCTCTCTTTTTCCCACTCATGGTTATAGGTTGGGTGAAGACATTTATTGTCAGATTAATGTGTTTTCTATTTTTACATCATAATGACAACTAAAAACAACTAAATGCCCCTGATCACAAGTTCACACACCCCAGGTCTTAATCCTGTGTATGGCCCCCTGTAACATCAATGACAGCTTGAAGTCTTTGTGGTAGTTGTGGATGAGGCTCTTTATTTCCTCAGATGGTAAAGCTGCACATTCTTCTTGGCCTCCAGTTCCTGTAAATTCCTGGGCTTTCTTCCATGATCTGCGCTTTGCTTGAGTTCTCCCCAGAGTGGATCAATGATATTGAGGTCAGGAGACTGAGGTGGCCACTCCAGAACCTTCACTGTGTTCTGCTGTAGACGACAGGTCGACGTGGCGTTATGTTTTGTATCATTGTCATGTAGGTACATCCAAGTACTTCCTATGTGCACCTCGCGGGCTGATGAGTGTGAATTTGCCTCCAGTATTTGCTGATAACGTGCTGCATTCATCTTCAACCTTAACTAAGTTTCCTGTGCCTTTGTAGCTCACACATCCACACATCATCAGTGATCCACCTCCGTGCTTTACAGTAGGGATGGTGTTGCTTTCATCATAGGCCTTGTTGACAATTCTCCAAATGTGACGTTTATGGTTGTGCCCAAAAAGTTTGATTTTGGTCTCATCCCTCCAAATTACCTTGTTCCAGACATTTGGAGGCTTGTCTCTGCTATTTGGTGTATTGTAGGTGAGATACTTTGTGGCATTGGTGCAGTAACGGTTTTCTTCTGGTGACTCAACCATGCAAATCATTTTTCTTCAGGTGCCTCCTTATTGGGCATCTTGATACAGCCACACCACTAGTTTTCATTGAGTTCTGTATTTCAACTGTTATTTGTGGGTTTTCTTTGCATCCTGAATAATTTTCCTGTCAGTTGTGGGTGAAAGTTTTGTTGGTACCTGATCGTAGTTTGGTTTTTACAGAGCCCCTGATTTTCCATTTGTTACTCACAGTCTGAACACTGCTGGCTGGCATTATCAATTCCTTGGATATCTTTTTGTATCCCTTTCCTGTTTTATACAGTTCAACCGTCTTTTCTTGTGGATCTGTTGACAATTCGTTTGCTTTCCCCATGACTCACAATCCAAAAACATCAGTGGCTGAATGAAAAATGCAAGAGTCTGTCTGGATCCCAGAAACTCACTCACCTTTTATACGCACACCGATTACAAGCAAACAAGTCACAGGTGAGGATGTTACTTTTATTAGCCATTCAAATCCATTTGTGTCAACTTCTGTGCATGTTATCAGGCAAAAATGACCAGGGTATGTGAACTTTTTATCAGGGTCATTTGGATGTTTCTGGTTGTGTAGTTTGACAATAAATGGCCCAACCACTAACTATGAGAGGAAAAATGTTTTCATGTTATCATTCATATTCTCTGAAAAAAGGCCAAGAAAGCAAAAAAATCTGCAGGGGTATGTAAACTTTTGAACACAAATTTATATATAAGTGGGTGTGGTTTCTCATATCTTTGTGGGCGTTGTCTTGGGGTTCATGCTCAGGTCACTAAAGACTAGATTTACATACCGGTAAAAAGAGGCCATATCTCAGGAATGGAGAGGCCCAGGAAAAAAAAAAAAACAGTGCTGGATTCAGGAGAATGGAGGCTTTTATACCAGGTAAGACAAGTACATATTTATACGAAGCAACATGTCCCCTTTAAATGGACTTTTCAACACAGTTTATAAAATATAAACCGTGCCAGAGTCACAAGGACAGCAATTATACCAGGAAAACAAACCTATTTCTTCAAAGTGAATGAAACAAGGAACCTCTCCCCTTGCTGCCAAGAGTCAGACCCTATCTATTCAATTTTGATGTTCTATGGGAGGATAGACCATTGATTTTAAAAGACTGAATAATCCCTTTAAGAAAGTACTCACATGCTGAGTTAATGTTCCAGAGCTGGCGGTGGCAGACATCCCGCTCTCTATCTGTAATCCTGAAAATCTAATATACATTAAATTAGAAGTAATGTCACTTTGAAAATATCTGGCAGATTTCCTCGAAACCCGGTCACGTCACTATAATAAGATGTATAGCTCCAGCATATATGCAAGGACAACTCTAGTGTACAGCCAATTACACTACATTTCCACGGACAGATCCAGGTGAAGGAAGTTCTGTAATTTAACCTTTTTATTTCTTTATTTTGGGATATTTTGGGATTTTTTATTTGGGATTTGTAGTTTCCTCATGTCATCAGTGACAATACACCCAGGAGTGGTAACTGCACACATGTAATGGGTTAATATTGGATGATGTATCAGATTAGTGGGGATCCCACACTCTCGACAATCTGGCATTGGTAGTACACAGTTAACGGCACCAAACCACCACAACTCCTTAAATTGCATAGTGGTCATTGTCAAAAACGTATACCCTTCAATAAGAGCTAAATTTGCCATATGGTTGCAGAAATATGAGACTTTTAATTTAGTGCTATTTTATATGGTGTTTACAAAGGAGACGTGGCTCTCCAGATCCTCGGGAAGGGGGGGGGGGCGGTTGGTTTTACTGCATAATTAATAATAAGAATAATAAATCTTTATTTATATAGGGCCAACATATTTCACAGCACTTTATAATACAGTGGGGAAAAGACAAAAATACACAGTATGATACAGTAAGAAAATACACAATATAATACAGTAATTCCAGTAGAGAAAGAATACAGTACAATAATAGGAAAGAATACAATAAGCATAGAATCAATGTAAAAAATACAATACAATAGTTAAAGCAAAAATAAAGGTGACCCTGCTCAAGAGCTTACAATCTACAACGAGATAGGGGTTACACAATGTACAGAGGCTTATAACACTGATGATCCAGGCATCTTGAGGAAATGGGGGATAGAAATAAGGTTAAATGAATGGTCACCAGACATCTGTGTAAACCTTTTGAGTTTGGTGGAGTTTGAAGAAGAGTTATGTCGAGAGAGATAGTGAATGGGCTATGTACAGTACAAAAGGAATTTTGTTAGGGGGCATGATAGGCCGCCTTGAAAGATGTGTTTTTAGTGAGCTTCTGAAGCCAAGCAAGTTGTGGATGGTCCTGATTTCTTCGGGGAGAGCATTCCAGAGAATTGGTGCAGCTCTGGAGAAGTCTTGGATCGGATTAGTGCAGATGTTTGTTGAAGGTCATTTGTAGAACGTAGAGAACGGGTGGGGTGATAGACAGAGATGAGGGAGGAGATGTAGGGGGGTGCTGCACTATGAAGAACTTTGTGGGTGAGAACAAGCAATTTGAACTTTATCCTGTAGTGTATAGGCAGCCAATGACTGGCACAGAGCGGAGGCATCTGAGTAACGATTGGCCAGGTAGACTGTAGAGGAGAAAGTTTAGAGAGGGGGAGGCCAATTAATAGAGAATTGAAATAATCAAGGCGGGAGTGGATTAGGGCCACGGTGAGGGTTCTCGTTGTTTCCATGGTGAGACAGGGGTGGACTCTAGAGATGTTCTTCAGGTGTAAGCGACAAGAGCGGACGAGAGATTGTATATAGGAGGTGAAGGAGAGATCGGTGTCAAACATAACACCCAGACAGTGAGCCTGCTGCCTAGGCGTTATCGTGGTACCACATACTGAGAGAGAGATGTCAGATTTAGGGAGGTTAGTGGAGGGCGGGAGCAAAATAAGTTCAGTTTTGGTTGAGTTGAGCCAACATGATGTTGGAAACTGCAGCTAGACAATCATTGGTGTTCTTTAAAACCGCAGGGTAAGGTCAGGGGCTGAAGTGTATAATTGTGTGTCGCAGCATAGAGATGGTACTGGAACCAAATTTGCTGATGGTCGGTCCGATCGGGGCTGTGTAGAGAGAGAAGAGAAGATGTCCAAGGACTGAACCCTGAGGGACCCCAATAGTGAGAGGAAGAGGGGGGGGAAGTGAAGCCAGCGAATGATACACTGAAAGAGTGGTCAGAAAGATAGGAAGAGAGCGAGGAGAAAGTGGTGTCCTCTATACCAATGGAGTGCAGCATAGAGAGTAGGAGATGGTGGTCAACAGTGTAAAAAGCTGCAGAGAAATCAAGAAGAATAAGCAGAGAGTGGTCACCATTATGTTTTGCTGTCAGTAGGTCACTTTGATGAGGGCAGTTTCTGTAGAATGTAGGGGCGGAAGCCAAACTGTAATGGATCTAGAAAGAGAGTGAGCGGAGAGGTAACGGGTGAGGCGGAAATAGACCAGGCGCTCCAGGAGTTTAGATATGAAGGGGAGACTGGTCTGTAGTTATTTGTGCAGGATGGGTCAAGATATACCGTATATACTCGCGTATAAGCCGAGTTTTTCAGCCCAAAAATTGGGCTGAAAAGTGCCCCCTCGGCTTATACGCGAGTCATACGGTCCCCCTCAAAGTTTGGCGCCCCCACCTCAGTTTCTGGGCCCCCCCGCATGCAGCGCTGCGCATATACATTACCTGTCTAGCAGCTGTCACCCTCCGGTGGCGGATCGCGGCTCCCGGCTCCGGGCTCCATCTTCCTCGCTGACTTCCTGCTTGTCAGGTGACCGGCCGGCGTCGCGATGACGTCATCGCGCTGAGCCCCGGTCACAAAGCAGGAAGTCAGCGAGGAAGATGGAGCCCGGAGCCGGGAGCCGCGATCCGCCACCGGAGGGTGACAGCTGCTAGACAGGTAATGTATATGCGCAGCGCTGCATGCGGGGGGGCCCAGAAACTGAGATGGGGGCGCCAAATTATGAGGGGGGCCCTGCTGGGGCCCTGTATACTACCACTGGGGCTATATACTACCACTACTGGGGCTGTCTGTATACTACCACTGGGGCTATATACTACCACTGGGGCTGTATACTACCACTACTGGGGCTGTCTGTATACTACCACTGGGGCTATATACTACCACTGGGGCTGTATACTACTACTGGGGCTGAATATACCACTGGGGCTGCTGTATACTACCACTGGGGCTATATACTACCACTGGGGCTGTATACTACTACTGGGGCTGAATATACCACTGGGGCTGCTGTATACTACCACTGGGGCTGTATACTACCACTGGGGCTGTATACTACTACTGGGGCTGTATGTATACTACCACTGGGGCTGTATATACTACTGGGGCTGCGTGTATACTACCACTGGGGCTGCTGCTGTATACTACCACTGGGGCTGCTGTATATTCCTCTGGGGCTGCTGTATACTACCACTGGGGCTGCTGCTGTATATAACACTGGGGCTGCTGCTGTAACACTGCTGGGGCCTGTATATACCACTGGGGAGGCTGCTGTATACCACACTGCTGGGGGCTGTATACCTGTGCTGGAGTCCACCCTCGGCTTATACGCGAGTCAATAAGTTTTCCCAGTTTTTGGGGGCAAAAGTAGGGGGGTCGGCTTATACACGGGTCGGCTTATACACGAGTATATACGGTACTTTCTTTAAAGATATCCTGTCACCTCCAAAACGCCTCCTAAGCTATCAAAACATGTCCCTGCACCATCCTATCACTAATCTCACACTTCTTTTGTCTCCTAAAAGCATCCTGTGAAAGTGCATAAAAACGTTTTAATACTCATTAGTGATTATAATTAGCAGGGGCCATATTCTTTAGTCACCAGGGGGTGTTCTTTTGCAGCTCCCTGTCTCTGTCTGTGCTTAAGTGAAACTGAAACTGAAGGCAGGACTAATGATTTGCTTTCTGTGAGTGATAGAGAGAGGGGAGGGCAATGCCTGCACATCACAGCAGAACACACAGAGACAGGGTGGATCCTGGAGCTGCAAAACAGCCTGCCTTGGTGACTAAAGAATATAGTCACTGCTAATTATAATCACTAATGAGTGAATATTAAAACGTTTTTATGCACTTTCACAGGATGCTTTTAGGAGACAAAAGAAGTGTGAGATTAGTGATGGGATGCTTCAGGGACATGTTTTGCTAGCTTAGGAGGCGACCGGATCCCTTTAATAATAGAGTAATGATCGAGTGTTTGAAGGAGGAGGGGAAGATGCCAGAAGAGAGGGAGAGGTTGAAGATTTTGGTTAGGTGAGTGGAGACGACCGGACAGAGAGACTGCAGTAGGTGTGAGGGGATGGGGTCAGCAGTGCATGTAATGGGACGAGAGGAAGAGAGGAGGCTGGCAACTTCTTCTTCTGTAGAGGCACAGAGGTCAGTGATGGGGGCCTGCACTTTAGAACTGAGGAGAGAGTGAAAGGTGTCAGAGTTTTTTTGGATTGTTGGATAGTGAGAAGACCAGGGTGGTGAAGTAGGTCTGTTTGGCAAGGTGAAGGGGAGAGTTGTAGGTTTTTAGCATGAATTTATAATGGATAAAGTCTTCTGGTGAGCGAGTTTTCCTCCATAGGTGTTCAACGCTCCTAGAGCTTCGCTGGAGGAATCGAGTTTGTGATGTGAGCCAGGGCTGTTTTGTTCTATGTTTGGAGGTTCTGAGGGTGAGGGTGCTACTTGGTCCAGGGTGCTTCTGAGAGTGTTATTATAGTGATTTACTGCTAGATCTGGACAGGAGAATGAGGAGATTGGGGACAGTGATGAGATGAGGAAGTCTGTGAGTGCATGAGTGTTAATGGCCTGTAGATTTCTGGATGTTTGATAGGTAGGGGTGCGCAGGGGTGGGTGAGGGTTAGTGAGCGTGAAGGAAAGAATGTTGTGGTCAGAGAGGGGAAGAGATTAATTATGTAGGAAGGAGGTTGAGCAGAGTCTGGTAAAGACCAGGTCAAGGGTGTTACCATCCTTCTGTGTCTCAGAGTTTGAGAGCTGTGAGAGGCCAAGTGACGTGGTTAGAGATAGGAGCTGGAATGCAGATGGGGAGATGGGGCTGTTTATGGGTATGTTAAAGTCTCCCAGAATGAGGACTGGTAATTCTGAGGACATGAAGTGTATCAACCATGCGGAGAAATGGTCGAGGAACTGGGTGGGTGACCCTGGGGAGGGGGGGTTATACCACCGCTACTCTGAGGGGAATGGGATGGAATATCCTAATGATGTGAACCTCAAAAGAGGGGAATTAGAGTGCTGGGGCTGGAGGGATGACCTGGAAAGCACATTGTTGGGACAGGAGTAGGCCAACTCCACCACCATGTCTATTCGCAGGTCTCAGGGAATGAGAGAAATGTAAGCCGCCATAAGAAATAGCGGCAGGGGAAGCAGTGTCTGAATCCTGGATCCAGGTTTCAGTGAGGTCCAGATCGAGAGAGTTAGTGAGAAAGTAGTTATGAATGAAGGGACGTTTGTTGCATACAGACTGTGGATTCCAGAGAGCACAATTAAAAGAGGGAGATGAAGGAGTACAGGTGATGTTAATAAGGTTAGTGAGGTTTCTGTGTGAGGTGGGAGAGGGGATGAAGTTGGAAGAGGGCGAACCAGGGTTGGGGGAGATATCATCTGACAGGAGCAGCAGTAAAAAGAGAAAGAGAAAATAGTTTTTGGATTTAGGACATGATTTATTATGACAAACTTTGGAATATGATGGGCTGAGAATCTTCAGTAAACTGAAGATAGCAGAACCTGCCCCTTGATAAAGACCATAAAAATTAGCACTAAAGAAAAAGGTCCGTATCTCTGGACCCAAACAGAGGATTTTGAAACAAAGTGAGAATAAAATAGGAGCAAAACCTGAATATAATCACGGCACTTTAAAATACATTTGCTAAAAAGGCACCTTCTTATGTATAATACTTTCATAATGCTATATAAAAAAAAAAAACTTGTAGACTATAGACAACATTTCCTAATTAAAGGGAACCTGACCCAAAAAAATGAGCCCCCAGCCTCTTTACACCTGTCCCTGTACCATGCTAATACTTTTTTAGCCATCCCTTTGTGTCTGTATAGCGATATTGCAAACCTTATAAAAGTTATTTTTATTCCTTCTGATCTTGCAGCTTCTCAGCATTTGAGAAGCCGCAAAAGGCGTTCCTTGCTGCTTCTCCCCGCCGCCTGCTTGTTAATTATTCACGCACCGATGGGCGTGCTAAACAGCAGAGAGCCTGTGCGCGTCATCAAAGGAGCGGTAAAGCCGCTATGACCAAAATCGCGTTGTAGCAGCTTTACCAAGGTTTTCAATGCAATCTCATCCGACAGCCCGTTTCCTAGACAATCCTTAGAGGCCATAACCCCTTCATGACCTTGCCATTTTTTGCAATTCTGACCAGTGTCCCTTTATGAGGTTATAACTCGGGAACGCTTCAACGGATCCTAGCGATTCTGAGATTGTTTTTTCGTGACATATTGGGCTTCATGTTAGTATTAAATTTAGGTCGATAATTTTTGTGTTTATTTGTGAAAAAATCCAAAATATGGCAAAAATTTTGAAAATTTTGCAATTTTCAAATTTTGAATTTTTCTTCTGGTAAACCAGAGAGTTATGTGACACAAAATAGTTATGAAATAATATTTCCCACATGTCTACTTTACATCAGCACAATTTTGGAAAAAAAAAAAAATTTTGTTAGGAAGTTATAAGGGTTCAAAGTTCATGAGCAATTTTTCATTTTTCCACCAAAATTTACAAAACCATTTTTTTTAGTGACCACATCCCATTTGAAGTCCCTTTGAGGGGTTTACATGACAGAAAACACCCAAAAGTGACACCATTCCAAAAACTGCACCCCTCAAGCTACTCAAAACTACATTCAAGAAGATTATTAACCCTTCAGGTGCTTCACAGGAACTAAGCAAATTGGAAACAAAAAAATGGATATTTTAATTTTTCTAACAAAAATGTTCTTTTATCCTCAATTTTTTCATTTTCACATGGGCAACAAGATAAAATGGATCCTAAAATTTGTTGGGCAATTTCTCCTGAGTATATCGATACCACATATGTGATCATAAACCACGGTTTGGGCGCACGGCAGGGCTCTGAAGGGAAAGAGCGCAATTTGACTTTTGGAGCTAATTTTCCATTCAAAAAGTGAAATGGCGCTCCTTCACTTCTGAGCCCTACCGTGCGCCCAAACAGTGGTTTATGACCACATATGAGGTATCGGTGTACTCAGGAGAAATTGCCCAACAAATTTTAGGATGAATTTTATCCTGTTACCCATGTGAAAATGAAAGAATTGAGGCTAAAAGAACATTTTTGTGAAAAAAAAGTACTTTTTCCATATTCACAGATCAATTTGTAAAGCATGTGGGGGTTCAATATGCTCACCACCCATTTAGATATGTTCCCTGGGGGGTCTAGTTTCCAAACTGGGGTCACTTGTGGGGGAGCTCCAAAGTTTAGGCACACAGGGGCTGACCAAACGCGACATGGTGTCCGCTAACAATTTGAATGGAAAATCAGCTCAAATTGTTAGTGGACACCATGTCGCATTTGGAGAGCTCCTGTGTGCCTAAACATTTGAGCTCCCCCACAAGTGACCCCATTTTGGAAACTAGACACCCCAGGGAACATATCTAGATGCATAGTGAGCACTTTGAACCCCCAGGTGCTTCACAAATTGATCCGTACAAATTAAAAAACAAAATTTGTGTGAAAAAAAAGTATTTTTACCTTATTACGGATCAGTTTGTGAAGCACCTGGGGATTCAATGTGCTCACTATGCATCTAGATAGGTTCCTTGGGGGGTCTAGTTTCCAAAATGGGGTCACTTGTGGGGGAGCTCCATTGTTTAGGCACACAGGGGCTCTCCATACGCAACCTGGTGTTTGCCAACAATTGGAATGGTTAGCGGACACCAGGTCGCGTATGGAGAGCCCCTGTGTGCCTAAACATTTGAGCTCCCCCACAAGTGACCCCATTTTGGAAACTAGACCCCCCAGGGAACATATCTAGATGCACAGTGAGCACTTTGAACCCCCATGTGTTTCACAAATTGAGACGTATAAATGAATAAAGAAACTTTTTGTGAAAAAACATACTAGTCTAGTAGTTAAAATTCGCAGCATAGGGGACCCAATACATTTGGGTCTCTCCATGCTGAGGATTCCAGCCCCCTAGCTGCCATGTTGTATCTGGCTGGCAACCAAAAATACGGCAAAGCTCCATGTCATTTTATTTGTAGAATTTAAAAAAAAAAATGACATGGGGCTCTGCCATATTTTTGGTCCAGCCAGGTACAACTTGGCAGCTACGGACTGCCACCAGCCCCCAGCTGCCTCATTGTACCTGGCTGGAACCAAAAATACAGCGAAGCCTATTTTTTTTTTATTTCTAGAATTATTTCTAGAAAAAAAATGACATAGGGCTCCGCCATATTTTTGGTCCAGCCAGGTACAACTTGGCAGCTACGGACTGCCACCAGCCACCAGCTGCCTCGTCAAACCTGGCTGGAACCAAAAATACAGCCAGGTACAACTAGGCAGCTGGGGGCTGGAATCCTCGGCATAGAGAGGCCCAAGCGTTCTGGGCCCCCCATGCTGCGAATTGCAGCCCGCAGCCGCCCCAGAAAATGGCGCATTCATTGAAGCACCATTTTCTGGCGCTGTACCCATGCTCTTCCAGTTGCCCTGGTACCGGTGGCTAACTGGGTAATAAAGGGGTTAATGCCAGCTTTTTATTGGCAGCTGGCACTAAGCCCGAGATTCATAATATAGGGCCAATGTTAGACCCGCCATTAGGAATCTCTAGTACGGTGAATAGTCAATAAATACACACAGAGAAAAATCTTTTTATTTGAAAAAAAAAACACAGACACAATTCGGACTCCATCTTTATTATAAAAAGATCCGACGTAGTCCGCAACGAAGGTCCCACGACGGCCGATCGCTCCAACGTAGTCCACAACGAAGGTCCCACGCCGCTCGATCGCCTTTGCTTTCAGATCGCTACTCTGGAGCCCAACCCGCCAGCATGGTGATCGAGCTGCAGAAAGTGATCTGACACCCCGGGTGCAGTGACCCACTATGTGCATCACTGCACCTGGGCTGCCAGATCGCTTTCCGCAGCTCGATCCCCATGCATGGGGATCGAGCTGCGGAAAGCGATCTGGCAGCACAGGCGCATTGACCCACTATGTGCATCACTGCGTCCGGGCTGTCAGATCGCTTTCTGCAGCTCGATGCCCATGCAGGGAGATCGGGATCCTCAGGATCTAGCTGTAGAAAGTGATCTGGCAGCTCCAGCACAGAGCTGTCAGATCCGGAGGCGGTGAAGAGGAGGAGGAGGAGCGGGACACAGTGGAGACAGAGCGGCCGCCGGAGGGGTGAGTGGGAGAGGCGATCGCCACTCCGGTGATCGGGGGGGCAGGAAGGGGGAAGAGGGGGGGTGACAGGAGAAGTAGGAGGGCACTTAGGAGGAAGCGGGGGCAGGCAGGAGGAAGCGGGGGCAGGCAGGAGGAAGTGGGGGCAGGCAGGAGGAGGCGGGCGGCAGGAAGAGGAAGCGGGCGGCAGGGACAGGAAGCAGGCGGCAGGAAAAGGAAGCGGGGGGGTAAGAAAGATGAAGAGGGGGCAGGAAAGAGGTGGGGGGCAGGGGGGCAGTTAGAGGATGACAGGGGAGAGATTGGAGGGTAGGGATAGCAGCGGCAGGCAGGGAAGCATTTACAGGCGCGGTGATTTTCACTTTCACTTTTGAGTGCCAATCACCGCGCCTGTAGCCGGGGGGGTGGGGGTGGGGGCAAATCGACCCCCCCTGGGGTGTTGTACAACTCCCCATGTACCTGCAGGCCGAGTGACAGGTCAGTGACACCCTCACTCGACCTGCAGGAGCCCGATCATTCCATGACCCAGGGGGTGGGCCAAGGGTCTGGAAGGTTATTCCGAAACCTGTCAAAAATGCGGAAGTATGCGCCAGCTACCGTCCCATCTCACTTATTAATGTGGACGTGAAATTCTTTGCTAAGTTACTGGCTGTCAGAGTCGGCCCATTTCTGCCTCGACTGATAGATGATGACCAGGTAGGCTTTGTACCAGGCAGAGAGGCAAGGGACAACACTATTAAGTCTTTGCTCCTGATCTCGCATGCCAAGGGCTCTAAGAAACCAATTTGTATTCTATCAGTCGACGCAGAAAAAGCTTTTGATAGAGTGGATTGGAAATTTCTCGAGAGGGCTCTGAAGGGTGTTGGAATAGGACCCTCATTCCGGGGTAAAGTAATGTCATTGTACTCAGATCCTTCTGCTAAAGTCAGATGTAATGGGGTCTTGTCGGAACCTTTCCGTATACGGAACGGTACGAGAAAGGATGCCCTCTCTCTCCCCTCCTGTATGCCTTCGTAATGGAGCACCTCGCAAATGCATTGCGCCTCAATCCTGACATACACGGGATCGAGGTCCAAGAACACACATACAAGCTTGCCCTGTACGCTGACGACCTCTTGTTGTACATTACGGATCCAGAGATATCGATCCCTAGCGTCCTTAGAGAGTTTGAGGTGTACGGCAGACTCAGTAACGTCCGAGTCAACCTTACGAAGTCTGAACTTATGAACGTCAACTTACCAGAGCATAAAGTTCAACAACTGAAGGATAATTTTCCTTTTAGATGGTGTGCCCCTTCTCTGACTTACCTGGGTATACATATTTCAGGAGACACCTCTCTCTTGTTTGACTTGAATTATAAACGTTTGTTACTCAAGATCATTGCCGACTTAAACTCATTCGACTGCCGCTCTCTATCATGGTTTGGGCGTATCAACGTCCTGAAAATGGACGTTCTCCCCATGCTCCTATACCTTTTCCAGGCGATACCGATGGCTCTCCCCCAATCCTTTTTTTTGCAACTGCGACGCTTATGCACAAAATTCATATGGAGACACACTAAACCGAGACTATCACACAAAATTCTGACCAGACCTAGGAGGGAGGGTGGGATGGGACTCCCCGATTACCGACTCTATCATGCTGCAGCTCTCCTCACGAGATTGTCGGATTGGTTTCACGGACGTGAGGCGAAACAATGGGTCCGATTGGAGGGTGCCATGGTGGAGTGGTCCCTTACCTCCTTACCGTGGATAAAACACTCTGACCGCCCTCAGCCCCTTTCACTCCCTTGCTTGACCAGAGACTTGCTAAGGACCTGGGACACGCGGTTTTCTATTTCGCCCTCATGGGGACCCATGATTCCAATATTTGACAACCCGGACTTCCCGCCAGGGGTTCACGCTTACCATTTTTTTGTTTGGGACGCAGTAGACAAACCTCACTTGTCCCACGCTTTATTGGGTTCTGAAACAATGCCCCCACTTACTTCTTTCGCCTCAGCAGAATCTGATAGACCCGTGCACTGGTTTGAGTACTTTCAGGTCAGGTCCTTCGTCTCTTCTCCCGGGGGCCCATCTGCTCTTGTAGACACTCGTTCCCCCTACGAATCGCTGCTTTTATCAGACTCAGCCCCCTCCCATGTGATCTCCTGGGTATATGCATATCTTACTACGGTTGAAACAACGAGATCGCTGTGGTACATCTTGGAGTGGGAGCGGGACTTGGGGTTTGAGGCTGAGGATCTGGACTGGAATAAATCTTTCTGCACACACAAACTCTCCTTGGCGTGCAAAGCCCAGGAGACGAACTTCAAATTGTTGACCAGATGGTACAGGTGCCCTAGAGAGATTAAGAGAGTATTCCCAGACAAATCTGATTTGTGCTGGAGATGTGAGAAGGAGGTGGGATCTATTCTGCACGTCTGGTGGTACTGCCCATCTATTCTGGCTCTGTGGCAAAAGGTATTTGACCTTTATAATCACATCACGGGAGATGAGGTACCCTGCCTACCACAGATTGGGCTTCTGTCTATGATCCTGAGCTCTTTTAAAAAACTTAAAGCAGGACTTTTGCGTCACTGTCTCACGGCTACCAGATCAATAATTCCGAGGAGATGGCGCACACCGGTCTCTCCCTCCATCCTGAACTGGGTCAAAGAAATGGACTCCATTTGCAGAATGGAGAGACTCTCTGCTCACTCTAATGGTGGGGTTACACGTCCCGATATCGCGGCGATATCGGAGCCAACGACGCGGGAGCGCGCATTTAGTGCACGTTTCTCCCTGCATCGTATCGGCAGTTTACACGCCGCGATATCGGGATGCAACGTCCCTACGATGTGTACGCCCACCAACCCAGGAACGACCCCATTTAACATGGGAGTGAATGGGTGACGTCAGCGTACACATCGTAGTTGGGCTGTCACACGCTGCGATGCTGCTACAACGGCCATGCGATATCGGGGAGTTGAATAGCTCTGCTATTCAACTCTGATATCGTTTTGGCATCGTTCCAGCATCGCATTGTACGCTCAAACCGTACAACGCGCACACGATATCGGGTCCAACTCGCAACCCACGTGACTTTTTGTCGCAGTTGGGTCGGAGTTGGACGCCGATATCGCGGCGTGTAAACCCACCATCACTCTCAGACGGATAGATACTTCCAGACATGGCAGGTCTGGCTGATGTATTGTGAGTCCCAAGTTCGTGGGGATCCCGGGCTAGGCGGGATCCGGAGGCTCCCCCTCACTACCTACCCTGCTGCTCTCCCCCCCTTTAATTCTCTCTCTTTCTATTTCGGTCTTTACTTTACCCCGCTTTCGCTTCATCTAACTAAATACTTGATAATTTTATTTCGTAATCTTCAAATATACATTACTCCACTTGTTTCCATAATGTCATTGTTCCTTTATTATCTATATAATTTTGCCAAGCTATATGGGAGATTAGTTTCACTTTTGAGGTATTGTTAGATTGTGTGTATTCTTTTCCTAATTAGGGTATGTGCCCACAGGACGTTTTTTAAGCAGTCCTGAACGCAGCAAAACCTGAGGATCCTAGAGTCCTTGACAGGTGATTAGATATGATCTTGTCTGCGTTTTTTGCGCGTTTTATGTGCGTTTTTTGTGCGTTTTTACTGCGTTTTTGATGCTGTGTTTTTCCTGCGTTTTTTCCATTGACTGCACCAAAAACGCAGGAAAAATAGAGCATGTCAATTCTCTCCCATCCGCACCAAAAACGCAGGGATTTGACAGTTCTTGACACTTGCAAAACCAATGTGTGGGCACAGTGTTTCTGTGAAACACATTGGATTTGCTGGGAATCAAAACCGCAGGAACAAATTAGCATAAATTACCATAAAACCAATGGTAAACCGCAGGCAGAAACTGCAGCAAAACTGCAGCAAAAACGCACTATGTGCACATACCCTAACTTACAACATAAATGTGCTTGACGTTTATATTTCGGTGTACAATGGACTCATTTTTGTCAAAGCTTGATTGCGTATTCCTAAGGGTATGTGCACACAGTGCGTTTTTGCTGCGGTTTTGCTGCGGTTTCTGCATGCAGAAAGCCATTGGTTTTATGGTAATGTATGCTAAATTGTTCCTGCGGTTTTGACTCCCAGCAAATCATTGTGTTTCATAGCAACGCTGTGCATACACATTGGTTTTGCAAGTGTCAAGAACTGTCAAATCCCTGCGTTTTTGGTGCGGATGGGAAAGAATTGACATGTTCTATTTTCCTGCGTTTTTGGTGCAGTCAATGGAAAAAACGCAGGAAAAACACAGCTAAAAAAAACGCACAAAAAACGCACATAAAACGCGCAAAAAACGTGCAAAAAACGCAGACAAGATCATAGCTAATCTCCTGTCAAGGACTCTAGGATCCTCAGGTTTTGCTGCGTTTAGGACTGCTTAAAAAACGTCCTGTGGGCACATACCCTAAACGTGTATGTTGAATTTCTTTATGAGAAGTTAATAAAGATTTTTTGAAAATAAAAAGTATTAGCATGTGTGGTGCAGCGGTTGACTGCCCCACAAGTGTTGGTGCTGGGACTTGCAGTTCCAGGGCTCTGGTACAGCATTAGATGTGTTGGGGCTGCAGGTTGGAAGCCAGGGGAGTGGCTGTCTAACCTGGATCCTCCTGTGGGTGTGACAGAACACAGATAAGCAGACTCCCTCTTAGTCACATGGGCTGTGAGGTCAGAAAAGGTCCTAAACCACGAGATGCATAGGAGCCTTGTGACCAGAAGGACATGGTTCTAGAGCCCACAATAGGTGAGGAGATCTAAGGAAAGTCTGGATCAACCTGGACTCTGAGAGCTTGAAGCTGGTCTGAGCAGTGTGATCCTGCAGAGGCAACATCTCCTCATTATGGACTAAGTTAGTGATCACTCTTATGGACTAAGGTCAGTGAACTCTATTATGGACTAACTGGGACTTGCTGTGTGTGTGCCATCCTGGCCATTGGGGACAGTCTGGAGAGACACCGTTATGTACCGTATGCAGTTTATGAGGCCTGTGAATAAACTGCTGGACTTTGTTTTACCTTAAGACCTGGTTGTTTGCCCAGTTTATGTGACCAAGCAGTTCTTGAGGAGGTTTCATGAGCCTAATGAGCGGCCCAAACAGCCCCTAGGCGTGTGTGGACGCCACACATGGTGCAGGGACAGGTATAAAGAGGCTGAGGGCTCATTTTGGGGGTAAGATTACCTTTAAAAAAGTGTTTTTTTTAATTTTATTGTATTCCTGCTTCTCTTCTGAGTATTTAACTTTTTTTTATTTTAAAATTCCGTCATACGGTTCCAGAGATATGAGCCTTTTTTTAGTGGGTATAATATAAATATTCAAAATCATCAAACACCTTAAGTAAATCAATGATCTCATATTTAAATACAAATCATCCCTCAAGGTGTATGTTTTAGGAAGTAAATAACACTCCTCTCAATCATTTAAATAAGTGGAAAACCACTATGGAGTTTTTGTTAATAAAATATAACTTTTATTAAATGTATAAAAGCAGACATGTAAACGTTAGCAAGAAGTATATGAGAAACCCACAGAAGGCTGCAGCCAGGTAGTCACTCAATGAGTGGCAAGCACATAAAGTACAGATTCACATAGTAAGGAATGCACAGAGTATAAGGGCACACAATAAACATGAAGGATAGTACCATCACTCACCCATAGTGCAGACTCGTGATAAGGACCTAGGCAGCCACACAGAGAGCCCTGACCTGCAGCGCGCCCCTAACAGCTGTTTCGCCACTGCTTGGTCGCAGGGGCTAGTTCTCATTGTGATTACTGGCTGTTAAATACACAGCCTAAAAGGTCACGCCAGCTTGCGTATCAATTCCACCTGTCAAAAACGCTATCCCGTGATTAGGCAGGCGCCGGACGTGTGTGACGTCATAGGCGCGCATGCGCAATGCACCCGTCGGTGCCTTTAACACAAGAGCGATGTGCACATCATGGAAAAATCCCCGCGGCGGCCATTTTGTTGAAGACCGCTCAATTACTATAGGCATTTTGGAACCAAGGGAGAATGTCAACATGTCAGCAGACATGATGAGGAAACAGAATGTATAAAGGGGCCAGTCACAGTGAAAGGGAAGTGACATTCATACAACACAATCATACACACTTAAATACTTATAGATGAGTGTTAAAAAAGCATGTATATATATAAATATACGACAGTATCACTGATTAAGATATGAAAAAGAAAAAATTGAGTGAAAAATGTGAGATAATAAATATGACACAGTACCAGCTGTGATTCAAGTGTTAAACATAAAAACTCAAATTTCCTCACATATTAATATTACAGTACATAGATATACAGCAAATTATATGTGATTAATTGTTACATATAATATTCACAATCCCTCTTCACAGATCGTGATTATGGCCACCACTCATGATTCATCACATGCCAGATTTCAGAATTTTATCAAGACGTTGCATCCTATCGACCAAATGTCCCTTCAATATAACCATCAGATGTGGTCTTAAGGCTGTGTATTGACACTGCTCCAGAAATGTCTCCGTTATCAGTTTCGGACAAAACTAAAATATACAAAACATAAGTTAAAATCACAGAAGGCTACAGGACACACACAGTTACATCTGTCTAGTTGTCACAGCATGGTATAAGATGCACAGGAGGTCAGCTCTCTATAGAAAAGGGGCATAACTTATGGCTTCATTAAGTCCCTTTGGGGCAAGTGTATCTAACTTGACTATCCACCTACACTCTTCTTGTGCCAGTGTTTTAGCAAGATCTCCTCCTCTGATGCCCCCCTGAATTCGGTCAATTCCTTTTATAATCAGTCCTTTAGGATTACAGGCATGAAAAAACCTAAAATGTTTCGGTAGGGTTTTTAATGTATTAATATCCATGATTTTGGCGGCTCCCTCTATATCTCTGACATGCTCCCGTACTCTAACACGCAACTGTCTCGTGGTGAGACCAATGTAAATCTTGCCACAAGGACAAGTTGCGTGGTAGACCACGTGAGTAGTGCTACAGTTAATGTATTTATTGATCTTATGTACTTCATCATTGGAGGAGTGAAATTCTTTAGCTCGTTTAATGTTACCATGAGAACAAGCCAAACAATCGCCACATGGATAACATCCAATTAGTGGTCCTACTGTTCTTTCTCCAAAGAAATTATTCTTTTTAGGAACATAATGGCTTGCACTCAGGATATCCCGTAAATTTCTACCCCTCCGTGATGTTAGCAGAGGTCGTGTTGATAATTGTCTGGCTAACACTGCGTCAGTAAATAACACGACCAATGCTTACTTAAGATAGATCTTATATTTGACCACTGAGAGTTAAAGGTCGAGATGTATCTGATAGGACCATATTCAGCCGACTTGACCTTGGTGTTAAATAACAATTGTTCCCTCCTCATTTTTTTGGCCTTCACATAACCCTGCTTTATACTCCGATTGCTGAATCCTCTTGTTGTGAATCTTTCCCGCAAATCTACCGCTTGTCTTTCAAAAACAGCATCACTTGAACATATGCATCTCATTCGTACGAATTCAGGGGGGCATCAGAGGAGGAGATCTTGCTAAAACACTGGCACAAGAAGAGTGTAGGTGGATAGTCAAGTTAGATACACTTGCCCCAAAGGGACTTAATGAAGCCATAAGTTATGCCCCTTTTCTATAGAGAGCTGACCTCCTGTGCATCTTATACCATGCTGTGACAACTAGACAGATGTAACTGTGTGTGTCCTGTAGCCTTCTGTGATTTTAACTTATGTTTTGTATATTTTAGTTTTGTCCGAAACTGATAACGGAGACATTTCTGGAGCAGTGTCAATACACAGCCTTAAGACCACATCTGATGGTTATATTGAAGGGACATTTGGTCGATAGGATGCAACGTCTTGATAAAATTCTGAAATCTGGCATGTGATGAATCATGAGTGGTGGCCATAATCACGATCTGTGAAGAGGGATTGTGAATATTATATGTAACAATTAATCACATATAATTTGCTGTATATCTATGTACTGTAATATTAATATGTGAGGAAATTTGAGTTTTTATGTTTAACACTTGAATCACAGCTGGTACTGTGTCATATTTATTATCTCACATTTTTCACTCAATTTTTTCTTTTTCATATCTTAATCAGTGATACTGTCGTATATTTATATATATACATGCTTTTTTAACACTCATCTATAAGTATTTAAGTGTGTATGATTGTGTTGTATGAATGTCACTTCCCTTTCACTGTGACTGGCCCCTTTATACATTCTGTTTCCTCATCATGTCTGCTGACATGTTGACATTCTCCCTTGGTTCCAAAATGCCTATAGTAATTGAGCGGTCTTCAACAAAATGGCCGCCGCGGGGATTTTTCCATGATGTGCACATCGCTCTTGTGTTAAAGGCACCGACGGGTGCATTGCGCATGCGCGCCTATGACGTCACACACGTCCGGCGCCTGCCTAATCACGGGATAGTGTTTTTGACAGGTGGAATTGATACGCAAGCTGGCGTGACCTTTTAGGCTGTGTATTTAACAGCCAGTAATCACAATGAGAACTAGCCCCTGCGACCAAGCAGTGGCGAAACAGCTGTTAGGGGCGCGCTGCAGGTCAGGGCTCTCTGTGTGGCTGCCTAGGTCCTTATCACGAGTCTGCACTATGGGTGAGTGATGGTACTATCCTTCATGTTTATTGTGTGCCCTTATACTTTGTGCATTCCTTACAATGTGAATCTGTACTTTATGTGCTTGCCACTCATTGAGTGACTACCTGGCTGCAGCCTTCTGTGGGTTTCTCATATACTTCTTGCTAACGTTTACATGTCTGCTTTTATACATTTAATAAAAGTTATATTTTATTAACAAAAACTCCATAGTGGTTTTCCACTTATTTAAATTTTTTTAGTGGGTGTGGCATATGGGATCCTCAGGGGCATGTCTTTAGGCTGTTCTGTCTTACTATCTTGTGAGTAACTCCCCTTGTAAAGACTGTAAAAGGTAGCAGTACATAATAAGACTCATGAATTGTGTAAAAAAATTAAAGTTGCATACTCAAGGGTAGATTGGCCAATATATACATTTTTATGGTTGTTTACATGGTAATAATGCAGAGCAAATTAAAGACATGCCCCCGAGGATCCTGTGAGACATGTCATAAAACTCTGCAATACAGTTCCAGAGATATGGGCCTTTTTTTCTTGTGCTTGGCATATGAGATCCTCAGGGGTGTGTCTTTAGGCTGCTCTGTGTTATTAACCTGTTAGCAGCACCCCCTTGGTAAAGACTGTAAAAGTTAGAACTACATAAAAAGACTCATGGATTATATAAAATAAAGTAGAATACTCAGGGAAATATGGTCCAACATACAACATTTTTATGGTGACTTATACGGTAATATTGCAGATCAGCCTAAAGACAACCCCCGAGGATCCTATGAGACGCAGAAAGTCTCACATTGGTGGATCTAAAAAAAATAAAAGACTAAACATTCAGGGGAGCAGTTAAAATAAATTAAGGGCAAAAGGTGGTCAATTTTGTCCTGATGACAGACCTTCTTTAATGATTAATCCACAAAACAAGATTTTTAAAATAACACTAATCAGTAAGACACCTGCTTTAGAGTGCCATTATACAAAATATGATTTTAGTTGATGCTCCTCCTGCTCAACAGTGTAAAACAGACCAGTCTAATTTATCAAGGTTCCCATGCTCTTTCACTTGCCAACCACCCATGCCTCCTCATTAGTATTCTACCTGCACTACAGGTGCTAGACCGTTCCCCCCTCACTTCCCAGTCTACATGCATTTGCAGCTGTTCAGTTTTCAGTGGGCAATGCATCCTAATCAGCATTCCACCAGTACTATAGGTGCTGGAACTTCCTTTCCTCCACTTCCCAGTTTACATGTGGATTGACAAACGTAATCCACCATATAAAATGACCAGTACCTTGTGTACAGTGTGATCATACTGTACAACCAGTTATTCAAGCAATACAATAATACTGAGCTATCTGAAGCCGCTTTCTGTTTTTACTATATTGTCACACTGTGACTGGGGATATTTTAGCTGTCACTTAAGACCTACTGTCTTGAATTTCCCTAAGACTTTCTGCAGGTATCCACATCCCTACGCACGTTGTGCCCAAGTTTCCAGGACAAGGTGATACAGAAATATAATAAAATGACCTGTTTAGTAAATGTCACAACAAAGACAGCAATGTTTTAGCACATTGTGCAGATGCAGGTCTGTCCTGTATATCTGCAGCAAGGAACCTTTTAATAGGATTGGGTATTCTGAACCGTGAAGGTCATTAGAGGGTCACTTGTCACAGTCTGTGCCAGTGAAGGTTATTCATTTGATTGCTGCCTCATTTATCTAAGCAGACATGAGACCTTAGGAGCCGGGCTGAGAGCTGCCTTAATGAGCAGAGGGTGCACGGTACAATATCCACCCTTACAGGGCAATTGTTAAATAGGAAACCATCAGACTGTGATTTGTTGCATCTGTTTTCTATTTAAAAGAAACATTTACCATTTTCCTAAATGAGTATTTTCAGATACAGCTTCTAAAAACAAGCACTTTTCCCATTTACTGTGTGTTAAAATTTGTAGTTGTTCTTGATATATTAACACTTTTCTTTTGTTTACAGCTTGTTGCCATGGAGACCGACCACCGTTTTAGTCTAGCAATGGTGGACGAAGGTGACCATTGATTACAAGCTCTTTTTTTATTGCGCATATATGACTGCTTTGAAGATGGAGCAAACCATTGCCTCCTAATCCTGGCCAACTGCAGCGCACATCTTAAAACTAGAAAGCCAGCGGTGGTCGGTCTCCTAGGTGACAAGCTGTAAACAAAAGAAAACTGTTAATATCTCAAGAACGACTGCACATTTTAACAAAGAGTAGATTTGAAAAATACTTGTGTTTCTATGGGACCAATCTGACAATATCCATCTATGCATTACGAGTGTATCCCACCCTAGGGAGACCGTTGACTAGTCTGGGACCTAAAAGTCACAATGCCATATGGATTGCTGGTTCATAACTTGTATTTAAATGCATATACGGTACTTTCTTTTGCTGCTGCATGGGTTAAAGATTCTTTCCTCTCTGGTTGTTCTTCCTAACCCTTAATCTTCCAGGCATGACATCACCCCCTGCAAGGGAGGCAATGTCACTGTGGCAAATGGACCACTGGGGTGCCACAGAGGCACAAAACAGTAAAAAAAAGCATTAGTTTTGCACAACAGTTATGAACCTACTTGCTTCAGAATTTGAGCTCTCACCAGGTCAATAGGGGCTAATTTTAGTTTTTATTTTATTCTCTTTGTTCCCTTAAGTGATACTTTTTTATTTGTCATATGTTTCACAAACAAGGGTTATTTAATTGTATGCTCATTTTCATGAACCAAAGGGACGTTCTCTACGAGTAATAAGGCAAAGCAGCCTAAAGACACGCCCCTGAGGATCATTTTAGTTATTTTTTTTACTTGTTCCAAATGTTTCACACATTGTCCCAGTTTAACAAACATGTATCTATGGAGAGAGTTAGTTTAAGCATCTGATCCCAGATACAAAATATGTAACAAAGAACCCCAGCCATCATTTTTTTGCCACTTTTGTCCCCTTTTTCTAACAGCCATTCCTCTACTCCACTGTAATGTCTGCTGGGGCTACAGGCTGCAAAACGGCTACCTCGGACAGACTTGACACAAGCCACTCCATAGAAGCGCTCACACCCTTTAGCCCTATACAGAGATCTGGATGTACAATGTGTGAGGTAGCAACCGGGGAACCCGCTTGCAAACGACAACAAACACGTGTTTATAAGTTTAACCAATGTGTACCCGTTTATTTTTCACATATAATAATATAACCCGGGTAGCATGTTGGACACATATCACATTGCACTTTACATAAACACATCCTACATTACATAAAACATTGCACATATACATTCACAGTAACCCGGGACCTGTAACCACTACTCTCTCCCCATTGGAGCTCTAACACCTGCTCCCGGAGTAGCTACGGCCTCCGGCCTACTTACACATCTTACAGTACATTTATAATAAATACATGTATCATATTTCGACGATGACCCCTCCGGGTTCATAACAGGGATTGAGCAACCTGAGTCCCGGGTATGTCATGTATCCCCAAGGGGCTCCTTCCTGGACATGTTTCACCCCATGTCCAGGTCAGCGTCCACCTGGTTCAACCATGGTGTCCCCCCTCTAGGAGCCCTTTTAACCCCTGCTTCTGACCTTCGTTACCTACGCCTCAACGGGCCCTGTGGGTCCCAATGGCGGTACCTGCCGCCTGGCTTTAGTCACCCAGCATGATGACTCAACATTCACCCGTAGTCAGGAATCCTGCCCGACCGGGTCCTTCCATACCGTATGTGATCCATCATTCCAGCGTCCATGGATCACACACCTGCTCACAGCCCATCATAACACATCCATGGACTGTGGCCCCTCCATGACCATAACAGGGACCTGGTCAACCGTAGAATCCGGGCCAACCATGCGTCACCATGGCCTACTCACCACGGTACAGGCTACAAGTCGCCACCAAACCTCCAACTCATGGCAGGTCTCCAGGTCCACGACTGTGCCCTGCGTCCGAGTAGCGCCCTAATGGATCGGCCATGGTTCCCTTCTAGGAGCCTTCGTGACCCCTGTCTCTGGCCACAGGCACACCCACACCATTAGAGGTCGTGGTTGAGGAACGGGTACCCTCTGCAAGCAGCAGGGCAAGCCTCCCTCTCGTCCCACAGGGACGGAACGCCTCCAACATCATCCATTCTCGCTGGGTCTCTCTCTCTCTCCCACATCGTTATACATGGCTCTTACATCTAGGCCATCATCTCACATTCAGGGCCATTGCCTAATCCCTCATACATCAACGGGTCCTTTACTAGTCGGACCCAATAGCGGTTATGCCCGCCTGGCATTAATCACACACAGCTCTCTCCGTTACACGGGAACCGCTGTCTTACCGGGCACGGATCCGGGTCTCGCTACCTGGATACGGGTCCACCAAGCGTCCCCCACGGGCTCCTTTCCCGGACGTGGTTCACCCCACGCCCGGACCAGTATCCACCGGGTTCAGCCACGGCTTCCCCACCAGGTGCTATCACAACCACGGATCTTGGCACCGACCTGGAGCTAGCATGCTCCCTTCATTCACACAGAGCCTCTGGACTGCTCTGCCCTGGACTGGTCTCAGCTTCCATCTCCATCTCAGGCTGGTCTGGCTGAAATGGATCTCCCACAAGTCTCTCACACAGACTGGCTGAGCATGGATCTCACACAAGTTTGGTCCAATCACTCAGGTGGCTGGCTCTTATCGTGCCAGCCACTCCCACATGGACACACCCCCTCAGCTGCTGTAATCAGCCTGTCACACAGCTCAGGTTAACTCCCTGTGTTCCGGGTTGTCAGCACTCACTCATTACATCCTATTCCTCATGGATCTCATCCCACTCTCACTGCCGCTCATTAGGCTCATGAAACTCACTGTATTCAACAGAGGTTCACACAGCGTCATAAACCGGCCAGTGTGAGCAGGATCATACCGTGCTCCGGCATGTGACGCGCCCCGGCCATGAGGATCATGCCGGCGGTGCCTCACAAATGGGATCCAGTAGATTGCTGTCTATCATCTACCATCTGGAGGTGTCAAGCAGAGACAGGAATAGTTGCAAAGCAGGGCAAAGAATGACTAAAATCAGGATCCGTAGGAGTAGTCAGAAAGCCTGGTCAAAACCAAGAGGGCAGCAAGGTACAACATTGTCTGGCATGAGGAGGATCTAATAAGCCCTGGTCATACAGGAAAAAACACTATTCAGAGCAGGAGAACTAAACCAGGAAAACAAAAGCTATATCTGGCAGCGTTTTAGTAGTAAGCTGAAGGCATTAGTAGAGTGTGGTGCCTTATAATAGGCTGAAGCTAGGATCTGATGATTTCAGCTGGACAGTACACACGCACACTTTGTCAGACTGGAAAGTACAGCAGGCCCCTGACACTCGAATCCTAGTGGATGGGCAGAGCTTGAGCTCCTCTATCTTCAGCACCACTTACAGGGCTAATACGGCGGCACCTGATGACAAATGCAGATATCACAGGAGCACTCTCTGGTAGAGATGTGATATCCACTCATAGTCTTCGAGACTATCGGAGAACATGATGAAAAAAGGCGAGTAGCATACACTGCTATTTCTAGCAGTCCCTTGTCTTGATTGGAGGCTTGTTATGCTTATCTCCAATCCACTGAACAAGCCCATTTCTTGAGGTTTCAATGACAATTTCTCTGGATTGCAAAATTAGCAAATTGTTTTTCTCCCCCTGCTGGGGACACCCAATAATCAGTTGTGATCTGTAGTAAAATGGGACAGAAAGTGTTTAATTCTCAAACAGTGCCTCCACAGGAGAAATAAAATATTACATGGTGCTCACTGAAATTAATGTGCAATGGACTGATGTGTTGAGTCATCCATAGAGAATGAGATGCTCTACAGTTTATTGATAGGATCTTTAACGGAGTACCACCCTCTAGTAACATAATTTTTGAATACAGAGTCAAGACACATTTTCAATGTTGAATGGGTATCTTCATTAATTGTTTTTTTTCCTCTCTATAGGTCTTTTCCCCTTTAAGCAGAGGAGAAGAAGACAAAGGCCCATAAGATGGATAATCCCACCTTACTACCCCTCGTGGATGTGGATAAAGGAGTTGCCATCGCCTGTTTCTTGCTCCTCTGTGTCTTCCTGGCCATGATGATCGTCCGTTGCGCCAGGCTTATAATGGATCCCTACAAGGACATCCCAAACTCAATGTGGGAGGATCAATAGGATGTGATGGTGGAGCACAAAACTTGATGGGGACATTTTTCTTGATGAACGTCGGACCTGGAAAGCTGAAGGCAACTAAAGTAATAGCTGTCAAGCGAAACAATAGATTTCTAATAATCACCTAAATCACTGCCCTTAGAACGGGAAATGAAACTTCCAGTTCAGCGTTGACTTGACATCTCGTTACTCCTTTTAATTTTATTAGCTTTACGGGATGGTTTCCAGTGCTCGTTTGTCTCCGTCCATCTTCGGTGGGTTTGTAACCTCCGTCAAGCACAAGGCTGACTTCATTCATCCCGAGAGCCAGAAAAATTCACTTCTAAGTAATAGAAGATCTAAAGTGTCATTAAGACTAAAGGTCTTTCAGGATACATTTTTCTTGGTGGAGATGATGATTACGCCCCAATATTAAAAGGTACTATCCCAATAATAAGTTAGGACCACAAGCCTACTTATGTTGGTCCTGGACAGATTAGGTGTTGGGTTCTTCTTGCCTCCTGCTATCATCCTGACTTTTGAGGGACACTTTGATGCTCCTCAAGTCTTCCTTATAGGAATAAGCCACTGCCAAATCTTCCTTTGGAAGACAACTGCCTTTCTGGGAGAGACAAGACCCCTCATGTACCTTAGGAACTTACATATAATGTAAGTAGGCACTTTAGACCAGGGCTGTGAAGTCAATAAGCCAAACATCCGACTCCGACGCCTCAATTTCCCTGAATCCGACCACCCAAAATGGGCACCGACTCCGACCCCACAGCCCTGCTTTAGACTGTTCTGAAATGTCTTCTATCAAAGAATTTGGAACGTTACATGTTACATGTCTAGTAGGTGCTTATCACCATTCTCCCAAAAAAATAACCGATCTGACTGGTGCAGCCAAACGAGTATTTTAAGGGAGTAGATGGAGAAAATTAGATTAAAGGGAGGTGTTATGGATTCTGCAACTTCTAGGCAAAATGTAGTACATGGCCGCCTTGGTTTATAACTCAGTGTCTCCACTAAAAAATTAGAGGTTGACCTTGGGGTGAATAGAAAGTGTCTTAGATATGACTTTACATAATATAATTGCATGGAGAATTTTGGAAAACATTTTGAAAAAAACAAAATCATAATTTTTTTGTTAATTACTGACTCTATTTTCATCTACAGTATTTTTTATAATAATTAATAGGAAGTGTCCTAAAGGGATTTACTTGGCCAAGAAGTTTCCAAATAAAGTAGATCTACATTTATCTATTCATTTACAATTCATCTCCCTTATACAACTCTCTGGACTTAAACCCAACCTCCTAACCCTTACAGTCCTGCCCATGAGGCGAGAGGCAAAAGTAAATTTACTTCCCATGTTAGTGTCTGACTATGAGGAACGAGGCAAAAAGAAATGTATCAGCAAAGTTAGATTTCCCATCTTAAATGAATGATTAATGCCCATTTCTCTCAAAAAGTTGAGGTATAGAATATCTGGATTGGATATGAGGTTTCCAAACTTCCCAGAAAATAATTGAGTTTCGCTTGCTAACATCAATTCATTGTGTTTATTTTTTTCTCTTAGATCCTAAATTGCTGGATTAGATGTCCAGATTGTTGAAAAAAGGTGTTCGATTTTAATTATTTTATCAAATTCTCTGGGCTAAATCCCACCTCCTTGCCCTCCCTGTCCCGCCCACGAGGAACAAAGGGATTTATTACCCAAGTTTGATTTCTCTTCTTTAAAGCCAGTTTCCCTACACTGTCTGGATTGAATCTGGATTTCCCAAAAACTCTATATATTTTTTACTTTTTTCTAGAAATCTAGATTTTCATGACTTCATCTAACTATTTGTATGAGAACCCCACCTCCTAACTTTCCCTGTCCTCCCATTAAAAACAAAGCATTAAGAAATTCATTACCCAAATAATATTTTCTTACTTAAAGCTAAGTTTTTCTAAAGAAATTGACTGGATTGAATCCAATGTCTCTAGACTAAAACAGAAACTAAGTTTAGATTTCTTCACCTTGAGTCATACTTCACCTACTAAATCTCCCAGTCCTTCCCACGAGGTACAAACTAAAGCCAATTTCTCTCGAGAGGTAGAGAAAATAATATTGTTTGGATTAAGTCGAATGTCTCCAGCCTTCCCAGAAAAATAGATTTGATTACTACACCTAACAATCTGAACTTAAATCTCATCTCCTAACTCTCAGAGTCCTTCCCACGAGGAACAAAGCATTAATAAATTCATTACCCTACTTATAGTTTTTTACTTGAAGCCAATTTCTCTGGAGAGATGAATTCATTGTCAGGATTAAATCTGATGTCTCTAGACTATCCAGAAATTAGATATTGATTTTTTTACACTGATTTAAACCCCCAAATCTATCCCATTCATTCCCATGAGGAACAAAGTATTAATAAAGTAATTACCCTAATTATATTTTCTTACTTAAAGTCAATTTCTCTTAAGAGGAGAAGAAATTGTCTGGATTGAAACCAATGTCTGTAGACTTCCAGAGACTAGATTTTGATGTCTTCTCTTTGATTTGAACCCCACCGCCTAACTTTCCCAGTCCTTCCCACAAGGAACTAAGGCAATTTTCTTTCAAGAGGTAGAGTAAGAAATTGTGTGCATTAAATACAGTGTCTCCAGACTTCCCTGAAAAATAGATTTGAATACTTCACTTAACTATCTCGACTCAAACATCACCTCCAAACTCACCCAGTCCTTCCCACAAGGAACAAAGAATTAAGAAACATATTACTAAAACTTATGTTGTCTTACTTAAAGCCAATTTCTCTTGAGAGGTGAAGAAATTGTCTGTAATGAATCCAATGTCTCTGTACTTCTCAGAAACTAGATTTTGATTTCTTCCCCTTCAATCAAACCCCACCTCCTAACTCTCCCAATCCTTCCCACGAGGAACAAAAACAAAACAATAAGAAATTCATTAACCAAATTATATTTTCTTACTTAAAGCCAATTTAACTCGAGACGTGAAGAAATTGTCTGGATTGAATCCAATATCTCTACACTACCCAGAAATTAGATTTTGATTTCTTCTCCTTGATTTAAACCACACATCCTAACTCTCCCAGTCCTTCCCATGAGGAACCACACTAAAGACACTTTCTCTCTAGAGATAGAGAATAAAATTGTGTGGATTGAATCCAATGTTTCTAGCCTTCGCAGAAAAATAGATTTTATTTCTTTACTCAACTATCTGGACTCAAACCCCACCTCCAATCTATCCCAGTCCTCCCACAAGGAACGAAGTATTAAGAAATTCATTACCAAATGTGATGACTGCAAAGACTGAGCTGCTGGTAAGGCAGCACCCCGAGAAACTCAAAAACCCTTTATCCCTATACAGGGACTTGGAATTATAGCAGAGCCCAGGAGGTAGCTACCTTAAGGTGAGCAGCAGACCGGAGCAGGGAGGTCGCCAGGAAGGGACAAGGCTAGGAGATCAAGGAATAGACAAAGTCAGGATCCAAAAAAGTAGTCAGAAGGCAGCATCAAAATTGGGAGGTCAACAAAAGTACAAAATCGTCAGGCGGTAGAAGAGTCCAAAATCCAGGCAAAGGTCAGAGTCAATATAATAGAGCACAAAATAGATAGCTGGGAAAACCAAGAATATATCTGGCGGATTGCAAGCCAGGCTCCAAGGTACTTAAAGGGCATAGCCCCCTCTCATAGGCTGGAGCTCACAACCTGATGACCTCATCCGGACCACCCCTACAACCAGGCCAAATGGTGATGCACAACTGGTACCAACCACCCCACTTCTGATAGAAGAACAAAGCCTGCGCCCACCAGATGCCTCTGCAAGAACCTCTCTCCTATAACCAGCATCACCCACAGGAGAAACACGGCGATGCCCAGCAACAAAGGCAGATACCAAAGGATTAGGTCTCGATGAGGACATGGCCCCTTATCTCCGGCACCACCAGCTGAAGGAATTTGGCACCGCCTAGTGGCTGGAATAACAGCCACCAATCGAGGGTGATGTGACACCCAATTTATATTTTCTTAATTAAAGCCAATTTTTCTCTAGAGGTAAGGAAGTTGCTGGATTGAATTCAGTATCTCTAGACTGCTCAGAAACTAGATTTGGATTTATTCTCCTCAACTCAAACCCCACCTCCCAACTGTCCCAGTCCTTCCCACGAGGAACACAGCAATAACAAATTCTGTACTCAAATGATATTTTCTCTTAAAAACTGGAGAAAGAAATTGGATTGAAACCAGTCTCTGTAGACTTCCCAAATATTCCATAAATTTATTTTCCTTATTTCATCCTCAGTTGTGGGATCAGACATCTGGATTGTTACAAGGAGATATTAGATTATTGTTTAGTTGGATATCTTCCGATACTCAACCTATTGTCCTGTTGATATATTAAAAGGAATAACTTAGCAATTGTTCAACATTGTTCAACCTCTTTGTGTTTAATAGTGCTTTTAATTACCCAAAAAGAATGCTTAATACCCCCTACATGGGATGGCTCACTGGATATATGGACTGAAACAATTAGGTTGGGTATGTTCAATATTAGATGGTGAAGATGAGGTCCTCTGCCATGATATGAACAGGTTATTTCAGAGCGTCCTCTACATACAGCACAAGTCTTCAATACTGACGTCAACAAGTCGCCGTCCAAGACAATGATGGCACTTGGCGGATTTACAGTGACACGTCAATGGTATCTGAGCCATTGTGGTCGAACCTTACACAATGACAATTTCTTACAAATTTACAGCAGGCACAGTAGTGTCAAGAGCACAAAATGCAAAGCAGCGCCTGGAAACACCACTGTGCATTGAACTACCACTCTGCAGAGGTCTTTGGAGTCAACCCCAATTTTCATATGTATTTCTTTATTTTTTATTTCACAACAATAAAATATTTTTGACTGTAAAAAGATGAAACCGTAACATTAAAGGCCACTTTACACACACAGATATCTGTGACCAACTTCTGAACAATTACTGGTTGCAGTGAAATCATGGACACATTGTTCCATTTGTACACAGCCACAAAATACAACAATGTGTCCATGATTTCACTGCAACCAGAGTTCTGTTCAGAAGTTGGACACAGATATGTGTGTGTGTAAAGTGGCCTTAAGAAGTTTAATTGTTGGTACCATGGACTCGCATACCTCCATGTAAAGCTCTGCTTAAACCTGGGGATTCCTCCTGCTTAAAACATGGCTGTAGGATGCTCGTTACTATCATCAGCAACAATAACATAATGGGCGGACCACAGCAAGACCCCTCATTTTACACATGGGCTAAGAATTTAATGGGAAAAAAACACTCTACAACTCATTGCACAACTGCAGTAGATTTTAGTAAAGTTTGATTAAGGAATAAGCTACATTGTATGCAGAAATTAATTAAAGGTATGATCACCACTGAGCACCATTACACAGTGATACTACAGAAAATATATGACTTATCTAGCTTCACCTTGACTTACATACTTTATTATCCTCCAGAGCAGCACTCACTATTCTGCTGGTGCAGTCACTGTGTTACATTACATTACTGATCCTGAGTTACCTCCTGTATTATACTCCAGAGCTGCACTCACTATTCTGCTGGTGCAGTCACTGTGTACATACATTACTGATCCTGAGTTACCTCCTGTATTATACTCCAGAGCTGCACTCACTATTCTGCTGGTGCAGTCACTGTGTACATACATTACATTACTGATCCTGAGTTACCTCCTGTATTATACTACAGAGCTGCACTCACTATTCTGCTGGTGCAGACACTGTACATACATTACATTACTGATCCTGAGTCACCTCCTGTATTATACTCCAGAGCTGCACTCTCTATTCTGCTGGTGCAGTCACTGTGTACATACATTACATTACTGATCCTGAGTTATTGCCTGTATTATACTCCAGAGCTGCACTTACAATTTTAGTCTAATACACATAAGTAATGTTATGTTTTGTCACAGTAATGTACATTACATTACTGATCCTGAGTTACCTCTTGTATTATACTCCAGATCTGAACTCACTATTCTGCTGGTGGAGTCACTGTGTACTATACATTACTGATCCTGAGTTACAGCCTGTAT
The DNA here is from genome assembly GCA_033576535.1 of Allobates femoralis. NCBI lineage: Eukaryota > Metazoa > Chordata > Amphibia > Anura > Aromobatidae > Allobates > Allobates femoralis. Next base: position 100,220,030 of record JARQOC010000012.1, on the reverse strand, counting down.
TATACTCCAGAGCTGCACTCACTATTCTGCTGGTGCAGTCACTGTGTACATACATTACATACTGATCCTGAGTTATTGCCTGTATTATACTCCAGAGCTGCACTTACAATTTTTATAGTCTACATACACATAAGTAATGTTATGTTTTGTCACAATCACTGCACCAGCAGAATAGTGAGTGCAGCTCTGGAGTATAATACAGGAGGTAACTCAGGATCAGTAATGTAATGTATGTACACAGTGACTGCACCAGCAGAATAGTGAGTGCAGCTCTGGAGTTTAATACAGGAGGTAACTCAGGATCAGCAATGTAATGTATGTACACAGTGACTGCTCCAGCAGAATAGTGAGTGCAGTTCTCTGGAGTATTTAATACAGACTGATAAATCAGGATGCATACAAATGTTTATGGATATTATAGCTATATATAAACTCTAAAGTATTTTTTTTTCAAGGTGACATACACTGCAATATGTATAGGAGGCCATATGTGGCCTTTCCCCATGGAAATTATGTATATTATTTGCAGTATAGCTGAATGGGAACCTGTCACTTGCCTTAAATATGTAATTTTTTTTATCTGGTGTAAATGCCACTGTTCTCCTGAATCCGACAATGTTTTTCTTTTCTTCTTGTGTCTTTCCTTTCCTGGGCACGGCTGCACCGTCCATTGGACAGTGTGAGCCCTGAGTCTCAGGCGGCAGGCAGGGGGAACTGCAGTGGAGAAGGGAGCGGCCTGCACACACATCGGCTTCCTGTGTGATAGGTGCCGCCGGCAGCATCAGCGGTAAGATGCACCCTCTCCCCCCAGCTCCTTACTTGCTGCCGGTAGCACCCCACACCCCCGCTCCTCACTCTTGGCGGGAGGGTGGAGGCGGTGCCATCAATCAACAGTACCCCCTCCCTGGTCCTCACACTTATAGCGGCAGTGGTGCCAGCAATCAACAGCAGCCCCCCCCCTTCTCGCTCCACACTGTGAGGCTCAGGCGGCAGGGGGGCCTGATGCACCCCTGTTCCTGGGATATGGCCCTATGTTTCCTGTAGTCTTTTTAGCCAATTAGGGCGTGGCCCTGAAGAAGATGCCCATAGAGGGGCTGCTACCCACTCCCACTTGTCTAACAAGACTGGATTTACGAACAGGAAAGAGTTGGCTATATCTCAGGAACGGAGGGGTGCAGAAACAAAAGAAACACATCGCCGGATTCAGGAGAGCAGCGGCATTCACACCAGGCGAGGAATTCAATGTTTATGGCAAGTGCCAGGTCCTCACTTTTAATAGACCGTTATATGGTCATGAACTATGCATTATATGTTGGTGATTATGAATATACATATATATAGATATATAGATTATGTAAATGGAGTTAAAGCACAACTAGATTTCTACAGAGTTAATTTGTTACTTTCCTCATTTTTCTGTAACCTAAACCACATGTAATATTTCTACCGAGTGATTCTGAATAAAGACATTCTCAATGATTATTCCTTTCTTCGTTCCGAGAGATTCATTGATTTGTTCCTGTGTTATTGTTAACCTTAAAGGGGTAGAACACTTCACTTTGTGCAGTGGGTGGGGTTTAAGCAAAGGGGTGTGGCTCGCACAAAAAGTATTCATCTTCGGGAACACCTTACAACACCTGCTGTATACAGGAGACATCCCACAAGACCCTCCATATACCGGGGACTCCCCACACGACCCTCCATATACCGGGGACTCCCCACAAGACCTACTGTATACCGGGAATACCCCACAAGACCCTCCATATACCGGGGACTCCCCACAAGACCTGCTGTATACAGAGAACACCCACAAGACCCACCGTTATACCGGAAATACCCCACAAGACCTGCTGTATACCGGGAACACCCCACAAGATCCACCGTATACCGGAAATACCCCACAAGACCTGCTGTATACCGGGAACACCCACAAGATCCACCGTTATACCGGGAACACCCCACAAGACCTGCCGTATTACCGGGAATACCCCACAAGACCTGCCGTATGCTGGGAACACCACACAAGATCTGCCGTTTACCGGGAACACCCACAAGACCTGCTGTATAAGAGACCACACAAGACCCTCTGTATACAGGGAACACCACACAAGACCGTCTGTATACAGGGAACACCCCACAAGACCTGCCCTATACCGGGAACGCCTCACAAGACCTGCCGTATACCGAGAACATCCCACAGGACCTGCCGTATACCGGGAACACCTCACAAGACCTGTCGTATACCGGGAACACCTCACAAGACCTGCCATATACAGGGAACACCCCACAAGACCTGCTGTGTGCTGGAGACACCCCATAAGACCCGCTGTATACAGGGAACACCCCACAAGACCTGCCGTGTACAGGGAACACCCCACAAGACCTGCCGCATAACGGGAACACCCCACAACACCTGCCGTATACCGGGAACACACCCACAAGACCCGCTATATACAGGGAACACCCCACAAGACCTGCCGTATACCGGGAACACCTCACAAGACCCGCTGTATACAGGGAACACCCCACAAGACCTGCCGTATACCGGGAAACACCCACAAGACCCGCCGTATACCGGGAACACCCCACAAGACCCGCTGTATACAGGGAACACCCCACAAGACCTGCCGTATACTGGGAACACCTCACAAGACCCGCTGTATACAGGGAACACCCACAAGACCTGCCGCATAACGGGAACACCCCACAACACCTGCCGTATACCGGGAACACCCCACAAGACCCGCTATATACAGGGAACACCCCACAAGACCTGCCGTATACCGGGAACACCTCACAAGACCCGCTGTATACAGGGAACACCCCACAAGACCTGCCGTATACCGGGAACACCCCACAAGACCCGCCGTATACCGGGAACACCCCACAAGACCCGCTGTATACAGGGAACACCCCACAAGACCTGCCGTATACTGGGAACACCTCACAAGACCCGCTGTATACAGGGAACACCCCACAAGACCTGCCGTATACCGGGAACACCCCACAAGACCTGCCGTATACCGGGAACACCTCACAAGACCTGCCATATAACTGGGAACACCCCACAAGACCTGCCGTATACCGGGAACACCCCACAAGACCTGCCGTATACCGGGAACACCCACAAGACCTGCCGTATACCGGGAACACCTCACAAGACCTGCCGTATACCGGGAACACCCCACAAGACCTGCCGTATACGGGAACACCCCACAAGACCTGTCGTATACCGGGAACACCTCACAAGACCTGCCGTATACCGGGAACACCCCACAAGACCTGCTGTATAAGAGACCACACAAGACCCTCTGTATACAGGGAACACCACACAAGACCCTCTGTATACAGGGAACACCCCACAAGACCTGCCCTATACTGGGAACGCCTCACAAGACCTGCCTTATACCGAGAACATCCCACAGGACCTGCCGTGTAACGGGAACACCTCACAAGACCTGTCGTATACCGGGAACACCTCACAAGATCTGCCGTATACAGGGAACACCCCACAAGACCTGCCGTATACTGGGAACACCCCACAAGACCCGCTGTATACAGGGAACACCCCACAAGACCTGCCGTATACAGGGAACACCCCACAAGACCTGCCGTATACAGGGAACACCCCACAAGACCTGCCGTATACCGGGAACACCCCACAAGACCCTCTGTATACAGGGAACACCCCACAAGACCTGTCCTATACTGGGAACGCCTCACAAGACCTGCCTTATACCGAGAACATCCACAAGGACCTGCCGTGTAACGGGAACACCTCACAAGACCTGTCGTATAACCGGGAACACCTCACAAGATCTGCCGTATACAGGGAACACCCCACAAGACCTGCCGTTATACCGGGAACACCCCACAAGACCCGCTGTATACAGGGAACACCCCACAAGACCTGCCGTATACAGGGAACACCCCACAAGACCTGCCGTATACAGGGAACACCCCACAAGACCTGCCGTATACCGGGAACACCCCACAAGACCTGTCGTATACCGGGAACACCTCACAAGACCTGCCGTATACAGGGAACACCCCACAAGACCTGCCGTATACCGGGAACACCCCACAAGACCCGCTCTATACAGAGAACACCCCACAAGACCTGCCGTATACCGGGAACACCTCACTAGACCCGCTGTATACAGGGAACACCCCACAAGACCTGCCGTATACCGGGAACACCTCACAAGACCTGCCGTATACCGGGAACACCCCACAAGACCTGCCGTATACAGGGAACACCCACAAGACCCGCTGTATACAGGGAACACCCCACAAGACCTGCCGTATACAGGGAACACCCACAAGACCTGCCGTATACAGGGAACACCCCACAAGACCTGCCGTTATACCGGGAACACCCCACAAGACCTGTCGTATACCGGGAACACCTCACAAGACCTGCTGTATACCGGGAACACCCCACAAGACCTGCCGTATACCGGGAACACCTCACAAGACCTGCCGTATACCGGGAACACCCACAAGACCTGCCGTTATACCGGGAACACCCACAAGACCGCTGTATACCAGGAACACCCCACAAGACCTGCTGTATACAGGGAACACCCACAAGACCGCTGTATACCGGGAACACCCCACAAGACATGCTGTATACAGGGAACACCCCATAAGACCTGCGTATACCGGGAACACCCACAAGACCGTATATACAGGGAACACCCACAAAGACCTCCGTATACAGGGAACACCCACAAGACCTGCCGTATACCGGGAACACCCCACAAGACCTGCCGTATACCGGGAACACCTCACAAGACCGCTGTATACCGGGAACACCCACAAGACCTGCCGTATATTGAAAGGTCACTGAAAATAAATGGGCTGTGAAACTCAGACATGTGAATATGGCATTAATAAGTTAAATGTAATAAACTGAGAAATGATCTGCAATGTGTCTGTTCCTTTAAGAAACGAAAACACCTCATGGCATGGAACAGGTTTGTTATTTCAATAAACTTTATTTATACCCTCCTAATCACTATCACATGCTGCCACGCCCTTCTCTTTTCCACTCACTGGTTGGGTGCTTTCTTTGTCTTTCATACGTTAGCCACACCCCTCGTCAAATCTTCATTTATTGGGTCATTTAGGGCCGTCTTCTTATTACGTATCCCATTTAACCACGCCCACTGAAAGATAGTCACGCCCTCCTATGGAAAGCGCGCACTTTTCCCACTCAGGCTCCTCCCACTCCTCAGACTCCGCCTCCTCGCTGTGTTCTCTCGCTGCCGCGATGACATCACTTCCAGCCAGTGCGCAGGTTCGGTTCCGGAGGGAAGACTTCCGGCCCGTCACCCGGCAACCGGGGATAGGAGAAGAGGCACCGGATAACGGGGCGGAAGAGAGGAGCGCGGGCGGTTCAGCTGCAGGTAGGGGGAGGCCTCCTGTGTGTGAATGTGCGCTCAGTGCGGAGGCACGTGTGTGCAGAGCCAGATTAACAAATACTCCGGATTATTGGACGGAAAATAATCCCTATAGTATTAGATTAGTGAGGATTGTGGGTAATCCTGGAGGATAAGAGGGTCAGCTCTGTGGTGTCCCTTCATCATGTGACCGTGCACCAACACATTTATTTATATCATTTTATTATCATTTTTTATTTATTGAAATATTTGTATTTAATTTTATCATAACTTCATTGTATTATAATTTATTTATATTTACTTAATTTTATTACAATTTATTATTTATATTTAATTTTATTCATTTTATTTTACTATTTATATTTAATTTTATTATAAATATTTATTTTTTTTTACCCTTTTCTTCTATATATATATTTTTATTATATTACTTATTTTTTCCTTGTTTTCTGTTTTATTATTTTTTTCACTTATCCGGTTTAGTAATTTTTCCAATCATTTCCAGGTTTTTATATTTGTTGTACAGCAAACTATTTCTAATGCCTTGAGACATACAAACAATTAGAAAGGAAAGAATAAAGTACAAGAAGAGCAGAAGATGATGAGATGAGAGGGGGGAGAAGGAGCCTAGGATGAAGGCACTGGACGTGGGGGGCACATAGGCGATAATCCAGGGCTGTGGAGGCTGTAAACCAAACATCAGACTCCTCAATTTCCCTGAATCCAACTCCACCAAAATGGATAGGCCCCGTTACACGGTACGAGATCGTGAACGATATCGCTTAAACGTCACAGGTTTGGAGTCATTCAAACGACATTGTTAGGACGTCATTGCGTGTAACACCGAGATACGACTATGATAAATCATTGGATCACTGATCGCAGATTCATAAATCAGACGATCCTCAATCTGTTGCATCGTTCTGTGTGACACCATGATAACGATGTGGATAACGACTTTGCCCATTCACATAAGTGAGCAAGTATCGTTCTCTGGGTTGAGCCAACAGTACCTGCTCGCTGGATGGTTGGTGCGTTTGTCCATGATATCTAGACATGTGACATCTCACCAACAATGTCAATAAGATGTCCTGACGACCGCGCGCCCACAAGATCATTGGTGGTATGTTAATTATATTTAAGCGTGTAACAGTACCTTAACTGTACATCTCCGACTCCACAGCCCTGCTACAATCACAAGATTGGGAACCCAGGAGGGTGGATAGAGGGTGGCTGACCGGGGCTAGGAGGAGAATATCTCAAAATATTTATATCACATTGGGAGGACGGTGACGTCACGATGGGGGTAAGCTCTAGTGCTGTGGGTGGCGGCCATCTCTTCTCCTCCCCCACATTGTGTGCTGTCACTCCTCCCCTTTTGTGAGCCATCTCTGCCCCCCTAGGCGCTCTTTCCCCTTGTGCGCCATCTCTTCCCCTCCCCCCAAGCCTTTTACTTTTTGAGCTCATGTGTCCAAAGATGTCAGTGTAAGTGCGCATGCCAGGTCACGCCACTGCCATCTTTTGTATACCCAAGTGTTCAACGATGGCAGCCGCCTGAGCAAGTGGGTATTCGCGCCGGGTATACGCTTGCACACTTACTGTGGCACATGATAGGAGGGTATCTGGATGCTGGAAGTCTCCAAGGCAATTATGTAAGTTGCTGGGGGTGTGGGGGGGAGAAAGGTCTACCATTGCGACCATTCGGTCATGATGGCATTCTAATTTTCGTGAGATTGGGCAATCTGAGGCTCTGCTGACCTCCAGTGTTGGGGGATCGTGTTTTTCGCCTGCTTGAAGGAGAGGTCGTAGGAGAGATCCTTTTGAAGGGTATAAAAGTACGACCTTAGGCGTGGCAGGAACATTTTGATTAATTTAACTATCCCTCCTCAATAGGTTCTTATGACTGGGTACGACCACCAGATGTGTGACATCGTGCCCTCCTTCTCCCAACGCCATCAAACATTGGGGTCTCACGGGTACCACGTAGCAGGGACACGATACCAGCTTGGAACTATTTTGTAGCAAATTTACTGGGACTTGGTAGCTATTATAGATTTGTGAGATAGGAAAAAGCATTTCTCCCTTTGGTCTTGTGTTAGGTTTTATGTAGTTTGAATTCCCTAGGTACTGCAAAAAGGTGGGAGAGAGCCCCTATATGACCCAAGCAGCAGTTAATATTAATTAAAAATGGCATGGTCAGCCCCTGTTGAGGTCACAAACATCTTCTGGGACACGCAAAGCTAACGTGTAAAAATGCTGAAGCTGGATATATTCAAAGCCATTATGGCCCAACGTCGTATGATCACCCAGAATAGACTGGAAAGAAAGAAGTGTGCCCTCGGGGGCTTTGTGACACATTCGGAGGGGCTCTCTTCTGGTGCTGGTCAGGAAGGAGCATGGGGGAAACTGAGGGTTGTCAACTACTGGCTGCATAGGTACTCCTGGGTTGAAAGGGATGTGAATGATTTTTAGGGTTTATCTCCTAGTATAATGGTGGCTTTACACGCTAGGATATTGTAAATGATATCCTTGGTCCCGATCACGTGACCGTGATCATTCCAACATCGTTAGTGCGCTGTCACACACACAAGGATATCTTTACGATATCCTAATGCAGCAGCGCAACTGTTAAATAGGAGAGGAAGGAGTGAGCGACGTAATAAAGCGGCAGGAATAGGAGCTTTTTGAACGATATTGGTCATAAAGGTGTCCACTGAACGATGCGGCTTCCTGAAGCAGCGTAAATTGGACGACGAATGATAGATTTCAGGTCAGGATCTCAAATCTAGGATGAACGATCCAACGATCTTTTCATCCTATATCGTTTGTTTACACACAATGACGCCCGAATTATATCTTTTCAACGATCACAAATCTGTGACGTTTCAAGGATATTGTTCCGGATATCCTAGTGTGTAAACCCACATAAGACATACATCCGGGCCATGTACAGGGGATGGAAGCAATCTATAGCGGACAAATGTCTTTGTGCCAGTTGTTCCCAAAGTTTCAGAATATAGATCGATGTCATTCACGAAGGCTGAGGATTTAAATTCCCACCGCCCTATATTTATTCCTTGGATAACTAGATTATTGCGTATAACCTGTAGGATATAGAAAAGGTGGGAGAGTGGGCAACGCTGCCAGGGTCCATCCCAGCTCTATTCTGTTTTCGGAAAAAAAATGTTTCAATAAAAGCATGGACACCAGTGTACACCGGGTACACACAGAGCGTTTACAGACTAGAGCAGTCACGCATCAGGCAGCCCATCTCTGCCCTCCACGGCCCTTGTTCACTGTCCAAATGCTCACTAGACAGAAACAGAGTAAAGGTGGGGTTACACGTTGCAATATCGTTCCGAAATTGCAATTCAATGGCGCGGGAGCGCGCATTAGTGCATGTTTCTCCCGCATCGCATCGGAGGTTTACACGTTGCGATTTCTGGATCCAACGTCCTTACGATGTCTACACCCCCCAACCCAGGAACGACCATTTAACATGGGAGTGAATGGGTGACGTTGAACTATCACATCGGAGTTGGGCTGTCACACAGCACGATCCGGCTCCAATCTCCATTCAATATCGGGGCATTGGAGAGCACGCTCATTCAATCCTCGATATCGCATTGACATCGTTCCTGCATCGTATTGGACGTTCACACCGTACAACGCAGGAACGATATCGGCTCCAACGATCGAACCACGTGACTTTTCATTGAAATTGGACGCCGATATCGCAACGTGTAAACCCACCTTTAATACCTGTCAAGCCTGCTCACTAATCAATTAAACCTGCTACATCTGTGAAAAGCGCAAATGCAGCCCTCAAAGGGCTGTGGAAACTAGAGATTTATGTTCTGTTTGCATTAAAAACATGTGTTACACAAACTGAAGCAGGCAACATTGAGAAACACTGTTATACCGTTGGAAATATACATTTGACGTTCAATACAATTCCAGTGAGATTATTAGACAAGTTGTATTGTAGATGATTATTTTTATTATTGATCAACAACTATGTTCTCAATCACCCAAAAGACTCATAAATATCAAAGCTTAATATTTTGGCAGTTGGAGTGGGGTTTTTAGATTTGGCTCTTAGGAGGATATCTGTTGTGCAGGTAACTATTACTGTGCAGAATTATTAGGCAACTTAATAAAAACCAAATATATTCCCATCTCACTTGTTTATTTTCATCAGGTAAACTAATATACCGTATATACTCGTGTATAAGCCGACCCGTGTATAAGCCGACCCCCCTACTTTTGCCCCCAAAAACTGGGAAAACTTATTGACTCGCGTATAAGCCGAGGGTGGACTCCAGCACAGGTATACAACCCCCAGCAGTGAGGTATACAGCAGCCTCCCCAGTGGTAGTATACAGCAGCCTCCCCAGTGGTAGTATACAGCAGCAGCCCCAGTGGTAGTATACAGCAGCCCCAGAGGTATATACAGCCCCAGAGGTATATGCAGCTCCAGAGGTATATGCAGCCCCATATGCAGCCCCAGAGGTATATGCAGCCCCAGAGGTATATGCAGCCCCATATGCAGCCCCAGAGGTATATGCAGCCCCATATGCAGCCCCAGAGGTATATGCAGCCCCAGAGGTATATGCAGCCCCATAGGTATATGCAGCCCCAGAGGTATATGCAGCCCCATATGCAGCCCCAGATGCAGCCCCAGAGGTATATACAGCAGCAGCAGCCCCAGTGGTATATACATCAGCAGCCCCAGTGGTAGTAGACAGCAGCCCCAGAGGTATATGCAGCCCCAGAGGTATATGCAGCCCCAGAGGTATATGCAGCCCCAGAGGTATATGCAGCCCCAGATGCAGCCCCAGAGGTATATACAGCAGCAGCAGCCCCAGTGGTATATACATCAGCAGCCCCAGTGGTAGTATACAGCAGCCCCAGAGGTATATGCAGCCCCATATGCAGCCCCAGAGGTATATGCAGCCCCAGAGGTATATGCAGCCCCATATGCAGCCCCATATGCAGCCCCATATGCAGCCCCAGATGCAGCCCCAGATGCAGCCCCAGAGGTATATACAGCCCCAGAGGTATATACAGCCCCAGAGGTATATGCAGCCCCAGAGGTATATGCAGCCCCAGAGGTATATGCAGCCCCAGAGGTATATGCAGCCCCAGAGGTATATGCAGCCCCATATGCAGCCCCATATGCAGCCCCATATGCAGCCCCATATGCAGCCCCATATGCAGCCCCATATACAGCCCCATATACAGCCCCATATACAGCCCCATATACAGCCCCATATACAGCCCCATATGCAGCCCCATATGCAGCCCCAGATGCAGCCCCAGATGCAGCCCCAGATGCAGCCCCAGATGCAGCCCCAGAGGTATATACAGCAGCCGCAGCCCCAGGGCTGTATACAGCCGCAGCCCCAGGGCTGTATACAGCCGCAGCCCCAGGGCTGTATACAGCCGCAGCCCCAGGGCTGTATACAGCCGCAGCCCCGGAGGTATACAGGCCCCCCCATCAAGTTCCAGGGCCCCCCCACCTTGCGCGCAGCCTGTAAAGCAAAATCATACTTGCCAGAGTCCAGTCGCGCCGTCCGCAGCTGCCGACATGACGATCCCGGGCTCCATTCAGCGTCTTCCGGCTTCCGACTTCCTGTGCGCGCGGGCAATGACGTCATTGCCCGCGACTACAGGAAATGCAGAAGACGCTGAATGGAGCCCGGGATCGTCATGTCGGCAGCTGCGGACGGCGCGACTGGACTCTGGCAAGTATGATTTTCCTTTACAGGCTGCGCGCAAGGTGGGGGGGCCCTGGAACTTGATGGGGGGCCTGTATACCTCCGGGGCTGCTGCGGTATGTTTTTATTTTTTTTTATATACTCGCATATAAGCCGAGGGGGGACTTTTCAGCCCAAATTTTGGGCTGAAAAACTCGGCTTATACGCGAGTATATACGGTAACTGCACAAGATTTAGAAATAAACAATTCTGACATGCAAAAACAAAACCCAAAAAATGAGTGCCCAATATAGCCCCCTTTCTTTATGATGACACTCAGCAGCCTCCATCCATAGATTCTGTCAGTTGCTTGATCTGTTTACGACAGGGTGGATTTGATTTAAATCTACCGTATATACTCGCGTATAAGCCGAGTTTTTCAGCCCAAAAATTGGGCTGAAAAGTCTCCCCTCGGCTTATACGCGAGTATATACGGTATATTAAAAAAAAAAAATCTCAAGGGGTAGTATACAGCAGCCCCAGGCCCCCCTCACTTTTTGGCGCCCCCACCTCAGGATGCCCCCCCCCCCGCACGCAGCGCTGCGCTCATACATTACCAGCCTGTCAGCTGTCATCCTCCGGTGGCGGATCGCGGCTCCCGGCTCCGGCTTCCATCTTCTTCTGTGTCTTCCTGCATGTCACATGACCGGCCGGCGTCGCGATGACGTCATCGCTATGAGCCCCGGTCACAATGCAGGAAGACACAGAAGAAGATGGAAGCCGGAGCCGGGAGCCGCGATCCGCCACCGGAGGATGACAGCTGACAGGCTGGTAATGTATGAGCGCAGCGCTGCGTGCGGGGGGGGGGGGGGCATCCTGAGGTGGGGGCGCCAAAAAGTGAGGGGGGCCTGGGACTGCTGTGTACTACCCCTGGGGCTGCTGAATACACCCCTGGGGCTGCTGTGTATATACCCCTGGGGCTGCTGTGTATATACCCCTGGGGCTGCTGTGTATATACCCCTGGGGCTGCTGTGTATATAACCCCTGGGGCTGCTGTGTACATACCCCTGGGGCTGCTGTGTACATACCCCTGGGGCTGCTGTGTACATACCCCTGGGGCTGCTGTGTACATACCCCTGGGGCTGCTGTGTACATACCCCTGGGGCTGCTGTGTACATACCCCTGGGGCTGCTGTGTACTACCCCTGGGGCTGCTGTGTACTACCCCTGGGGCTGCTGTGTACTACCCCTGGGGCTGCTGTGTATATACCCCTGGGGCTGCTGTGTATACCCCTGGGGCTGCTGTGTATACCCCTGGGGCTGCTGTGTATATACCCCTGGGGCTGCTGTGTATATACCCCTGGGGCTGCTGTGTATATACCCCTGGGGCTGCTGTGTATACCCCTGGGGCTGCTGTGTTATACCCCTGGGGCTGCTGTGTATACCCCTGGGCTGCTGTGTATACCCCTGGGGCTGCTGTGTACATACCCCTGGGGCTGCTGTGTATATACCCCTGGGGCTGCTGTGTATATACCCCTGGGGCTGCTGTGTACTTACCCCTGGGGCTGCTGTGTAATACCCCTGGGGCTGCTGTGTATATACCCCTGGGGCTGCTGTGTATATACCCCTGGGGCTGCTGTGTATATACCCCTGGGGCTGCTGTGTATATACCCCTGGGGCTGCTGTGTATATACCCCTGGGGCTGCTGTGTATATACCCCTGGGGCTGCTGTGTATATACCCCTGGGGCTGCTGTGTATATACCCCTGGGGCTGCTGTGTATATACCCCTGGGGCTGCTGTGTATACACCCCTGGGGCTGCTGTGTATACACCCCTGGGGCTGCTGTGTATACACCCCTGGGGCTGCTGTGTATACACCCCTGGGGCTGCTGTGTATACACCCCTGGGGCTGCTGTGTATACACCCCTGGGGCTGCTGTGTATATACCCTTTAGGGCTGCTGTATATACCCTTTAGGGCTGCTGTATATACCTTTTAGGGCTGCTGTATATACCTTTTAGGGCTGCTGTATACTACCACTGGGGAGGCTGCTGTATACTACCACTGGGGAGGCCTGTATACCACACTGCTGGGGGCTGTATTCCTGTGCTGGGGTCCACCCTCGGCTTATACACGAGTCAATAGGTTTTCCCAGGTTTTGGGGGCAAAAGTAGGGGGGTCGGCTTATACACGGGTCGGCTTATACACGAGTATATACGGTAACAGATTTAAATCACTAGTCAGTAAGGCTTGATTTAAATCAGTGATTTAAATCAAAGTTTCTACCTAAAGTAGTTCTTGCTACTTTAACATGCAAGTAGATGAAGATTTTTAGAATCACTTTTTCTATTACTTTTTTTCTCCCCAGTTTAATGGGTTAATCATTCATATTTGGACACCACTGTTCTGTTGTACTTAGGAAGGAGAAAAATAATCCTGACCTTAATAACAATTTAAATAGATTTATTCAACTGAAACAATAACAACATTACAGCATAAGTTATTTGCTTAAACAAACATCCATGTTTGTTAACTAATTTGGCTAAACAAAATATATATATATTTTAAGAAACTTAGACTGTCAGCCCAGGCGACACATGAAAAACTTAAATACTACTGTCCCTGCTGTCCTCTGTAGCTCACTTGTCGTCATCTTCATCATCATCTTCTTCTTTGTTCCTATTCATAATCTGGAAAAGAAAAACAAGCTTTCCTGCTTTATTGGGTCCCAACCGATTTCTCAATTTAGAATGAATGAGTCCAAAGGAAGAGAATATTCTTTCAACGCCTGCAGAAGAAGCTACTGCTGTTAAAAGTGAAATCATTACTTCAATAGTCTCTAAATCCAAGCGCTTAAGTGACTTCCACCAGTTTACTGGTGTGACCTTCCTTAAAATATCTTCAGCAAACATATATTTCTTGAATGGTTCCCCCTTAGCTCTGAGGTTTATTATAGTTGGCATTAAAGATGGATGATTGCTGGATACCCATGTCATAGCTAACTCCTCTTCCTCAGCACTTAGGTTTTGACCCTGATATTGGATATTGACAATATTTGCCAAAAAATGAGCTGGAGTCAGTGCTTGTCCCATTCGTTTGTTTACTGCTTGTAATTTAATTCTGTCCATGTGTAGTTCTGTTTTTAAGTGTTCACTCAGTTCCTTCCAAATTTCAACAGCAATAAAACAGCTATTTTTCTGTATTTTGTTTAAAGCTTGAGAGATGGGTTTCAGGAAGCTCAGCATATGTTCAACATTTCTCTTAAGCCCAATGTTGAGGATTTTGGCCGGGACAGTGCCATCTATTTTATCTCGATTTTCTTCACAAAGTGTCATCAGAATAGGCCAGTTTTTTTATATACTGCTCAAAACAGTCCACCACAGAGTTCCATCTAACATCTTGTGGGAGCGTTAGCTTGTTTCCACCCATCCTTTTCAGAGCTGCTGCAGCAAAATGATTATTACGGAAATATTTGGCAATTTCAACAACATTAGCCTTTATTTATGGAACACTTAAGTCTTTGGCTAAGAGGTGAAGCAAATGAGCACTGCAACCATATGTTATTAGCAGCTTTGTATTCCCTCCCTGCTCTTCTAAATCTCTTCTCATCTTGGATACGTTTGCAGCATTGTCAGTGACTAAACTGCGTACTAGACATTTGAATTTTTGTTCACATGTCGTTATAGCTTTTACTGCCACTTCTTGTAAGTATTCTGCTGTGTGTGCATTTCCTGACGTATCAGTTGTTTGTGCAAGGAAGACTTTACCTTCTTCTGTTGTTATACAAGCACATACAATAGGATCATTGTGGACATTACTCCACCCATCAATACTTAGGGTAACAATTTTACCCTCCAGAGCTGTTGCACATTGCTCCATTTCTCTGTCATACACTTGATCCAGCAGTTTCCCTGCAACATCAGCTCTGCTGGGTGGACTGTATCCTGGTGTCAGTGACTGAACCATATTAATGAAATGTGGGTTCTCAGTCAGACGGAAAGAAGAGTTCGTTGCATAAATAAACTGGGCAATTTTTTCATCAATCAACTCTTTTTCTAATCTGCTAGGTTTGTGATAAGAACTATCTATGGTGGTTCCAGGAGGTAAAGGTTTTTTCTTCCTTTTGGGTGATGGTGATATGTGGCTGTGGGTGTCTGATGATGATGCTGCTGCTAATGAAGCACTATCCTGGATGGATAACTCTGAAACTGTAGAACAGGATGATGGTGATCTTGGAGGTGGATAGTTTCCAGAATCCATGAATTCCCCTAAACAAAAAAAGTCAATGCTGTTATTTTATTGTTTATTATACAATTTCTGCTTATTGTACACAACACATCACTGCCCCTGCCCCAAAAGGAATATTTGTTTTTCTTCATAACTGTACCAAATGACAGTAACATGCAGTAATAATAAGAAATATAATTTTTCTCACACATGACAGTTCAGTCTTTAGAAATAGGATTCAATAAAAATGTTTACCAACCTGAAGATCCTGCCTGTTCAGAAGTGTTTCTTTGGTCATCTTCATCAGCGCACTTCTCATGATGTTGCCTCATTCGCGCCACCAGGCCTTACATCTCTTTGTTGCATCGTTTGCATTTTGCACGCATGCCTGCCTTACCGATAGGCGAAGGAGCTTCTTTAAAATATTCCCAAACTGGGTCTCTTTTACAGCCTGCTGCCATTATAAGGAAAGAATGTAATAAACCTCAGATCGTACACACAAACAGATCCAGACTTGTCTGTCTGTGGCTATGCTGCAGTATTGTGCTCAAAGTATCACTTTCATTTTCTTGTCTGCTTGCCCTTCCTCCTCCTCACACTTAGATTCACATTCTTCTTGTGTTGTGCAGATCTATTCCACTCCAAACAATCAGAAACATATTGTCTAACTTCTTGGACTTGGCACTGAAGGGGTTGATTCTGTATTCATAGGTTTGTAGAACAATAGGATTAAGGTCTTTTTCTCAACTCTGTTCATGTTGTAACATTTTTGCCGTGAAGAAGAGGCTGGGACCTCTGCTGAGTCAAATTCAGTTTTGAGAACTGCGTAAGTAAAGCGAGCGTCTGTGATAATATAGGAGAGAAACTGCCCACTAATCCTACAGAAACCTCTGGAAGAGCATGGCATTGTGAATGTTACACATATACAGCCTTTATTCTACTGAGTTAAACAACTCAGCTTTATCTCATGATGGAAGAACCTTTGGATGGTAAAATATTTTCCTCAAAAAGCAGTTTATTGAAAAAAATCCGATTTAAAATAAAAAAAAAAACAATTGATTTTTATCCACCCTGGTTTACGATCAACGTTGCGTGTAGCAGCCACTACAGCCTCCCAGACACTGTTCCTGCCTGTAGATCTCACATTTTAGGAGGGACCACAGGTTCTCTATGGGGTTCAGATCAGGTGAACAAGGAGGCCATGTCATTATTTTTTCTTCTTTTAGACCTTTACTGGCCAGCCACGCTGTGGAGTAGTTGGATGTATGTGATGGAGCATTGTCCTGCATGAAATGATACCGACATCTTCCTGTACCACTGCTTGAAGAAGTTGTCTTCCAGAAACTGGCAGTAGGTCCGGGAGTTGAGCTTCACTCCATCCTCAACCCGAAAAGGTCCCACAAGTTTATCTTTGATGATACCAGCCCATACCAGTACCCCACCTCCACCTTGCTGGCGTCTGAGTCGGAGTGGAGCTCTCTGACCTTTACTGATCCAGCCTCTGGCCCATCCATCTGCCCATCAAGAGTCACTCTCATTTCATCAGTCCATAAAACCTTTGAAAAATCAGTCTTAAAATATTTCTTGGCCCAGTCTTGACGTTTCTTGTTCAGAGGTGGTGGTTTTTCAGCCTTCCTTACCTTGGCCATGTCCCTGAGTATAGCACACCTTGTGCTTTTTGATACTCCAATAACGTTGCAGCTCTGAAATATGGCAAAACTGGTGGCAAATGGCATCTTGGCAGCTTCACGCTTGATTTTCTTCAATCCATGGGCAGTTATTTTGCGCCTTTTGTGCCCAGCACGCTTCTTGCGACCTGCTGGCTATTTGCCATGAAACGCTTGATTGTTCGGTGATCACGCTTCAAAAGTTTGACAATTTCAAGACTGCTTCATCCCTCTGCAAGACATCTCACAATTGAGGACTTTTCAGAGCCCGTCAAATCTCTCTTTTGACCCTTTTCGCCAAAGGAAAGGAAGTTGCCTAATAATTAAGCACATTTTCTATAGGGTGTTGATGTCATTATGTCAAGCCCACTGGGACAAGGGTACTCGGTACCGGACCTGGTCTGCTACTGGGGAAGTCACGGGTGGTCCCGGTCCGGACCGTGTCCCGGGCTGGCAAATAAAAGGGTGTATTTACAGGGGATTGTCAGTCGTGACCCACTATTTGCGGCCAGTGATGGGGCCTCCGCTGCTGCAGAACCTCCGGGGATGATGTAATGGCTGCGTAGATGGAATAGTTCCAGTGGGTAGAACTGTATTCCCGGGGCAGCGATGATTAGAGTCTATTGTGTAGGGTACAGGCTCGGTGATGAGTGAAATTCACTTACTGGCCAGATGCTGCAGGAATCCTTTCTCGGTGCTGGAGCTGGCAGGCTGTGGCTCTGCAGGTTGCGGCTGTTATAATCCTGTACGGAGGAGAATAGTTCGCAGGCAGAGACACACAAGAGAGTTGGATTCAGGGTTCACCGTGTTTACGTCTTACTTTCTCAAGTTCCAGTTCCAGTTCTTAGTAGGTTACAAGTCTCAATACACGGGCACACTTTCCCCACCGGGTTCCCTTTGCTCTCTGCAGCCAGGTCTCTTTCTCGGTGTCCTTTCCGGGCTGTTAACTCTCTGTGTCTGTGTTCGCTTGGTGTGCGTCTCCGGACAGTATAGCTGTGACTCGGGCCCCTGTGGGTCCTCCTGTTTGTCACTGAGCTGCCTGTCCTTTGGGGTTGGGACCCTAACGTGTAGCTGTGGTCCCCCGTCGGTTGTCTGGAGATGCCGAGTGAAACTACGGTCCCCTTTACAGCAGACACTCTGCTTAGCCCAGCCTCCAGCAGTCCTCCAGTGTGAGGCTCTACCAGGCTCTCTCTACTGTGCCTTCCAGTGTCATAGGAGGGCTACTCCGCCTGCAGTCAGTCGTCTCAGCTGTAAGTCTAGGGCCCGGGTATCACCGTCCCTCTCTGTCCTTTCGCACTCCAGGGGATCTGGCTTCGGATGGACTTTCTCCTCCGGCTCGCACTGGCTCGGTACAGATTCTGCGCTCTTACACCTCACTCTTCCAGGACATGTGATTCCTTCTTCCTGCTCGGCTGGACTCTGCCTCCTGCCATCTCTCGGCATGTGCCGTGCTCCTCAGCCTGCTGCTGGTCTGTGTCTTTGCTGCTCGGCACCCTGGGCCTACTGACTCCTTCCTCCTCCCCCTTCACTATTTCTACTGTCAGTCACCTGACTACGTGTGTGTCCAACCCACTTCTCTAAATCCACCACCCCTCGCCTGCCTAGAGTCTCCAAGCTCAGGGCTGGATGCTGCCCTCTACTGTACGTGGGTTGTGTGGGCAGTGAGGGTGTTGATGTGCAACTGTCGTCCTACCTGCCTGGCTGCAGTTCCCTTTGTGAACTCCTGGACGCAGGGGCGCCACAATTACACCACACCCCTCCTCATTACAGAGATGCACATCACCTGATTTATTTAATTGGTAGTTGGCTCTCAAGCCTATACAGCTTGGAGTAGGACAACATGGATAAAAAGTATTGTGATCAAAATACTCATTTGCCTAATAATTCTGCACACAGTGTACAAGACAAATATTTTAGCTCTGTATGAAAGCTCAAGCAGAGTTAAAGGGAATCTGTCAGGTCAAAAATCCATATGTGACTATCATTTTCTAATTCCTCACTCTAAGATCTCTCTATTTATGTATTTCTATTATTTATACTTCCCCCCTCTATTCTCTATGAACTTCAAAATACAAAGATTAATTCCATCTGTCAATCACAGTGAGTTTTCTGTTGCCCACTCCCCAAGGAATGAATATTCATGCTTCATTACACGCCCTGCCTCCTCTGATCTGTATGTTGTGTGACTCATTTCAGAGTGCAGAAAGTAGGAGGAGGAGGCGTGTGCTCTTAGATGCAGCTCTGACCTCATCATGTCATTGTATTTGAAGAATGTGTTTAGTGTGTGCCTTCTGAGATATTTCTATGTGATTATTAGAATATTTGATCATTTGCTCAGCAGATACACACATTACATGTATGCCCCCTCCAGTGTGTAGGAAGCTAGGAGAATGGCGTCCTCTGGTGCATAGGAAGCTGATGGCGACGTTCTCCCTAGGTATCTGGTCTGTAAAAAGCCAGTAGACCAAGGAGAGCAGCGCTCTCGAGTACATAGGAAGCCAGGAGGCCAAAGATGGCTGCGTCCTACAGTCTGTAGGAAACCAGGAGACCTGGAGAGCGGCACCGTCTGGTGCGTAGGAAGTCAGTCAGGGAGAGCGGCCCCCTCTGATTTTGTAGGAAGCCAAGTAAGGGTATGTGCCCACAGGAAGGTTTTGCTGTGTTTGAGATCAGGTTTTGCCTTGGTTTTATGTAAATCTATGCTAATCTAATCCTGAGTTTTTGGTTTCCAGTAAAACCTATGTGATCAGGGAAAAGCTTAACACACATTGGTTTTTGTTCTCTGGAAACAGTGTAAGGGTATGTGTACACTGCGTTTTCGCTGCGGTTTCTGCATGCACTAAGGCTGCATTCAGAGAAGGTGGCTATAGCCTTTTGATGCCCTTTATACTATGAAATATGCAGTTAGGTAAATGCTCACACTTCTGAAGACCAAACTGCATATTTCATGGTATAAAGGGCATCAAAAGGCTATAGCCACCTTCTCTGAATGCAGCCTTAGTGCTGCAGAAGGTGGCTATTTTAGCTTTTGATGTCCGGGGGGGGTGACAGGTTCGCTTTAAGGCCACGTGCACACGCTGAGTATTTGAGTTTTTTACCTCAGGATTTGTAGGGACTCCGCCTATTGTAGTCACATGGTTGTGACATTACATCAGGTCTCCCAACAAGCTCTAACATGAGGGTGAAATGTTAACTATTAAGGCTACTTTCACATAACGATTTTGAGGGAGCCGATGCTGTCCGATATAATTCGGACAGCATCGGCTCCCTTCTGATGCCTGGAATCGGGTGCCAAATAGGCACCCGATTCCGGCATAAAATCGTTCCCTGCGGGGTGAAAATTTTTTTAAAAAAAATGTTATTCTCACCTCTCCACGAGCCCCCGCCGTCTTCCGCCATCTTCTTGGAGGCTCCCGGTGGCTCCGCAGGCTGCCGGTGTCAGCAGAGGGCTTCCTCTGCCTTATAGGACCTGCGGTGATGTCACAGTCACGTGACCGCGGGTTCACCATGGTAACCCGCGGTCACATGACTGTGACATCACCGCAGGTCCTATAAGGCAGAGGAAGACCTCTGCTGACACCGGCAGCCTGCGGGAGCCACGGGAGCCTCCAAGAAGATGGCGGAAGACGGCGGGGGCTCGTGGAGAGGTGAGAATAAAATTTTTTTTTTTTTTTTTTTTAACCCTTGTGCTCCTAGTTAGGAGCAGTTTTACTGTACTGAGCATGCTCAGTACAGTAAAACGGGGTCCGAGGAGACATCAGATGTTTCCTCGGACCCTTCTCCATAGGGCCCCATGTTATAGGGATCGGACCTAATCGGATGTGCACTAAATGCCATCCGATTTGGTCCGATCCGATTCTGTCAGATTTTATTTTCGGTGCAAAAATCGTAGCAAGCTCCGATTTTTGCACCGATAATAAAATTGGACAGAATCGGATCGGACCAAATCGGATGGCATTTTGTGCACATCCGATTCGGTCCGATGCCCATAGGGCTGCATGGAGGCCAAATTCGGATCCGATGCTGTCCGATTTTGATCGGACAGCATCGGAAATCCGAATATTGTAATGTGAAAGCAGCCTAACCTGCTAAACAGTGTCTGTCCTCCAAGCTGGAGACTGACTGCCTCATTACATAAGGAAATGTGAGGGTATAAATGCTTTTTTTTCCCCTTTCACATTACACTATGAGCTCAGACAGGGATGATTAGACTGGTATACAGCTGCAGCTACAGACAGTGATAGCTGGGGAGGCACAAACTAACTGACAGGTTCCCTTTAAAGGAAAATCTGCAGGTTACAATATCAGGACAGCCTGGCGCACAGGGAATGGTGACTTCCTCACTGCTGTATAGTGCTCAGGAGATATTGGAGAGCGGGGCCCTCTGGCCTGTAAGAAGCCGGGAGACCAGGGAGAGAGCGGTGCCCTCCCGTTTAAGAAGCCAGGAGGCTGGGGAGAGTGGTGCCCTCTGGTCTGTAAGAAGCCAGGAGGCTGGGGAGAGCGGTGCCCTCTGGTCTGTAAGAAGCCAGGAGAATGGGGAGAGTGGTGCCCTCTGGTCTGTAAGAAGCCAGGAGGCCAGGGAGAGCGGTGCCCTCTGGTCTGTAAGAAGCCAGGAGGCCGGGGAGAGCGGTGCCCTCTGGTCTGTAAGAAGCCAGGAGGCCGGGAGAGCGGTCCCCTCTGGTCTGTAAGAAGCCAGGAGGCCGGGGAGAGCGGTGCCCTCTGGTCTGTAAGAAGCCAGGAGGCCGGGGAGAGCGGTGCCCTCTGGTCTGTAATAAGCCAGGAGGCCGGGGAGAGCGGTGCCCTCTGGTCTGTAAGAAGCCAGGAGGCCGGGGAGAGCGGTCCCCTCTGGTCTGTAAGAAGCCAGGAGGCCGGGGAGAGCGCTGCCCTCTGGTCTGTAAGAAGCCAGGAGGCCGGGGAGAGCGGTGCCCTCTGGTCTGTTAGGCTGCTTTCACACAGCGTTTTTGTGCTATCCGAGGGGATCAGACTTTTTGCTGCTCCCCTCGGACAGCATCGGATCCAAACTGATGACTGCAATCGGATGCCAAATAGGCATCCGACCCGATATTTTGCAGCATCAGCTGGATCCTGTCCCTGCTCCTCCTGTCATCTCGTCCCCCTTCTCTCTCCCTCCTGTCACGTTTGTCCCCCTGTGTCTCCCCTCCTTGTCCCCCTCTGTCTCCCCTCTTTGCACCCCCTCTTTGTCCCCCTCTGTCTCCCCTGTGTCTCCCCTCTTTGTCCCCCTGTGTCTCCCCTCTTTGTCCCCCTGTGTCTCCCCTGTGTCTCCCCTCTTTGTCCCCCTGTGTCTCCCCTCTTTGTCCCCCTGTGTCTCCCCTGTGTCTCCCCTCTTTGTCCCCCTGTGTCTCCCCTCTTTGTCCCCCTGTGTCTCCCCTGTGTCTCCCCTCTTTGTCCCCCTCTGTCTCCCCTGTGTCTCCCCTCTTTGTCCCCCTGTGTCTCCCCTCTTTGTCCCCCTGTGTCTCCCCTCTTTGTCCCCCTGTGTCTCCCCTGTGTCTCCCCTCTTTGTCCCCCTGTGTCTCCCCTCTTTGTCCCCCTGTGTCTCCCCTGTGTCTCCCCTCTTTGTCCCCGTGTCTCCCCTGTGTCTCCCCTCTTTGTCCCCCTGTGTCTCCCCTCTTTGTCCCCCTGTGTCTCCCCTGTGTCTCCCCTCTTTGTCCCCCTCTTTGTCCCCCTGTGTCTCCCCTCTTTGTCCCCCTGTGTCTCCCCTCTTTGTCCCCCTGTGTCTCCCCTCTTTGTCCCCCTGTGTCTCCCCTGTGTCTCCCCTGTGTCTCCCCTGTGTCTCCCCTGTGTCTCCCCTGTGTCTCCCCTGTGTCTCCCCTGTGTCTCCCCTGTGTCTCCCCTGTGTCTCCCCTGTGTCTCCCCTCTTTGTCCCCCTCTATCCCCCCCTCTTTGCTCCCCTGTTTGCAGACCTTAAAAAATAAAAAAAAACTTCATTCTCACCTCTCCGCGACACCCGCGCTGCTTCCAGCTTCTCTTCTTCTGATCAACAGGACCTGGCGTGATGTCACAGTCACATGACCGGTTACCGCGGTAACCGGCCATGTGACTCAACTGTGACGTCAGGCCAGGTCCTAGAGGCACAGAGCGCAGGAGGCATCGCTGGATCGTGGAGAGGTGAGAATGAAGTTTTTTTTATTTTTAACCCTTTATTTTCACCAGATGTCACTTCTGCAATGTATGAATATACATTGCAGAAGTGATATTAGATGGCACAGAGCGGTGTTAGTGTACTGAGCATGCTCAGTACACTAACATCGGGTCCGAGGAACGCTCAGCTGTTTCCTCGGATCCTCGCTCCATAGGCCCCATGTTATTTGGCGTGGATCAGGTCGGATCCAATTCGGTCCGATCTGACCCGCTGTGCCAAAAATCGCAGCAGGCTGCGATTTTGGGCACAGCAAAAAAACGGCCAGGATCGGATCCGACAAAAATCGGATGCCAATAAGGCCAAATCCGATGTGATCCGTGCCCATAGGATAACATGGGGCCAAAATCGGATCCGTGGCTGTCAGTTTTACAACGGACAGCCACGGATCACAAAAAAACGCTGTGTGAAAGCACCCTAAGAAGCAAGGAGGCTGGGGAGAGCGGTGCCCTCTGGTCTGTAAGAAGCAAGGAGGCTGGGGAGAGCGCTGCCCTCTGGTCTGTAAGAAGCCAGGAGGATGGGGAAAGCGGTGCCCTCTGGTCTTTAAGAAGCCAGGAGGATGGGGAAAGCGGTGCCCTCTGGTCTGTAAGAAGCCAGGAGGCTGGGGAGAGTGGTGCCCTCTGGTCTGTAAGAAGCCAGGAGGCCGGGGAGAGCGGTGCCCTCTGGTCTGTAAGAAGCCAGGAGACTGGGGAGAGCGGTGCCCTCTGGTCTGTAAGAAGCCAGGAGCCCGGGTAGAGCGGTGCCCTCTGGTCTGTAAGAAGCCAGGAGGCTGGGGAGAGCGGTGCCCTCTGGTCTGTAAGAAGCCAGGAGGCTGGGAGAGTGGTGCCCTCTGGTCTGTAAGAAGCCAGGAGGCTGGGGAGAGCGGTGCCCTCTGGTCTGTAAGAAGCCAGGAGCCCGGGTAGAGCGGTGCCCTCTGGTCTGTAAGAAGCCAGGAGGCTGGGTAGAGCGGTGCCCTCTGGTCTGTAAGAAGCCAGGAGGCCGGGTAGAGCGGTGCCCTCTGATCCGTAAGAAACTGGTACAATGCTCAGGCTGAAAATACACTTGTGTGCACCTCCCCTCAGACTGTAGCGGTGGTCTGCATGATTGACCAGCGCTCCATTCATTAGCGTTTTTTGGCAAGTCCATACAGAATGAATGTAGTGAGTGGTGGTCTGCGATTGGTGCAGGTTCCATCTCCCACCATCAGTAGGCGCCAGGCTGGTGTGGTAATCCACAGGCGATCCTGTAAGTAGGTACAATGCAGTGATTGGAGCGAGCTCTGGTTTCTGCTTTATAACACAGCAGACAGCTGCGTTGTATGGAGCAGGCTCAGTACCTGAGCGAGCTCCAACCATTATGGTACCTTTACATGCCGCTACCGAAAGGTAGAAACTGGCAGGTGTCGGAGACAATTGTACCTTTTACCTTCAAAACACCGCGCAGTGGCGGCGTGTAATTCGGGTTGTTGCCACCTGTCTCTTTGGATACCTGTGTTTCAGCCGTGCTGAAAAACAAGCAGGTATAATCCCTATGGTAGCGGCGTGTAATCGGGGCACAGGTACGGTATTTGAGTTACCTGGGGCGTGCCACAGCGTCATGTATACCACTCCCCATCAGCTATGATTGGTGGGGAGTACTGTGTACCCATTGGCTGTCCCTGCACAGGGCGGCATATTTAACGAGCTGACCAGTCACAATACACATTTGCTATAACGTCATGTATTAGCCAGCCTCCCTACGCTGGCTGGCCAATCATGATGTTATTGCATTGTCCAATCACTGTACGAGCGTCGCGTAATACACTACTCTGTCACACCTATGTAGTTACGGCGCACAATATGTACGCCCATATTCCCTTGTGGTAGCGGCGTGTAAATCAGGGAAGGTGCTCCACAGAAGGTAACCTGCTGCACCCGTCGGCACTTCCAGGGATCGAAAATACCTACTGTAGAGCACCTTGTGGCGGCGTGTAAATGCGGTATCAGGCACCGTTAGGAACCGTTGAAACGCGCGCGTGCATGTGCGATACCTGGTGGTTTCTACCTTTCGGTAGCGGCGTGTAAAGGTACCATTACTGATTTCCCAGGTCAGCCATTTATTGATCGGTTGTGACAGTAATCCCAAATCTACACTTTTCTAGCTGTCAGAGCATGCTGGGAATTGTAGTTTCACAGCAGGTTCAGGATCATAGGCTCATTTCAATCCTTTCCGCTATCTATTAGCAGAACTATAGTCTCACTGCTGTAACAGTAAAGATTCTCTTCTGTCTCTTGAATTGACTCTTCTTTCCAACAGGAAGGATTCTTTACTGTTAGTAGATGTCGCTTTCCAGCTCCCCACCCTGTCAGAAGGGAACAGTTTGCCCTTCCCCCACCTCTCCTGCTTTTGGAATTTGTGTAACTCTTTGTACTTGGCAGCTGTATTTTTAGCTGACTGAGAAACAGGCAGACAAGGGTGGGGATGGGAGTCTGAGGCAGAAGAGGAGGAGCGGAGAGTTGCTGGAGGAGATCGGCATCAGGTTACTTCAGCTGCTGCGGAGGAGGAGAGCGGCATCAGATTTCTGCAGCTGCGGAGGAGGAGAGTGGCACCAGATTGCTGCAGCAGTTGCGGAGGAGAGTGGCACCAGATTGCTGCTGCGGAGGAGAGCGGTATCAGATTGCTGCAGCAGCTGCTGCGGAGGAGAGCGGTATCAGATTGCTGCAGCAGCTGCTGCGCAGGAGAGTGGCATCAGATTGCTGCAGCAGCTGCTGCGGAAGAGAGTGGAATCAGATTGCTGCAGCAGCTGCTGCGGAGGAGAGTGGCATCAGATTGCTGAAGCAGCTGCTGTGGAGGAGAGTGGCATCAGATTGCTGCAGCTGCTGCGGAGGAGAGCGGCATCAGATTGCTGCAGCAGCTGCTGCGGAGGGGAGCTGCATCAGATTGCTGCAGCAGCTGCTGCGGAGGGGAGTGGCATCAGATTGCTGCAGCTGCTGCGGAGGAGAGTGGCATCAGATTGCTACAGCAGCTGCTGTGGAGGAGAGTGGCATCAGATTACTGTAGCAGCTGCTGTGGAGGAGAGTGGCATCAGATTGCTACAGCAGCTGCTGTGGAGGAGAGTGGCATCAGATTGCTACAGCAGCTGCTGTGGAGGAGAGTGGCATCAGATTGCTACAGCGCTACAGCAGCTGCTGTGGAGGAGAGTGGCACTCAGATTGCATCAATCAGCAGCTGCTGTGGAGGATAGTGGCATCAGATTGCTGCAGCAGCTGCTGCGTAGAGGGCTCAGATGCTGGGATGCAGATGCTAGCATGCGTAGGAGAGCGCATCAGATTGCTGCAGCAGCTGCTGCGTAGGAGAGCGGCATCAGATTGCTGCAGCAGCTGCTGTGGAGGAGAGCGGCACCAGATTACTGCAGCAGTTGCTGCGGAGCGGCCGGCGGCACTGACTGCTCCCTCTGCACGTGCTCAGACGACCGAGGCCAAAGATCTCCCAGGTATCACCCCAAATGAGCTGGATGATCACCTTAAAGTACTAGTGATACTCTATCTGGATTCTTGGAACTTTCTGATACCAGTTATTAACTACCATACTTTTACATAGTAATGAGGGTGAGGGGGTAATTTTTCTATTTATTTTTATTATTTTTGGTTTAATTCTTTCATTAGACTTTTTGGAACGTTCTGATACCAGCTATGCAGTTTTTAACCATATTGTAAATGATGGAGGAGGAGATTTTATTTATTTTATCTCTCTGAAATATTTATTTACTTTTTATAGTTTTAACTTTATTTTTTTTTTGTAAATATATATTTACCTTTTATTTTTATATTTTTATTTATTATATATAATATATATTATGTGCCGTATATACTCGTGTTTAAGCCGACCCGTGTATAAGCCGACCCCCCTACTTTTGCCCCCAAAACCTGGGAAAACCTATTGACTCGTGTATAAGCCGAGGGTGGACCCCAGCACAGGTATGCATCCTCCCCAGTAGTATACAGCAGCAGCCCCAGTGGTAGTATACAGCAGCAGCCCCAGTGGTAGTATACAGCAGCAGCCCCAGTGGTAGTATACAGCAGCAGCCCCAGTGGTAGTATACAGCAGCAGCCCCAGTGGTATATACAGCAGCAGCCCCAGTGGTAGTATACAGCAGCAGCCCCAGTGGTAGTATACAGCAGCAGCCCCAGTGGTAGTATACAGCAGCAGCCCCAGTGGTAGTATACCGCAGCATCCCCAGTGGTAGTATACCGCAGCATCCCCAGTGGTAGTATACAGCAGCAGCCCCAGTGGTAGTATACAGCAGCAGCCCCAGTGGTAGCATACAGCAGCAGCCCAGTGGTAGTATACGCAGCAGCCCCAGTGGTAGTATACAGCAGCAGCCCCAGTGGTAGTATACCGCAGCAGCCCCAGTGGTAGTATACCGCAGCAGCCCCAGTGGTAGTATACCGCAGCAGCCCCAGTGGTAGTATACCGCAGCAGCCCCAGTGGTAGTATACAGCAGCAGCCCCAGTGGTAGTATACAGCAGCAGCCCCAGTGGTAGTATACAGCAGCAGCCCCAGTGGTAGTATACCGCAGCAGCCCCAGTGGTAGTATACCGCAGCAGCCCCAGAGGTATATACAGGCCCCCCCATCAGTATACAGGGGCCCCTCCTTGCTGCTGCAATGCTGTAAAGGAATACATCATTATAATTATCCCTGCCGCTGTCCCGCCGCCGCCATCGCGCTCCTCCGGCTTCATCCGGCTTCCTCCTCTGGCGCACAGACAATGATGTCATTGCCTGTGCCCACCGGAGGAGGAAGCCGGATGAAGCCGGAGGAGCGCGATGGCGGCGGCGGGACAGCGGCAGGGATAAGTATAATGATGTATTCCTTTACAGGATTGTGGCAGCAAGGGGGGGCCCTGTATACTGATAGGGGGGGGGCCTGTGTAATGATGGGGGCGGGCGGCCTGTATACTGTATACAGTGTATACAGTGACTCGCGTATAACCCGAAGGGGGGACTTTTCAGCCCAATTTTTGGCCTGAAAAACTCTGCTTATATGCGAGTATATACGGTATATATATAATTTTTTATAAATATGTTATATATAGTTACCACCTTTTATATTTTTTTTTACATTTATTTATTTATTTACTTTCTTTGCCCTCATGCTATATACTGTTTTGCAGTATCATCTTACATAATTGCTGTGGATGTCCCAGATAAACGCCACTTCATTGGCCAGCTGTGGTCAGCTGACTGGCACCTGAAAGACAGAAAAATAAAAAGCGGCCGCCATATTGGCACACCCAAGTGAAGGCTGTCAGTTATAAATGGCCCGGAGCCACTGCCCAGTTTATAGGCCCCCAGCAGTGAAATAACATTGTCACTCACTGTCACTGTCAGACACGCTGCAGTTACTGCCCAACCTCTTACATTACACTGGCTGGAGCTGCTGCAGAGACTCTTACATAAAACTTATATACAGGCCAGAGCTGCTGCAGTACTTCGTAGTTAACACTGTAAGTCAGATAGTGCCTGGAGCTGCTGCTGGACATCGTATATAAAGCTGTGAGGCATATACAGTCATTTGTCCATTATTTCAATTATGTTTACTTAAAGGGAATCTGTCAGGTCAAAAATCCATATGTAAATGCTATCATTTTGGAATTCCTCTCTCTAAGCTCTCTCTATTCATATGTTTATATTATTTATGCTTCCCTCCTATCCTGTGTAAACTGCAAAAGAAAAGATTAATTCCATCTGTCAATCACAGTGAGTTTCCTGCTGCCAACTCCCCAAGGAATGAATATTCATGCATCCCTACACTACAGTGCCCTGCCCTCCTCTGGGTCTGTATGCTCTGTGATTCATCGCAGAGGAGAATAGAGGGGGGAGGAGGTGTGTGCTCTTAGCAGATCTGATTTTAGCAGATCTATCTCTGAGATCTTCATTCATTGTATGTATCTGAGGCATGTGTATAGTGTGTGCTCTCTGAAATATTTCTTTGTGTTTATCTGAACATTTGCTCAGCAGATGCACACGTTACATGTATGCGGGAAAACATGTTCATACAAACAGAAATCTTTTACAGATAGCACAGACTGTTGTGATGTTACCCAGCAGCCTGCAGAAGCCTGAGAGATTCAGTGTAACTTCAGCAGAGGGGAGGGATAGAATACCAGCTTGGATAGGCGTGGATATTTAAATAACACTTACATACTGTGATACTCAGACTGATCAGAAGCCATGTCAATTACTTTTACAGGGTGTGCAGGTGCCTATAGCAAGAGAACTACACAGGGTACATTAATGATTTTTACATATTCTGAAAGGTCTGTCAAGGTACTATTTAAGGGTAATATTAGTATCATACTGAAAAATGACCTGACAGAGTCCCTTTAAACTTCCAGTATCTATGCCAACATGGGCCGTGCTTTGAAGTACCCCACTGACATTGAAAGGAAAGCAGCAGTAGCACTCCGCCAAAGGCAACGCCGCAAAAACGAGACTACTGAACAAAGACGGCATCGGCTTGAGCAAGCCAAGGAATATAAGCATAGGCGCATCGCAGATGAGTCCCCTGACTCTAAAGCCATTAGATTGGCAAAGAATGCCAAATGGCACCGACAGTACCGCCACGATAAAGCTTCCATCTCAACTGCAATACCACGCTCACAAGATGTGCCATCGCAACAAGCCGGTGACACTACAACTTCAAGGTGTATGGAGTTAACTCATAATGCTTTATCCCAAGGCAATCTACGTCAGGAACAATCTTCATTGGCCACAGCAAGGACACTGTCACACAATGCAGCAGCACAGCAGCGTCATTGTCAATCTCCACCTGAAATTCAGAGAGAAGTACCACATCAACGACTAACCTCCATCCATCAGAAACCAAATCGCATAGAGAATGTAAGACTTGCACTACAACTACAAGCAAAAAATGCTACCCATGATGAGCATAGCATTCCAGGACACAGCTGCGGAGCCTTGGACCATCCATGTCAAAGGGGCCAATCTATGAATTGTGGAGCGGAGACGCCTCCCGATGGAACGTTTACACAGTGCTGTCAGAAGGGTAAAGTCTGTCTACCCATATTACAGTACCCAGAAGTGTTTAAAAGGTGGATGAAAGGAGAAAGTGAATACAGCAAGAATCATTAACATACTTCATCAGGCCCCTATCTAGTCTACTTACACAATGGCCTTGGATGTCCCCGATAAACACCACCTCATTGGCCGGCTGACCGGTACCCGAACTGTCAGTTACAAACAGCATCCGGATGTGCCCGATAAAACGACACCTGATTGGCCACCTGAAAAGGAAAAAACCTTATGGCCGCCATATTGGCACACCCAACTGATGGTTGTGCCAAGATGGTGGCCACTAGCGGGAATGCACATTGGATGGGGTACACCGTGCTGTACCGCTAACGGCGACACATGCTGCTGCTGTTCTCTGCCATTGCCAGAATTGCTTCTGCCTCAGAGCCCACCCTGATCGCAACGTCGGGTCCCTTTTAAATGTGCCCGCCATGTTTGTACACTTGGCCGTTACTGTGCATGACAGGGTGAACAAACATGTCTACGGTGTCAAGTCATGAGCCCTTTGTCATCCTCACCTCACCAGCCTCAAAATATATGACACCACCACCGCACAAGCCCGCCCCCAGCACCACAGAGTCCACCCCCAACTTGACGTCAACAAGGACGCCACTGCCACAGAGCCCGCCCCCAGCACCACAGAGTCCACCCCCAACTTGACGTCAACAAGGACGCCACTGACACACAGCCTGTCCCCAGCACCAGAGAGTCTGCTCCCATTGTGACGCCAACAAGGACGCCACTGCCACAGAGCCTGCCCCCAGCGCCACAGAGTCCGCCCCATTGTGATGTCAACAAGGATGCCACTGCCACAGAACCTGCCCCACAGCGCCACAGAGTCCGCCCCATTGTGACATTTAGAAGGACGGTACTGCCATTCAAGCCCATTCTCAGTTCTACAGAGCATGCCCCCTTTGTGATGTCAACAAGGACGCCACCACCGCATGAGCCTGCCAACATCATGTCATTACCACCCTCACACACACACACAACTATGCCACTGCCGCACAAGCGCGTCCCCATCGTTAAGTCACCGCCCTCCCATTGTGATAGCATTGGGCATCCATGTTTTTCTCGTAATAATCACAGTCTCCTATGTACCAACATGGCTGGTGCAGGGCACCAGCATGCTTCAGGCTACAATTTTGACCCCTCCCCAGGTCAACTGCCAGGTTTGATGCAGGCTCAACTTCTGAGGGGAGGGGGGTAGGGGTGACGGATGATTCAACATATCCAATATCAGTAAGAGGTTTGGGGAGTTAACCCCTTTAAACATCAGAGATGGACTGTGTCATCTAAGGTGTTACAGTTGTGTGTTTTTTTTTTTTTTTCTTCTTATCCTCTGCAGCCATGGAAGACCCGGAGATGGCAGAACTGGAGAACATGGTGGTGGAAGAGCTGGGCATATCCATGAAGGAGCTTCGTGAGTTCATAGACCGAGAGGTGGAGAAGAACGAGCTAGTGAAGCAGAAGAAAGCCCAACTGCTGGAGCTGGAGGAGCTGGTGAAGCGGAAGGAGGAGGAGGTAGCCGGGGTGGACAGTCTGTATGACAACGCGTCCAGGTGAAGGCTCTGTATGCAGCACGAGATTGAGGACCCACAGCACCACTCACTGTGTAGTGGACACTCTCAGTACTGCAGTGAGTGAGACTTAAGCTTGTCGTCTTCTTTTCAGGGCTCTGGATAACTGCGAGTCGTTGGTGAAGACCCTGTACAACGAGATGGGTATCATCTACAAGGAGAGCAGCTCGGACGAGGAGTCCTCCAAACCGGTGGAAGTCATCGAAATTCCAGACGAGGACGACGACGACGTAGTGAGCCTTGGATCAGGTAAGCGAAAATGGCTATAACCTCTCCTGTTGGAAAGTCCATCACAGTACCAAGGGGAAAAAAAGTAACAAAAAAATGTTTTTTCCTTTTCTTGTAGTGGATGAAGATATTAGTAGGACGCCAAAGGAAAAGAATCTGGTGAGTGTCTTATCATCGCTGCTGTAAAAGGGACCTCTCACTTTTTGGCATTTGATTCATATTATCGCCCTTAAGAGACTTCTGAAAAACAACATGGCAAATATTCCTTTTGATATGAATGTTTTTATCAATATATATTTCTTATGAAGTGTTTGGTTATATAATTGTTTTGCACATGCATGTTCATATTTTTCAGTGTGTGTGTGTATGTATGTAGCGTGTATAAGTATAGTATTATAAAATATAATATATAATATATAATGTATATATGTCAAAAAATAGAAAAATACTGGGCACTCTAGGGACTAGCTAGGGGTCAAGCCAAACTTGTGTGTGACCCTCCAATGCAGCCGCTGTGCGGTGTTGCACGCTTTTCTTCAGAGTTATAATCTATATACATGTGTAAGACAAAGACAGCGGCACTCACCAAAGATGAACTTGAATTTCTTTATTTAATTGTGCTTCTCGTGCATCAATCAAAGATCAGTCAGCGTGGTAGGGGAGTGAGGGGCGGCGGATGACGTCTCCTCACTCCCGCTACCCCGCTGACTGATCTTTGATTGATGCACGAGAAGCACAATTAAATAAAGAAATTCAAGTTCATCTCTGGTGAGTGCCGCTGTCTTTGTCTTACAAGTGTGTGTGTGTGTGTGTGTATATGTATATGTCTATTATATAAATGTCTTAGGGTTTTTTGTGTCTGTCGCCAAAATCGCGCGCCAGACATAGGCCGCTGAGCGCAGAATATGCAAATAGGCGCGAGAATTCAAAGTTCGAATTTCGCGCCTATTTGCAGCCCGGCAAGAGCCGCTGCTCATGTCGCTCCCCACGGCCCCCCCTCCCTCTGCCCCTCCGCTCCCCGCGGCCCCCCTCCCTCTGCCCCTCCGCTCCCCGCGGCACCCCCTGGCCCCCCGTCACCCCTTCCCACCCCCCGCTTCTCCACGGTGATGATAAAAACAAAAATAAAAATACTTACCCTCCGCCAGTGCGCTATGTGTTCTAGCTTCTACAGGGCTTGAGGACCTGTCGTTGCCTGAGAAACCGATTAGCTGATCGGATTCCCAGGCAACGACCGGTCCTTTCCTGGGAGCTACAAGACGGAGGTGGAGCGAGCCAGCGGAGGGTAAGGTTATCACCGTGGAGGAGCTGGGGGGGCCGCGGGGAGCGGAGGAGGGGCAAGAGCAGCGGAGGGGGGCAGGAGGAGAGCCTCCATCCTGCTTCCCCCCGTATCCATCTTGCCCCCCCACCCCATCCATCTTGCCCCCCCCCCCCGTATCCATCTTGCCCCCCCGTACCACCTGCCCCCCGTATCCATCCTGCCCCCCCCCGTACCATCCTGCCCCCTCCCGCTACCATCCTGCCCCGCTGGCTCTATCCTGACCCCCCTGCATCCATCTCTCCCCCCCCAGGTCCATCCTGCACCCCCACCACCATCCTGCCCCCCGCCACCATCCTGCCCCGCCGGCTCCATTAAACAGAGCTTTTTTTTTCTCCCAGAAATGTCTGTTTAGCCCCGCCCCCTGAGGGGTGGAGCCAAACGGCAAGTTCTGGAAAAAAAAAAAAGCTGCTGAAGAGGGAGAGAATGATTGGCAGCGGTGGGCAGATTACACATGCAGGGGGTGTGAATCTGCCCTTGGCTCCTGCCCCTAGCATCTCCATCTCCTTAATGGCTGGAGCATGTAAGTTTTCTAAGTGTATTATCTCGGGGTACAGGGGGGCTCAAGTGCTGGGGGACCCCTTGTCTGGATGCTGCAGACATGCTGCATCCTGTGCTGTAATTAGATCACCATGCCTGGTTTGGTGACAGGTCCTCTTTAAAACTTTGCTTCCGTCAAAGAATGCTTCCTGTATTATTTAATGAAGCTGCCAGTTGAGGAGCTGTGAAGCATTCATTTCTCAAACTAGAGACTTAATGTGCTTGTTTTGTTGCTCAGTTGTGCAGCCACTTCTCTTTCTACTCTGGTTAGAGCCTGTTTGTGCTCTCCTCTGGAGGGAGTAGTACACACCGTTGTAGAAAATCTTCAGTTTCTTGGCAATATCTCACATAGAATAGCCTTAATTTCTAAGAGTAAACGACCCTTATTGAAGAGGCATGTTTATACTCCATATAATTTAAGAGACGCCTCTATTACATGGACAAGACTAGTCGCACCTCAGGCACAAATGAAAATCATGCATACAAAACGACCATATGTCTTATGCAAACACTTCAACATTTTATTATTAAAATTGAGTTAATATAAAGGGACAATACACAACAGAAAAAAGCAGCATCCAGTTGGTGGGGAACACCAGAACCTGAGGTAGTTGTTGTAGCAAAAGTGCAAGTTACAGAGCAGGATATCAAAGCACTATACACTGAACAGGGTTATAGTATATAATACATGAGATAAATATGCATCATATCCTCACATATATTCATATTGGATATGTATAGACAGTGTATACAATACATATAGCAGCAGCATCATTATTGTAGTAGTGTAGATCAGCACACTGAGTTAATCAACACATGCTAAACAGAAGCATAGATTCATTGCTACCAAGGTGCATTGAGTATCGTATATAGCAGTCAAACAGGGTACAAGTTACCATAGAAGTCTGTAGGTTATGGTGCCGCCGACCCCTACGGCCGTTTCGGCTTCCTTCGTTCGGTGTATAGTACTTTGGTGTCCTGTTTTGTATATTGCACTTTTGTTACAACTACCTCAGGTTCTGGTGTTCCCCACCAACTGGATGCTGCTTTTTCTGTTATGTATTGTCCCTTTATATCTGGATTTTAAACTGGTCCCTAAACTGGATTTTAATAATAAAATGTTGAAGTGTTTTGCATAAGACATATGGTCGTTTTGTATGCTGATTTTCATTTCTAAGAGCAAGAATAGACTGTCGATTTTCACATGAAAGTTCTCTTTCTCCTTCGCCTCATTGGGGGACACAGGACCATGGGTGTTATTCTGCTGTCCTCTAGGAGGAGACACTATGCAGAATCTGTCAAAGGGTTAAAAGGCTCCTCTGCCGTATACACCTGTGGAGCAGGAAGTGCTTTACCAGTTTTTGCTTAGCGTCGTTAAGAGGAACACTAAATTTTATTTCTCTTAAAAAATGTTTTTGTTTTTTTGGATTTTTTTCCTTAAAGATGAAGAAAAGTGGGTCTCTGGAGAGACTCCCGGCATGCTCCTTTCTTGGCCCCCCACTTTTGTGGGAGCCTGGTTGAAGTTGAGAGGTCGATCCACATGCCGCTCCCTCCTCTGCATCCCACAGTTGGAGTGCTGGGTTGAGGTCGAGATGATGGTCCTCCTTCCCCGGGTCCCCACTTTTGGGGTCTCTGGGTTGAGGTCAAGGACAAGCAAGGGCCCTCTGACGGTGGACGGCAGCATACCTCCCTAATCACCCCGCATGGGGTTCTTGGGTCAAGACATTGTAGGTAGGGCACTAACAGGCTGTACGGACACAGCGGCACGAGAAAGGACAGGAGCCTCAGCTCTGTTGGGTGCTCCTGAAGGGGCCGGGGGGCACATTATATGCGGCCAGGTCACAGGCCAGGGGCACAGGCTGTCTGTGCTCCTCCAGCAGCCGACACCTGCATTGGCAGCAAAGCGCAGGAGAGCCAGCATTCTGGATGCTTCTGCGACTGGCAGCAACATGCTAGCGTGGTGGGGCACAGGAGGTCTGGCGGGGTCTGAGTTCATTCTGACCCTTTCTCGGACCTCCGCGCTGACCGGGTCTCCTTCCCGTCATGGGCTTGCTAATCCAGGCCGCGGCTTCGGCCTAGCGCGAAGCTGCTGCCTTTTTGTCCGGCCCGCCCCTCCCGAATGATAAAAGTGACGCGGCCAGCGTCCTAGAAAGGGGCAGTACAAAGTCACAGCCCCATCAGCAAGGGGGAGGGATACAAGGCAGTCACATCAGCAAGGGGCTGCCTAGCCTCGTATGGGCTGCAGGGAGTGATTCCCTCCTTGCAATTGTTCCTGTGTTAGCCGCCCATCCCCCCACCCCCCTTATCTCAGCTCACACAAGCCACAGATGCTGGCTAAGGGGCCTTTCACACTTGCGGTTTTTCATGAAAAACCTGATACTTACAGGATTTATTTTTTTGCCCATTTACTTTAATGATTTCAGTAAAAAACCTGAAGCAACAAGATTCTACCTGAAACCTAAGCTGTGTGCAGACAAACAAGGCACACACTGCACAGTTTATAGTGCTACAGTAGCCAAACATGTGTTTTCACTACACGTCAGTGCTGCCTGGTGTACAGGCACACATATCCTAATACATGTAGGACGGCTGGCCAGTGTGTGGACGGACACTGGCCCATACCCCTGTGGGCATGGGGGCACATATATAGAGAACAACCAATAACCAATAAGGGTACAATAACACTGAGACCCTCACAAACACTGGGAGCCCAACGGTGGTTCTTCCCTGCCATGATCACCAAGCACACACTAGTGTAACGAGTAACTGGCTTTTGCAGCCTTACAGTGCATGTCCTTGCATTATCTCCCACCAGCAGACTGACATACAGCACAGCCTGCCAGGCCCTATAGGCACGACCGCTCTGCAATGCCCCTCATTAGTCTCCGGCTTCCCTAATAGGCACTACTAACATTTTAATAGGAGGTATCACAGCATCTGCTGTGCTGGGGTACAATAAACAGCAATCGCTCTAAGCCACACACTCAGGGGCTTTAGGAAGTACAATACGCACTGCATCGCTGTGTGACAGGTTACCAATGGAAACGTCAAGACGGCCAACAGTGATATACCATGGTTCACCTTGTCTCCCGTATGTACACCATGTAACGAGCATCATACTGCTACGAATAGCAGTGGAGGGTCCTAAGGCAGGGAACTGTTTTCTACAGTAGTAAGCACATCCCTAATGCCCGAACTGGGACAGGCTAAGGTTCGCTGTCCAGCACACGGCCTACCACAAGTATGAGTTATGTCCTACAACCGTAACTAATGCAGCTACCTGTTGGTGGACATATCCAACCTTATGGCTTTACCATAGGGGTAGCTAGGTTAAAGTGAGGCACCGAGAAGGCTTTTCCTCGGGGCACTCAACGTTGGCGCAGCACAGGATATTCAAACATATCAATGACTCGTCCAACATACTCCTCCCCGGGCCCCCACACAGCAGAGACAACTAGGTTCGGGTGGACTTAATACAAGTTTACCTTACAGATTCCTTCCTCAGCCCCTCACTGTTGGACAGCCCAGTTGAAGTTGATGTAGCCTGCAATTACTCAACACATGTAAGGCGTCCCAGGACAGGTTGTCAGTTCTGTAATCATGTAACCGCTGACAAGCCATGTGAGAACTGTAGCAAGGCACACTCCCCCCCCCCCCCCAGGGCAATAGGGCGGGTGCTGTGTCCCCCAATTAGAGGCTAAGAGAAAAGGAATTTACAGTGAGTACACAAAATTCTCCTTTTTTTCTAGCCATTTTGAGAGTTTCATAGAACAAACAAATGTAATGCTCCAGATTCTCAACTAGCTCAAAGGAAGGTCAATTTTATAACTTCTCTAATCAGCCAAACTGTTTTCAGCTGTGCTAACATACTTGTGCAAGGGTTTTCTAAACCTCCATTAGCCTTCTCATACAGTTGGCAAACACAATGTACCATTAAAACACTGGAGTGGTGGTTGTTGGAAATGGACCCCTATACACCTATGTAGATATTGCATTAAAAACCAGATGTTTGCAGCTAAACGGGCGTGGGTCATGCAATCCGAATCTTATTTAAAAATACATAAATAAAATATAAATTACCGAGGTGGGGGGCTGCAGTGGTGCCAGATGCAGTTTTGCAGGATCCATTGAAGGTACGGGCTCAGCTGTGGGCTCGGTGCTGCGGTGGTGTTTGGTGACCGGAGTAGCGGTGGGGACCACCATTTTCCATGTGTCTACGTGTATGGATGGAAGCGGCGGCTCGCGCTCTAGTGGCCAGACTTCAAGAAAATAGCTGCGCAGGCGGCACATGCACAGATCGACATTCGCGGGCATTTTCTTGAAGTCTGGCCACTAGAGTGCGAGCTGCCGCTTTTATCCATAAATGTAGACACATGGAAAATGGCGGCCCCCACCGATACTCCGGTCACCGTACACCCCCGCAGCATCGGGCCCACAGCTGTGCCCCACCCTCAGTGGATCCTGCAAAACTGCCTCCGGCACAACTGCTCCACCACCGCAGCCCCTCCCCTCGGTAAGCCATGGTGGATCTGGGCTTTGGGGGGAGGGGGAGGTGCTATATACCCAGAAGGGGGGCTGTATACTCAGATGGGGGGTTATAATGAGCGTGCTATGTACCAGGATAAGGAGGCTATATACACAGATGGGGGGGTATGTACTTTTGGATAAGGAGACTATATACCCAGGTAAGGGGGCTGTATACCCAGATGAGGGGGTATGTACCAGGATGGGGGGATATATATATACTAGCTGTGAGCCCGATGCAAATGCATCGGGTGTCTAGAATGTGCATTAATTTGATTATAGTAGTTATAGCTGGTGTGAGGACTTTTCGGGGGGGTGTGAATAGTTTTTGGGGGGTCACATACTTTTTTTGGGGGGTCACATACTTTTTGGGGGGGGTCACATACTTTTTGGGGGGGGTCACATACTTTTTGGGGGGGGTCACATACTTTTTTTTTGGGGGTCACATACTTTTTTTTTGGGGGTCACATACTTTTTTTTTGGGGGTCACATACTTTTTTGGGGGGTCAGATATTTTTTTGGGGGGGTCACATACTTTTTTGGGGGGGTCACATACTTTTTTTGGGGGGTCACATACTTTATTGGGGGGGTCACATACTTTTTTTGGGGGGGTCACATACTTTTTTTGGGGGGTCACATACTTTTTTTGGGGGGTCACATACTTTTTTGGGGGGGTCACATACTTTTTTTGGGGGGTCATAATTTTTTTGGGGGGTCACATAATTTTTTTGGGGGTCACATACTTTTTTGGGGGGGGTCACATACTTTTTTTGGGGGGTCACATACTTTATTGGGGGGGTCACATACTTTTTTTTGGGGGTCACATACTTTTTTGGGGGGGTCAGATATTTTGGTTTTTTTTGGGGGGTCACATACTTTATTGGGGGGTCACATACTTTTTTTGGGGGGTCACATACTTTATTTGGGGGGTCACATATTTTTTTGGGGGGGTCACATACTTTTTTTGGGGGTCACATACTTTTTTTGGGGGGTCACATAATTTTTTTGGGGGGTCACATAATTTTTTTGGGGGGTCAATACTTAGGGTCACATACTTTTTTTGGGGGGTCACATACTTTTTTTGGGGGGGTCACATACTTTTGGGGGGGTCCAATACTTATATTTTAATAAATTAATGTAATTAATATCTTAATGTAATTTTTTTTTTTTTTTTTTTATTATTATTTTTTATTTTATTATTTATTTATTTATTTTTTTTGACGATTTTTATTATTATTAAATTTATTTATTATTTTTTTATTTTAAGTGACTTTTTTTGTATTAAAATTATGTTATTTTATTAAAAAACCGCATCTGCGGTGCGGTTGCGGTAATCCCCATACAAAGTATAGGGGGACTTGCGGCATGTGCGGCAAAACCGCACTTGCCGCACCTGCCGCAAGTCCCCCTATACTTTCTATGGGGATTACCGCAACCGCGCCGCAACTGGCACTTGCGGCGCAATTGCGGTAATCCTTATGGGTTTTACCGCAACCGCGCCGCAAGTGCTCGCACTCAGCCAGCGACTCGCAATGCGGCGCGGTTGCGGTAATCCTTATGGGTTTTACCGCAACCGCGCCGCAAGTGCTCGCACTGAGCCAGCGAGTTAATATGCGGCGCGGTTGCGGTAATCCACAGGGCAATGGGGCACAGGGGCACAGAGGCACAGGGGCACAGGGGCACAGAGGCACAGGGGCACAGGGGCACTGGGGCACAGGGGCACAGGCTCCGGAGCACTGTGTCACCATGTGCTGACAGCAGCTGCTCCGGAGCGGGTGACAGGGGCACAGGGGCACTTGGGCACAGGGGCACTGGGGCACAGAGGCACAGGCTCCGGAGCACTGTGTCAGCATGTGCTGACAGCAGCTGCTCCGGAGCGGGATCACAGGGGCACACGCTCCGGAGCACTGTGTCAGCATGTGCTGACAGCAGCTGCTTCGGAGCGGGAGGCACAGGAGCACACTGAGGCACTGAGGCACAGGGGCACAGGGCGGCTGAGGTAGCGACTCGCAATGGCCTCGCGGCCATTGCTCGCGCTACCTCAGCGGTACATCGCTAAATTTGTGGCCGAGCCTCTGGTTCTATTTTCGGCCACCGACTCGCAATGGCCGCTTCGCGGCCATTGCTCGTGCGTGGTGACGTCAGCGGCTCGCAATGGCCGCTACGCGGCCAATGCTTCGCCGTGATGACGTCACAGAGTGTGACATATCCACGGCACGTTGTCGGGGTCCGACACCAAAATGCCTACGGCAATTATATAGTAGATTATATATATATATATATATATATATATATATATA
This sequence comes from Allobates femoralis, assembly GCA_033576535.1. Lineage (NCBI taxonomy): Eukaryota > Metazoa > Chordata > Amphibia > Anura > Aromobatidae > Allobates > Allobates femoralis. The sequence goes on along the minus strand of JARQOC010000012.1, from coordinate 100,179,340 downwards.
TATATATATATATATATATATACACATCTATACTGATCATAAGATGGACACTGGCATTATAAGACGGACCCCATTCAACATTAAAATTATTTTTACCTCTTTTCCTTCACCAAAGTTGGGCTGCGTCTTATAAAGTGAAAAATACAGTATATATTAAAATTAAATGTAAAATAAAACTTGGTTAAAAAGAACATACTTTTTCACATTTGTCATATTTATCTTGCATAAAAATATATATTTTTATTATCTGAAAAATGTGACGTGAAAAAATATGTATAGTTTTTTTTAAGCAAAATTTATTTTACTGTATATTCACATTAAGAAACGCTAAAAGAAATCAAGATAAAATGTGCTAGCCAGTAACAGTTACTTTTGTAGCCCAAGCAGGGGGAAAAATTATGGAATCACTCAATTCTGTGGAAAAAATTATGCGATCATGACAAACAAACAAAACAACACTCCAATACATCACTAGTACTTTGTTGCACCACCTCTGGCTTTAATAACAGCTTGCAGTCTCTGAGGCATGGACTTAATGAGTGACAAACAGTACTCTTCATCAATCTGGCTCCAACTTTATCTGATTGCTGGTGCCAGATCAGCTTTGCAGGTTGCAGCCTTGTCATGTACCATTTTCTTCAACTTCCACCAAAGATTTTCAATTGGATTGAGATCTGGACTATTTGCAGGCCATGACGTTGACCTTATGTGTCTTCTTTCAAGGAATGTTTTCACACTTTTTGCTCTATGGCAGGATGCATTATCATCTTGATAAATGATTTCATCATTCCCAAACATCCTTTCAATTGATGGGATAAGAAAAGTGTCCAAAATATCAATGTAAACGTGGGCATTTATTGAAGATGAAATGACAGCCATCTCCCCATACCTTTACCTGACATGCAGCCCCTTATCATTAATGACTGTGGAAATTTGCATGTTCTCTTCAGGCAGTCATCTTTAAAAATCTCATTGCAACGACAACAAACAAAAGTTCCAGCATCATCACCTTGCCCAATGCAGATCCGCGATTCATCACTGAATATGACTGTCATCCACAGTCGACGATTGATTTTCCTTAGCTCATTGTAACCTTGTTTTTTCTGTTTAGGTGTTAATGATGGCTTTTGTTTAGCTTTTCTGTATGTAAATCCTATTTCCTTTAGGCGGTTTCTTACAGTTCGGTCACAGACATTGACTCCAGTTTCCTCCCATTCTTTCCTCATTTGTTTTGTTGTGCATTTCCTGTTTGGAGACATATTGCTTTAAGTTTCCGGTCTTGATGCTTTGATGTCTTCCTTGGTCTACCAGTATGTTTCCCTTTAACAACCTTCCCATGTTGTTTGTATTTGGCCCAGATTTTAGACGCAGCTGACTGTGAACAACCAACATCTTTTACAACATTGTGTGATGATTTGCCTTGTATTAAGAGTTTGATAATCCTCTCCTCCTTTGTTTCAATTGACATCTCTGGTGTTGGAGCCATGATTCACATCAGTCCACTTGGTGCAGCAGCTCTCCAACGAGCAGATCTAATTTGATGCAGGTGTTAGTTTTGGGGATGAAAATTTACAGGGTGATTCCATAATTTTTTCCTCAGAATTGAGTGATTCCGTAATTTTTGCCAGGGGTTGTATATACACATACATGTTTGGCAGTGACTGTGTGCTGCTGTGAACTTTTTATATATATAAAAAAAATGTGATATACATATTTAGATAAAATTTAATAGCTTTTGCTAAAAAAAATAACAATAAATAAAAATATATATTTATTTATTTTAAGTTAAAAGACGCAATGTCTGCCATGAAAAAATGCAAACAAGACGTCCAGAACTTGGTGGAAGCCATTCAGAAGAAGTCCGGTATTTATCCCACTCAAAATTCCTTTTTGAGATATTTTGCCAAGTTTAGGTCTGACATGCGAAACTCGAACTTGCAGATGGACCGCAGACACGACTTTCCACCCACCCGGCATCACCCACCACCTCCACGGGTGGCACCAACCAGACCGGCAAAGCCGAGGATGTGAACAAAGATGGTGACCTTGTGGTCAGCATGCGTATACTGGGCAAGAAGCGGACCAAAACGTGGCACAAAGGAACGCTCATTTCTATCCAGATGGTTGGTGAGTTACAGAGATGGTAGACGTTTGCTTTCTATAGTGCTGGATGCAGAATGAGAATCTGTCAGTGAGCTCATTCTGGCACCCCTATTGGAGAATTTGTTACTGGAAAGAAATTCAATTGAATTGATAATTGAATTGATATTTATTTTTATCCTTAACTGCTAAAAGTCATTTTCGCAATTGGGTTTCATAAAAAAAATATGTTCACTTCTCCAGGGCCGGGAAAAAAATACAAAGTTAAGTTTGACAACAAGGGTAAAAGTCTGCTGTCCGGGAACCACATAGCCTACGACTACCACCCTTCACCCGAAAAGCTGTTTGTAGGGAGCAGAGTGGTGGCCAAGTACAAGGACGGGAACCAAGTGTGGCTGTATGCCGGGATCGTAGCTGAACCCCCTAACAACAAGAATAAGATGAGGTAACCATTGTGTTCATTTATTCACACAACTACAGCATTGTAGTTATTGCTCGACCCCTCTGTGACACAAGGGTGCTATTTTTCCCATTGTCACGGGTGTCAGAGCATGCTGATACTTGTCATTGTCTATAAGCGACAAGCTATAGATGGCGACCACTGATTTAAAGGGTTATTTATATTTTCAGAAATGACTATTTCACAATTTGCATATTTTCCAGAGGAGCATTGCAGCTATAAGTCTTCTCATTGCTCTCCATAAGGAGAACAGCTATTCCTCCAGACCTCGTCTTAGCCTCTCATACAGCCAGATCAGAATTCCCACACACTGCACTGATGAGGGGCAGTCACCCTAAAACGCAACGTCTGCAGTTTGGGGTTCTGATCTGGCACAAATCCTAAGTCATATTAAAAGGCTTGTTAAAGAGTCGATTATAACTTTTAGGATTCCTACCTTTATTAGGTGGCATTAGAGATCGTCTACTTTCTCACTGAAGTGACAATTTCATGTTTGATTAAATTCATAGTCGTTCTTGAGATATTAACCCTTGTTTTCTGTTCTGTACAGCTCGTTACCTAGGTGTCCGACCACCACTGTGAACAAGTGTGTTAATATCTCAAGAACAGCTGTGAATTTTAAAGGGAATCTGTCAGGTCAAAAATCCCTATGTAACTGTTATCATTTTCTACTTCCTCTCCCCAAGTTCTTTCTATTGATGTATTTCTTAATCGCTTCATTGGGGGACACAGGAAGACCTTGGGTGTATGCTTGCTGCCATCAGGAGGCTAACACTATGCAAAATAACAGAAAGCAACTCCTCCCCAGCAGTACACACCCCCTACTGGCACAAATGCAACTCAGTTTTAGCTTAGTGTCTTAGGGTGCGTTCACACTACGATTTTTAGGGAGCCGATGCTGTCCGATATAAATCGGACAGCATCGGCTCCCTTCTGATGCCTGGAATCGGGTGCCAAATAGGCACCCGATTCCGGCATAAAATCGGCGCCGGAGGCTGAAAAAAAGAAAAAAAAAAAAAAAAAAGTTTATTCTCACCTGCCCCCGAGCCCCCGCTGTCCCCGCCGTCTTCCGCCATCTTCCTCTAGGCTCCCGGTGTCTCCCGCAAGCTTCCGGTGTCAGCAGAGTTGTACCTCTGCTGTACACAGGACCTGCGGTGATGTCACAGTCACGTGACCGCGGGTTCACCATGGTGAACTCGCGGTCACATGACTGTGACATCACCGCAGGTCCTGTACAGCAGAGGTACACCTCTGCTGACACCGGAGCCTGCGGCAGCCTGCGGGAGCCACCGGGAACCTAGAGGAAGATGGCGGAAGACGGCGGGGGACAGCGGGGGCTCGGGGGCAGGTGAGAATAAACTTTTTTTTTTTTTCTTTTTAACCCTTGTGCTCCCAGGAGCAGTTTTACTGTACTGAGCTTGCTCAGTACAGTAAAATGGGGTCCGAGGAGACATACATGTTTCCTCGGACCTTTCTCCATAGGGCCCCATGTTAGGGATCGGGTCAGATCGGATGTGCACTAAATGCCATCCGATTTGGTCCGATCCGACTCTGTCAGATTTTGTAATCGGATGAAAAAATCGTTGCAGGCAACGATTTTTTTCTCCTGAAAAAAATCGGCCAAAATCGGGCAGAATCGGATCGGACCAAATCGGATGGCATTTAGTGCACATCCGATTCGGTCCGATCCCCATAGGGATCCATAGGATCCGAAAATCGGTCCGATGCTGTCCGATTTTTTTCGGACAGCATCGCAATTGCAAAAATCGTGGTGTGAAAGCACCCTTAGGAGGCAGACACAGGTCTCTCTGAGCCCGTATCTACCAGAATTTTTTATTAGATTAGTTAAGATTTTTCAATTTTTAATTTCCTTCTATGAAGACTCATCAGGGAATACGGAGCGGTTGAGCCAATCAGTCACCCTGCATAGAGATCAAGAGTCCAGTGTACGCTGGTTGCAGTTAACTCTCCCTCTCTGGGCCAGGGCCATCCATCCCTTCATTGAAGTGGATCTCTGAGGACTCTGAGGCCGGACGCCAGTGCCTGCCCTGGCCCATTCGGTCCCCTACCCACTCGCCTTCCAGAGGCAGTCGGTAGGGTCATCAGACGCACGTATCCCTGTACACAGGAGAACAGTTTCCGTGTCTGGAGCTTGGCACCTCTCAGGACTCAGGACGAGGTAGGGACCTACACCCTGATGGCAGCAAGCAGTCCCTGGGCCCGGGGCCCAAATACCTTCCCCATCCTCACCTTACCAGCCCCCTCCTGGTAGCTCCTCAGCTCCCCTTCCCCCCCCACCCCCGGCTACTCCAAAAGGGGGTATTGCTCTGGGGCAGCAGCTGCAGCGAGACCACTCTGCCCCTGCGTGCATGGGCTGGTCACTGGCTACCTCAGCAGTCTGAGTAGCCATAGCCCATTTTCCACCTATGGCTGCAGCAGGGGTTGCCTGATGGGGATCAGGCAAACAGGATAGGGGACAAAGGGGGGCGCTTTATTATTTCTCAGGGGCTCCTGGCTCTGTTTCAGGGCCAGTAAGCCCCTTTCTACTTTATCATGCTGCTGCATCGGACACAACACAGGGCACGTCCCTGCTAAAAGGGTTACAGTGCCACTGCAGCCACCCCTGACAGAGAGGCTCCTGTCAGCAGCAGCACCCAAGTCAGCACAGCCCCGGACCCGAGGTTCCGCTCCGCAGGCATTCCGATCCGGGCCTCCGCAATAAATTTAGTCCCAGGCCTCTTACTGCGGCCTCCGGGACTCTCCTGCCCGCCCACGGACCAATCACGGGCGTCCGCGGGTGGGCTCATAAGCAAGGCACCGCCTCGGGCACGGCGTAGCTACACCTAAGCCCCGCCCACAGACTGGACTTATAGTGCAAGAGGCCGCACTTGGTTGACGTTTTCTTGGCCAGGCAGCCCCGCTCCTCCCCCTGGCCAATGGGGATCGAGCGTGGGCTCTCTGCCTGTCGTTTTTACCTCCGCCCTCCGTCTCCCTGCCTGGGTCCGAAACAGAATCCCGCGCTTTAATCAGGTGCCATCACAGGAAGGAAGACACAGAACACTGCATCTGTGCTCCTCCACTGCCTGGACCCACCACAGGGGACACCGGAAGCCTGGGCCCAGGTAAGCAAAGCCTCCCCAGCCCCCCACACTGCTGGCACTCTCATACTGGCTATAGTAGATGCCTCACACAAGGAGCACCCGTACAGCCACCATAGCCACCACGATGTACTACGCCTGCTCAGGGTGCAATAAGAAGCTACCCTCGGCTCAGAACTCTCCACTGTGCCTCGCTTGTAGCCCACAGACCATGCAGGCAGCTCAGGAGCCTACCACTGATCTGTCCGTGGTCTCTGCCCCACCTGAGGCAGTTCTTTCCCTATCTCAGTCTGCCACTACTCTGATTAAATTCTCAGAAAACCTGATGGCGTCCCTAGAGCACCTGCCCACGCAGATAGCCTCCGCGATTAGGCCTAATCCATCGGAGCAGACTGACTCTAGCCCACCAAGGAACGCTGTCCCTGGACCACCAGTCCAATCCACCTTCGGAATCAGAGGGTCCAGGCCGCTCACAGAGGAAGTGGATTCGCTCTAACCCCCCCCCCCCCCCCCCGCCCCACCCCCTCCCTTCCCCCCCAGAGACCTCTACTCGAGGCCTTCTTCTCCAGCACGCTCAGCGCCATCGGATTCCGATTCCATATCGGATTCGGACCCGGATATAGACACTGACCAACTTTCGGGAATCACGGACACAGTAGACTCCCTAATACTAGCAGTGAATGACACCCTTAAGGTCGACTCTGATGACAAGCCACCCACATGGAAAGTGTCGGTTAAACGCACTAAACCAGCTCCTCGGGTCTTCTCTTACCTAAAAGACTTTGACAACATCTTTACCAAGGAATGACTACACCCAGGGAAGCGCTTTCAATCCAGAAAGCGTCTAGAGGCTCTTTATCGCTTCTCTAAGGACGTTCGCCAAAAGTGGACCACCTCACCAGCAGTGGATCCCCCAGTGTCACGTCTAGCTACCAACACCATCCTACCCCTGGCAGACGGCGCTTCCCTTAAGGAAGGACCAGACAGACATATTGAGGCCATGGCGAAATTTGCCTTCGAAGCCTCGGGCGCTTCTCTTTGCCCTTCATTCGCAGCCACCTGAGTCTCCCTGGCTGTGACCTCCTGGGCCAAGAACCTCCGTAGGGGTATTCTGTCCCAAGCACCTCCTGCGGAACTAGCGGCCCTGGCTGATCAGATCGCTCAGGCGGGAAAATCCATCGCCACAGCTTGCCTCGATGCCGCATCCTGCAGCGCCCAGGCCTCCGGCAACATGATCTCAATTCGCAGGGCTCTTTAGCTGAAGGCCTGGAATGCCGATTTGGCCTCTAAAAGATCACTCACCAATCTCTCCTTCGAGGGCTCTCGCCTATTCGGCGATAAGTTAGATGAAGAGGAATTTCCAATTTCATTCCTTTCGTCAATCAGCGTCCAAATCCTCCTATTGGCGAGACCGCTCCCCCGCCCGCCAGGATAGAAAAAGGCCCTCCTACAAGCCCGCACCTTCCTGGAGCCCTTGTAAGGCACACACTCAACCCTCTGGTTCCCGGGCCAATCGCTCATGACGCCAACCCCAACCTCGGGGGCCGCCTCAGGGCCTTAGAGTCAGTTTGGCTATCAGTAATCGACGATGCCTGGGTCCGAGACGTCGTCTCGGTGGGGTACAAGATCGAATTTGCTTCTTTTCCCCAAGACCGTTTTTTCCTATCACAGCCACCGAAGGACCCCAAACTCATCTCCAGCTTTCACCAACCCATTTCTTCCCTCGAGGAAGCAGGCGTCATCATCCCTGTTCCAAAGCATCAACACTTTGGGGATTTTACTCCAATCTTTTTGTGGTCCCAAAAAAGGGAGGCTCCATTCGCCCCATTTTTGACTTGAAGCTTCTCAACACCAAGCTCCGGTTGAGACACTTCAGGATGGAGTCCCTTCGTTCAGTGATTTGTGTCTATGGAGCCAGGAGAATTCGGGAGAATTCATGGCCTCCATAGACATCCAGGACGCCTACCTCCACGTTCCCATCCTTGCGTCTCACCAACGATTCCTGCGCTTCGCTGTAGGGTCCCAACATGACCAGTTCACCGCTCTACCATTCGGCCTTGACACGGCTCCCCGGGTCTTTTACAAAGATCATAGCAACAGTGGTGGCCATCCTTCGGTCCAAGGGAATTCTAGCAATACCCTACTTGGACAACATCCTGATAAAAGCCCCCTCTCGCTCAGGGTGTCTCGAAAGCCTGCAAATATCTCTGGATTCTCTCCGTCGCCTTGGCTGGATCATCAATGTCAAGACTAAGCGATTCACCTTTCTGGGCATGATTTTCGACACAGCTTAGTTCCGCATTTTCCTTCCCCCAGAGAAGCGGGCCACCCTGCTGTCCGAGATTCACAGTCTCAGGCAGCACTCTCCTCTAACAGTCTGATTCTCCATGAGGATTCTGGGCAGAATGGTGGCCTCCATCGAAGTTGTTCCATTTGCCCAATTCCACACCAGGCCCCACCAGCAGTTTCTGCTAGCGACTTGGGACCGCTCCCTCAGCAGTCTCGATCGCCCAGTTCACTTCTCCAGATCAGCGAGACAGTCACTCCTCTGGTGGATCAAGCCCCCCCTTCTCTCTCACGGCAGATCATTTCTCCCTGTCAAATGGACAATCATTTCCACGGATGCGTCTTCTCCAGTTGGGGCGCGACCTTCCTTGACCACACAGCACAGGCCACGTGGAGCTCCCAGGAAGCCTCCCTGCCCATAAACATTCTAGAACTCAGGGCGATCCTTCGAGCCCTCCTGTACTGGCAATCCTATCTGACAGGCCGGGATGTCCGAATCTAGACGGACAACGTGACTGAAGTGGCATACATAAATCGCCAGGGAGGGACTCGGAGCCACTCAGCAATGGCTGAAGTGACTCAAATCCTACAATAGGCCGAGCTACACATTCCCGCAATTTCAGCAATCCACATTCCAGGCGTGGACAACTGGGCGGCCGACTATCTGTCGCAATTGATTAGACCAAGGAGAGTGGTCCCTGAACCCGGAAGTATTCCATCAAATTTGCCTCAAATGGGGCTTCCCAGACGTAGACCTGATGGCCTCCAGGGACAATTACAAGCTCCATGCCTTCGTCGCCAGGTCCAGGGATCCCCAGGCCCTCGACGCGGACGCTCTTGCAATTCCATTGGCACAGTTCTCACTCCCTTATCTGTTTCCCCCCATCATTCCCAGGATTCTCAAGAAAATCCGAGCAGAGGGAGTAACTAATCCTCGTAGCTCCAGATTGGCCCAGACGGTTTTGGTACGCAGAGGTAGTCAACCTCCTCGCGGACTCTCCATGGCCGCTCCCCAATATCCCAGACCTCCTGACTCAGGGTCCTTTTCAACACCGAATTCTCAGTCGCTCAATTTAATGGTGTGGCTGTTGAAGTCGCGGTACTGAGATCGTCAAGTCTTTTTGAACAAGTCATCCAGACTATGTTAAAAGCCAGGAAACTAACTTCATCATGCGCTTATCACCGCACGTGGAAGACTTTCTTCCGATGGTGTGAGGACTGCAATCGTTCCCCAATGTTTTTTTTCTCTTCCATCTCTCCTGGCTTTTCTCCAGTCTGGCCTTGATGCACACCTATCCCTTAGCTCCCTGTAAGGCCAAGTATCCGCCCTTTCGGTACTTTTTCAGAGGCAGCTAGCCTCACTTCCACAGTGGGAGTGCATAATAAAAGAACAGTTTAACACAGTTGGACTAATCGTCTGTCAATATAATGGACTGGACTAATGCAGGAGCTCCCTGCAGGGTGTGAAAATGCTTATAGCAAGGAATCTTCAAAGGATAGAATAATGATTTTACATGTTTTTAAAAGGTGTGCCCAGGCTCTATTCAAGGGTAATATTAGTATCATACTGAAAAATGACCTGACAGTCCCTTTAACGAGCAGTAAATTGCTAAAATGCTTATTTTCATAGCTTTCTCAAACAATATCTTATTTGCGAATATGAAATTACCTCCTTGTTTTTTAACAATTATTTATAGTATGTGAGGAGCTAGCACTGTGTATGGTTTGATGTTTTATGTTATAATAAAATTTAAACTTGCGTTTCTTAGGTTTCTGATCTTCTTTGATGATGGCTACGCTTCATACGTTACACAGTCGGAGCTCTACCCTGTGTGCAGACCACGTGAGTGTTGACCTATGGCCATAAAGCCCAATTCACAAGCGTCATATTTCTTCAATGGAAACTGGGGTTTTCAGCTCTAACGCAGGTCATCCAATACTTAGTATATGAGTTCTGTTGCTAAGACAACCCCGTTCACTTTCTGTATATGGGAGATAGAGGCTGGCTTTGCTATTGGAACATGCAGTCAGCCCCCTTCACACACTACTTCGGATCTGGACTTCTGTACCTTTTTTGCAGTCACCAAATCCTGGGAGGACATAGAAGACGTGTCGTGTAAAGACTTCATTGAAGAATATGTCACGGCCTATCCGAACCGTCCAATGGTCCTCCTCAAGAGCGGGCAGATGATCAAGACGGAGTGGGAGGGCACCTGGTGGAAATCCAAGGTGGAGGAAGTGGACGGTAGCCTGGTGAAGATCTTATTTTTGGTAAGGAAGCGCGTTGCTGACTTTTTGTTTCATACATTGTATCCGGTGCGTACAGCCTTTTACTTGTGTAAAGTACTTGCCAGGGGGCGGCTGGATGGAGTGGGCGCTCTCTGTGTCACACAGCCTGCAGCCACCTGTACGGGCAGTGACTGGAGCTGGCTCAGATTGCTGCTCTTTGTGTCAGTCTCCAAAAAGCAACTTGTTAACTTGCACAATCCTTCGTAAATGCCATAAAGAGAAAACAAAAAAAAACACTTTGCCATTTTTCAGTTGTCACAAGTTTTTACAAAAAATAATTCAATAAAAAGTTAGGAAATGTCACCAATAAGTGTAAGAAGACAATCCCTAAACAGCTCCATTGACTGATAAATAATGAAAAATTACAAATCTCAATGAATGGTTTTATGAACCAAAATTATTATTTTATTTTTATTAGTATATTTTCTTAAAATCTAAATAATATAAAAAAAATCAGTTTATTATAATATATACATTATGAGCATTATTATTAGTAGTTATACATTTTTTAATAGTATTATTTCATTTATATTTTATCAATTTAATACTAGTATATTTTTATCTATATATTTTATTTTTAATTAATAGAAGTATATTTATATTTTATTACTGTTAGCAGTAGTATATTTTATTATTTTTAATTATTAGAAGTGCCATATATTATATTTTTTCATTAGTAGTATAATTTATTAAAATATAAAATTAAATATTTTATTTTATTATTTATAGGTTTTTATTATGAGTGTTTGTTTATTATTATTATTATTAGAATCAATTTTATTGTTTTAATTAATAGTATATTATATGATGTTAATTTAATATTTGCATACTTTATTTTCTATTTTATTATTTTTAATTATTAGAAGTATATTATTTATATTTTATTATTAGCAGTAGTATACTATTTTATTTGTATTTTATTAGTACTATATCTTATTACTTTACTAGCTGTATTCCCCGGCTTTGCCTGGGATCGTAACTAACTGTTCTTAGATCTAAAAAAATAGAATGGATTAAGAAAAAATTACTTTGCACATAAAAGTCAGAAACTAAATAGACAGAAATTTTAACACTAAAAGATGTCTGGTAGAAAAAGGAGGATTCAAATATTAACCCTCTCTTGTGTCCTGCTGGAAGCCATTCTGCTCTTCATTCTGGTAAGTCTCTGCTGAGACATCTCAGCAACCTTGAGGAAGCAGCTCTTGTTCTCATGTGTCAGTCTTGTCTCTGCTGAGATGTCTCTGTGACCCTTGAGGAAGCAGCTCTTGTTCTCATTTGTCAGTCTGGTCTCTGCTGTAATGTCTGTGGTCCTTGAGGAAGCAGCTCTTGTTCCCATATGTCAGTCTTGTCTCTGCTGAATGTCTGTGCCTTGAGGAAGCAGCTCTTGTTCCCTGTCAGTCTTGTCTCAGCAACCCTTGAGGAAGCAGCTCTTGTTCTCTGGCCTGTCAGTCTTGTTCTCAGCAACCCTTGAGGAAGCAGCTCTTGTTCTCATGTGTCAGTCTTGTCTCTGCTGAGATGTCTCTGTGACCCTTGAGGAAGCAGCTCTTGTTCTCATGTGTCAGTCTTGTCTCTGCTGAGATGTCTCAGTGACCCTTGAGGAAGCAGCTCTTGTTCTCTGGCCTGTCAGTCTTGCTTCCCTTTCGTCGGATTGGTCATTAAGCCGTAATACGGCTTTCATCTTAGTGTGTGGTGACAATCATCCAATCAAATTACTTTTTTTCTCGGGACATTTTTTTTTGTAATTAACCGTATCTAAAACCCCACACAATTACCGTATTTTTCGCTTCATAAGGAACCTTTCACACTGGAGTTTTTTTCCTGATCTGGAAGATCAGGAAAAAAACTGATTCTTACAAGATTCATTTTTTTGCCCATTCACTTTAATGATTTCAGGAAAAAACCTGAAGCAACAAGATTCTACCTGAAATCATTAAAGTGAATGGGAAAAAAATGAATCCTATAAGAATCAGGTTTTTTCCTGATCTTCCAGATCACGAAAAAAACGCAAGTGTGAAAGGACTGACCGGATCATAAAACGCACCCCCAAATTTGGTGACGAAAAAGAGGAAAAAAGTTTAATATTACATGAGGTCCGTCTTATAATGCCAGTTCATCTTACAATCAGTATGTACTACCGACCAAATGTTTGGGGTCACCTAGGCAATTTTGTGTTTTCCATGAAACTCATACTTGTATTTACCAAATGAGTTGCAAACTGAATAGAAAATCTAGTCCAGACATTGATAGGGTTAGAAATAATGATTTTGATTTGAAATAATAATTTTCTCCTTCAAACTTTTCTTTGGTCACAGTATACTCCTTTGCAGCAATTCCAGCATTGCAGACCTTTGGCTTCTAGCTGTTAATTTCTGAGGGAATCTGGGACATCCCCCCCCCAGCTCTGTCTCCCTCCCACAAGTTGGATGGTTTGATGTGGACTTTGCATACCATACGGTCAAGCTGCTCCGAACAGCTCAATGGGTTGAGATCTGATGACTGCGCTGGCCACTCCATTACAGATAGAATACCAGCTGACTGCTTCTTCCCTAAATAGTTCATGCATAATTTGGAGGTGTGCTGTGGGTCATTGTCCTGTTGTAGGATGAAATTGGCTCCAATCAAGGGTATGGCATGGTGTTGCAAACTGGAGTGATCGCCTTCCTTATTCAAAATCCCTTTTTACCTTGTATAAATCTCCCAGTTTACCAGCACAAATGCCACCTCAGACCATCACATTACCTCCACCATGCTTGACAGATGGCGTCAGGCTCTTCCAGCATCTTTTCAGTTGTTCTGTGTCTCACAAATGTTCTTCTGTGTGATCCAAACACCTCAAACATTCTTCTGTCCATAAAACTTTGTTCCAATCTTCCTCTGTTTAATGTCTGTGTTCTTTTGCTCATATTAATCTTTTCCTTTTATTAGCCAGTCTCAGATATGGCTTTTTCTTTGCCACTCTGCCCTGAAGGCCAGCATCCCAGAGTCGCCTCCTTTCTGTAGACTTTGACACTGGCGTTTTGTGGGTACTAGTTTATGAAGCTGCCAGATGAGGAGCTGTGAGACGTTGATTCCTCAAATTAGAGACTCTAATGTACTTGTCTTGTTGCTCAGTTGTGCAGCGGGGCCTCCCACTTCTCTTTCTACTCTGGTTAGAGCCTGTTTGTGCTCTCCTCTGAAGGGAGTAGTACACACTGTTGTAGGAAATCTTCAGTTTCTTGGCAATCTCTCGCATTGAATAGCCTTAATTTCTAAGATCAAGAATAGACTGTCGAGTTTCACATGAAAGTTCTCTTTTTTTTGGCCATTTTGAGAGTTTCATAGAACAAACAAATGTAATGCTCCAGATTCTCAACTAGCTCAAAGGAAGGTCAATTTTATAGCTTCTCTAATCAGCCAAACCATTTTCAGCTGTGCTAACATACTTGTGCAAGGGTTTTCTAGGGTTTTCTAAACATCCATTAGCCTTCTTACACAGTTAACAAACCCTATGTACCATAAAAACACTGGAGTGGTGGTTGTTGGAAATGGGCCTCTATATACCTATGTAGATATTGCATTAAAAAACAGATATTCGCAGCTAGAATAATCATTTACCACATTAACAATGCAGTGTATTTCTGATTCATTTAATGTTCGCTTCATTGAAAAAAAAGTGCTTTTTTTTTTAATCAAAAATAAGGACATTTCTAAATGACCCCAAACTTTTGAAAGATAGTGTATATGTCCCTCATCCTTATATACATATATATCTCATCCTGGAATATATATCCTCATATCTTGGTACAAGGACCCCGTGACGGTACATAGCTCCCCTTGACAGTACATAGCCCCCAGTGATGGTACATAGCCCCCCATTCTGGATATGTCTCTCCCCTGTCACTCTGTATGTCCCCATGCTGGCGCACACAGTAACGCCATCGCTGTGGGCCCTGGTCACATGATCGGCACAGAGACAGGAAGAAGGCGGTGAGCTGCAGGCAAGGAGCTGCGGAGGGTAAGTTACGGTGGTTATTTACTGTGTGCGCCAGCATGGGGACATATAGAGTGTCAGAGGGGGCATATCCAGAATGGGGGGTGGTGAATGCAGGATGGGGGTGAGAGCAGGCCATATAATATGTTGCTCCCCTTGTCCATCTCTCAGCACGGCTTCAGCACTGAGAGGTGGACAAGGTGGACAGCGGGATGCAGTGAATATTATATGAGTAGAATGATCAGGGGCACGTGATCACGGGCTGCCAACCCCCGGACACCACTCCAGAGCCACCCCCCACCTCTACTGTACAGAAACCTGTAGATTGAGATTATAAAATGCACCCCCCACTTTCCCCCAAAATATGGGGGAATAAAAGTGCGTTTTATAATCCAAAAAAATGCAGTAGTTTACAGTTAAGGTCTAGAGATAAGTGAACCAGCAGATGTTCAGGACCAGACTTGACCTGAACCTCATATAAGTCTATGGGGACATGAACTTTACAGTTACAAACTGGGGTCTAGGGGGGCTGGGGGCTGCAAAATGAAGCAAAATAGGGATTAAAGCGAGCGAATTATACTTGATGAGTCTCCAGTGCTGCAGTCACATTACTTCAGGGTCCCACTCGGTAACCTTATTAAATATTCACTGCACTGGCTCCGACAACCAATTACAGATGCCCACGATCTGTGACCGCGTCTGTGATTGGCTGTTGTGCCCCCACCAATTGTGCTGGGGTCTGTATTTGGTTGCCATTAGCAACAAACTTGATGTCGTAGGAGTGTAAAAATAATGAAAAAAATTGCTTAGGGATCCCCTGTATTTGTGATTCTCAGCACAGATAAAGTGGACAGCTACAGGCTTCCACCCCCCAGCTGCCTGGCTTTACCTTGGCTGGCAACCAAAAATACAGGGGAGTCCATTATTTTTTTTCTTTTAATTATTTAAATACAGAATTAAAAAAAAATGTGTGGGCTTATCCCTATTTTTGATTGCCAGCCAAGGTAACACCAGGCAGCCAAGAGCCGGTTTTCTCAGCATGGTGACACCCATAGTTCTTAGTCCCTCCAGGCTAAAGAATAGCAGCCCGCAGCTGCCCCATTGGCGCACTCATTAAAAGCGCTGTACCTGGCTCTTCCTAATGCCCTGGTGCGGTGGTATCAGGGTGATGCACAGTGTGAAGTGCACTGGGTGAAGACACAGACAAAGAAAAATCCTTTATTTGAAACCCTTTTTCTCCACTTTCATAAACTCCCTCCCTCCCCCTAAAAAATAAACCCAAGTCCGAAGCAGTCCAACATATGTTGTCCCTTGACAACCCTGGCTCTGCTATAGCCAGAGATTGCAGCAATGTAACAAGCATCCTATCGCTGTAGCCTCTGGGATCACACTGACTTCTGCAGGGAAGCAATTATGTCATTGAGGGCTCCCCGTAGCGGTCAGTGAACTCGGGTGACCCTGCTGCCGGATCACCGAATTCGGGTCATGGCTAAACAGCTTTGTGGCAATCCGGCAGCAGGTTTAACTTGGTTTACAGCAGTAGTCTCACCCCGTGATTTCGTTTGAACCCACTGACTGATTTCTGGACAGCCGTGCTGCCATGTCCCGCAATCTGGTGACCCGACAGCAGAGTCATCTGAGTTCACTGACAGCAGTGGGGAGTCCTCAATGACATTATTTGGATGATTGTTGTCACACACTAACAAAAAAGCCGTATTACAACTCAATGACCAAACTGAATAAAGGGAAGGAAAACTAAAGAACAAGAGCTGCTTCCTCAAGAGCCTTGAGACATCTCAGCAGAGAGAAGCAAGACTTGCCAGTATGAGAATAGGAGTTGCTAAGAACACTTAGTTACTATCCTGAGTAACGTCGGGGACTACAGCTAGTATGTATATACTGTAAATACGGCTGTAGAAATAAAAAATGTTATCTCTTGTTTTATAGTCTCCATTATTTTCAATCAGACATTAGGACACGGCCCCTGCTCCCAGGAGCTCACAATCTCGCCATTTCTAAACCTCCCCTTTCCCATTGACTCTTCTATTGCAGGATGATAAGCGATGTGAATGGATCTACCGAGGATCCACCCGTCTGGAGCCCATGTTCAGCATGAAGACAAACACGGCAACAACTCAGGAGAAGAAACAGGCCGGACAGCAGAGGACGCGCCCCAATGTTGGTTAGTAGCATCTGTGTTTGATGTATTTTAACCAGTGTTTGATTTCCTTGTGTAACCAATTATTTCTTTCCACCCTCCTTGTGGATCCAGGTGCTGTAAGGAGTAAAGGTCCAGTAGTTCAGTACACCCACGACCTAACTGGGAGCGAGTCTCCAGTTAAGCCCACGGAGCCTTCCTCTCCCCGGTCCATCCCATCACCGCAGCTCATTGACACAGAGTAAGTCCGGACATTCACATGATAACTGTCTCAATCTGGCTGCAGACTTCCCACTCCCTTGGAACTTCTAAGCCAACAATTCACTGGCATAGAGGTGCCAGATAGACCCAACACCAAAGGGGTTGTGGGTCTGGGGTGGCCCTCGAGGGGAGGTGTGGTCTGGGGGTGACCCCTGAGGGGAAGTCTTGGGTCTGGGGATGGCTCCCAGAGGAGGTGTGGGCCTGCGGGTGGCCCCTGAAGGGAGGTCTCAGTCTGGGGATGGCTCCAAGGGGAGGTGAGGGTCTGGGGGTGGCCTCCGAGGGGAGCTGTGGATCCAGGGAGGTGTGGTCTTGTTACATGTAGCTTTAATTCTCCCGTATTTCTAAGGCTTCTACCAGTTGATATCAACTTCGAATGTGTCATCTATGTACACCAATTGTATGACTCCTGTTTGTTTCTGGTTTCAGCTCGGACAGCCAACAGGCGCAGTCTAAGAAGCAGGTGGCCAAGAAAAGCACCGCTTTCCGCCCCGGATCGGTGGGCTCTGAACAATCTTCCCCCATACCCATCGATGCCACCAATCCATCACATCCCGTTGTACCAAACCAACTCAACCAGACCTTCCAGCCTATCCAGCAGATCCAGCCTATCCAACAGATCCAGCAGATCCAGCCCATCCAACAGATCCAGCCCATCCAACAGATCCAACCCATCCAACAGATCCATCAGTTCCAACCCATCCAGCAGATCCATCAGATCCAACCCATCCAGCAGAACCAATCCATCCAACAGATCCAGCAGATCCAACAGATCCAACAGATCCAGCCCATCCAGCAGATCCAAACCATTCAGACCATCCAGGCCATTCAGACTTTTCCCACTATTCAGGCCATTCAGACGCTTCAACCCAATCACACCATCCAAGCCATAACTATGTCACAACCCAATAGGTGAGCTGCCCCTACCTACCGGGCATAATCTGACTACACAGGGTCTGTTTGTAGTCTGTAACTATGGAAACAGTAAATGGTAGAATCCTCTGACTACACAGAGTTTATTTGTAGCTTTTAACTATGGAAACAATAGAATCCTCTGACTACACAGGGTTTGTTTGTAGTCTGTAACCATGGAGACACAGTAAACAGAATATTTTTTTGTCCCCTCCGCACAGGTTTATTACCACCAATCCCACCACGTTCCAGATTATCCAGACAAACCAAATGCCGACAGAGATCAGCTACAGGGCCCCGAGGGAAAAACTCTTCTACCTACCTCACCAATGCAATCAAAACTGCTTGTCACGTATCCGAGCCATCAACCACCGGGGCAAGAACCCCCTGCTGGTCCCACTTCTCTATGATTTTCGGAGGATGACGGCAAGGAAGCGGGTGAACCGCAAGATGAGCTTCCACGTCATCTACAAAACGCCCTGTGGACTGAGCCTGCGGACAATGCCGGAGATCGAACGCTACATCTTCGAGTCTAAGTGTGACAGACTGTATTTAGAAATGTTTTGTTTGGACCCCTACGTGTTGGTGGACCGCAAGTTCCAGCCTCAGAAACCCTTTTATTACATCCCAGACATTACGTACGGCAGGGAGGACGTGCCCCTGTCCTGTGTTAATGAGATTGACCGGACACCCCCTCCGCAGGTTGACTACAGCAAGGAGAGGATTCCCGGAAGAGGGGTCTTCATCAACACTGGTGCGGACTTTCTGGTGGGATGCGACTGCACGGATGGGTGTCGGGACAGGTAGGAAGAAGCACTGGTTGTCTGGTAGATCCCATTGATTTCGGCGATCAGGCCTAGATCCAGTTAGAGGCAGGCACTGGCTCTATAACCCTGAGTGGACTGGGCCCAGCTTCTTATGCTACACCATCCTTTGGACACATGCTACTACATCCTCAGGATGCATGAGGTTAGGGAAAATAAATGTTTTCGGTGAGACTGGTTCTCACGACGTGTATGTTTTTCCTTTCAGATCCAAATGCGCCTGTCATCAGTTGACAGTTGACGCCACCCGCTGCACCCCCGGGGCGCAGGTGAACACATCCGCTGGTTACACGCACAAGAGGCTTGATGAATGTATGCCTACTGGGTAAGGGAGCATCAGGTCATTGTGGAGCTGGGGAGGGTTTAATTCCAATTATGAGGAAACCTCATTACTTTCTTCTTTTGCACTTTCATTTTTATTCTCCCCTTCCAAGATTAACAGCTGGCTGTTAAAGGCACATGATGGCTGATTAAATCAGCCATCATCTTCTGGGAAATAAGTACACCATCGAAGCAATAGAATGGAGGGGATTTTTAGGAAGAGGTAAATTTGTATACTTGCTTGTTTTTGACAACTTGCTATTTGCAGGGTGTACGAGTGCAACAAGAGGTGTAAGTGCAACCACAACATGTGCACGAATCGCCTGGTGCAGCACGGCCTCCAAGTGCGACTCCAGCTCTTCAAAACACAGAACAAGGGCTGGGGAATTCGCTGCCTGGACGACATAGCAAAGGGTTCCTTTGTCTGTATATATGCAGGTACGGCTCGCTGACACACGAGGAACACGTTCATCCTATATACATCGAACCCACATCTGTATACTACATCTGATCACTCTGAGACCCTGATTCCAGCACATACTGGGCTACTTGGTGTAGTTTGGGCAATATCCTAACTTCAGCTCCTTTAGTCTTCTTAAGCCCTCCTACTCCACTGATTGGATAGCTTTCTGAATGCACTTTAGGCAGAAAGCCAATCAGTGGAGGGGATGAAGTTGTATAGTGCTTATAATAATGAGAAGACTAGCGCAGCTGCAGTTGAAAAAAAAAAAACTACAGCAGGAAGCCCAGAATCACTGATTTTAGTTGCGATCCTCATATTTTCTCAATCTGTCTTAACCGCAGGTAAGATCCTGACTGATGATTTCGCGGACAAGGAAGGTCTAGAGATGGGGGATGAATACTTCGCCAACTTGGACCACATTGAAAGCGTGGAGAACTTCAAGGAAGGGTACGAGAGCGACGTGAAGTCGTCCTCCGACAGCAGCGGGGTAGACATGAAGGAGGACGGAGAAGAAAACAGCGGCAGCGACGACCATGATGAGTCTAACGACAGCTCGGACGACAACTTCGGCAAGAATGAGGACCTAGCCGCCAACTCGGTGTGGCGGAGCTACGCCACTCGCCGGCAAACCAGGGCCAGAAGGACAATGGAACGTCTGAGTCAGCCTCCAAGGACTCGGCGGTGGCCAGACAAATCAGCCAGGAGGAGAATACGGACTGCAAGCTGCCGGAGGAGACCTCCAAAAATAAGGTGGCTTCTTGGCTGAGCTCCAACACCATAACTGACACGTACATGGACTCCGACAGCCACTCGTCTCTCAAACAGGGAGAGATATTGGATGCAGAGAAACTGCAGAAAAAGGAGGAACGTGCAAAGGTGAGGAAGGAGGAATAACAGAGTGAACGACACAAATGTGGAAAGGCAGTGCACTCTACTAACATCCCCCTTATTCTGTCATACAGGAGGCGGATGAAGCCGGTAAAGCTGCTGGGTATGGATAGGAGGAACAGTTGATGATGATTAAACCGATTCTTATATGTAGACTTCTTTGACGTGGTTTCCTTTTTTTTTTTTTTTTTGCCCCTAGGACTGGAGACAGTAACAGGGTCTACGGCTACAACCCGACCCCAGCGCAACCTCAGGGCATCAAGAGACCGGTCACCAAGACTGCCATGCACCAGAATCGGCGCCAGTCCAACAACACGCAGACCAATGATGTAAGCAGACACAGATGGGGTGACGATGTGGCTTGTCCTTCTCCAAATACTTAGTTTAATCCGTGTCGTCTAGGAGGTCCTCACCTTATCCAGCAGCTCAGAGAGCGAAGGCGGAACGAAAAAAGCAGCCGCCCAGGCCAACGATAGCGATGACATCCAGACCATCTCCTCCGGCTCCGATGTGGACGAGGATAAGAAGAACATCTCCTTCAAGACAGGTAGGCTGATTTAACCCATAATCTACACCAAAATTGTTATTGTTTGTCAGTAATAAAATGGAACTCTAATAGGGAAGATCCTTCAGGCTGCAAAGGCAACCTGGAGCGTAATGGGATGATGGCCTTTTTTTTTCTCTGTAGGCGGACCAGTGGTGAAGAGACAGGTGGCAGTAAAATCCACCCGAGGATTCGCTTTAAAATCCACTTACGGTATCACAATTAAGGGCAACATGGCGTCGGCTGACCGTGGCGAGGGAGGTGGTCGCAGGGGACCCGCCAGTTTTATGACGGGGAGGAATCCTGTTACATCATCGATGCCAAATTGGAAGGAAACTTGGGCCGGTACCTAAACGTAAGTTGCATACCCTTTTCCTCGTTTTTATTATTGACCCTTTGATGACAGGGGACTATGGGGGCCACATTCTGGATGTTTGTGCACACTCCCCATCTACTGCCAGCAACTCAACCTGCACTTTGTGTCCCATTCCAGCACAGCTGCAGTCCTAACTTGTTTGTCCAGAACGTGTTTGTGGACACTCACGACCTGCGCTTTCCCTGGGTGGCTTTCTTTGCAAGCAAGTAAGTAATCCACTTAACATTCCTCCGCTCTCCTGTAATTATAGGAGAGGAAATGTACAGCAGATGGAATCTTTCAGCAGACCTTTGCTGTGTTGTATGATGTAAGGTTTGAGAGTCTTATTCCAGCGATATGTCACTTACTAGGCTGTGTGGTGCTATTTCAATAGTCAGTGTTTTATTAGCAGGAAATTATCACCATAGAACTAATGTCTAGTACCTAGTTCAGCCACGCCCCCACCAAAAGCAGCCAATCAATGATGTGATTGTGGTTATACTGAGCACATCATTACAAGCTGTGCTACATCTACAGTAGTGAAATCAGTGTTTTATCACCAGGCGATCATCACTAGGTGTCACATGCCTCCTAGTCCAGTCATGCCCCACAGAAAGCAGCCAATCAGTGGTGTGGGCGGAGTTATACAGAGTACAGAATTCCAAACTCTGCTACATCTACAGTAGAGAAAGCTGTTTTATCAGCAGAAGATTATCACTATATAAGACTAGGTGACACATGCCTCCTAGTCCAGCCACGCCCGCACAGAAAGTAGTCAAACAGTGGTGTGGACAGGGTTATACAGAGCATAGCTGTCTAAACTCAGCAGCAAAGAAAACTGTGATTGTATCATGCAGCCTAGCCTAACAAGTGCTATATTGCTAGAATCAGAGTCTCAGCCCCAACATCATGCTCCTCTCAGATTACATATGAAAAATCTGCTGAGAGATTCCCATTAACCTGTCTAATGTGTCACGGCAGGAAGACTTTCCTATATAGTCACTTTTCTGTGATGCACTATTAAAGGACTTGTCCATATCCAATTATTTGTCCCTTTGCTGAATGTAGGACACATCTGCCAGTGTTTATTTATTCTCATAAAGTTAGTGATCACATAGATTTGGCTGATAAACGGCACTTTGTGTGTGATCTGCTTTAGATTAGGGAATTTACATCCACAAATCATAAGCGTTTTCACTAGCCGTTCTTTGAAGTGGTTGTCTCCCCTCCTTTAAAGGGGCAACGTTGCAAAATGCCTATAAAAACCAACCACCTTGCATTTTAGCGCTTTAATTATAAACATTAATTTCTTCTGAAATGGTTGTGTGTGTAGTCATGGTATGTGCACACAGTCAGGATTATCCAGTATGTGGTCACAAGTTGGCAATGTGCATACGTCCGGCCACATTCCAACTAGTCGTGCATGTCTAGTCTGCATGTGACCACTAGTGTGAAAATCCAGGGCCAGAGAAAAGTATCATGTACAGACAGCTGTACAGACAGCTTGTGTCTTCTCTGTAATAATTCTCATGTTCTCTGCTAGGAGGATACGAGCGGGCACCGAGCTCACCTGGGATTACAACTACGAGGTGGGCAGCGTCGAGGGCAAGAAGCTGCTGTGTTGCTGCGGATCCACTGAGTGCAGGGGGCGTCTGCTGTAACTCCCTTCTGCCAAATATCTAATTATGGTGCTGAAAACAGATTCTCCCCTTCCCCCATCCCTTTTGACTCCACATTTCACAAGTGTTTCCTAGACCTCTCCCAACCCCTACCCCCCAATTTTCCTTTATTACTGCCTCCCCTGAGGACGAGGAGATTTACCACCTTTGTGTTTATTTCTAGTTCGGTTTGGTTTATATTTTTTTTTTTTTTTCATTTCCAAATAATAAAAGCTAGAGTGTAATTATTGCATTGTCATTTAAATGCTTAAATGGAGGGGGGGGGGGGGGGTAAAACATGGGAGCCTTCTCCCAATGTTTCCTGTGTTGCAGATTAGCAGTGGTTCAGGATCCTAAATCCACCATTGAGTTGTTTGTAGGCCCACGTACCATCTATTGAGCCGATGTGTGTGCATGCAGGAGATATCAGAGTTTAAAGAAATTGTGATGATTGAGGCTTGGTTGTGGGTGCACATGAGGCTGCCTCTTTGAATTGCAACAATCCATGGGGGTCCAATTTCTGTAACTGCAATGTTCAGGAGAAACTGCATTAAAATTTCAATGCTTGCCCTCTATTTGTAGGGAAAGGTGAAAATCAGACTCCCGGTGATCAAAGCATTATGTTATCATTTTACAAGATTGGGGAAACGAGGATTTTGGGTACTCACTATTAAAGCTTAGGATTCTGGGTAATCACTATTAAAGCTTAGGAGGATTTTGGGTACTCAGTATTAAAGCTCAGGAGGATTTTGGGTACTCACTATTAAAGCTTAGGAGGATTTTGGGTACTCACTATTAAAGCTTAGGAGGATTTTGGGTACTCACTATTAAAGCTTAGGAGGATTTTGGGTACTCAGTATTAAAGCTTAGGAGGATTTTGGGTACTCAATATTAAAGCTTAGGAGGATTTTGGGTACTCAGTATTAAAGCTTAGGATTTTGGGTACTCCGTATTAAAGCTTAGGATTTTCCGTACTCGGTATTAAAGCTTAGGAGGATTTTAGGTACTCAGTATTAAAGCTTAGGATTTTGGGTACTCAGTATTAAAGCTTAGGATTTTGGGTACTCAGTATTAAAGTTTAGGATTTTGGGTACTCACTATTAATGGGATCCTGTCACCTCCAAAATGCCTCCTAAGCTATCAAAACATGTCCCTGCAGCATCCTATCACTAATCTCACACTTCTTTTGTCTCCTAAAAACATCCTGTGAAAGTGTATAAAAACGTTTTAATACTTGCTCATTAGGGATTATAATTAGCAGGGGCTATATTCTTTAGTCACCAGGGCGTGTTGTTTTGCAGCTCCAGGATCCACCCTCTCTCTGCCTGTGCTGCTGTGATCTGCAGCTGAAGGCAGGACTAATGATTTGCATTCTGTGAGTGACAGAGAGGGGAGGGTAAAGCCTGCACAAGCAGAGCACACAGACACAGAGAGGGTGGATCCTGTAGCTGCAAAACAGCCCGCCCTGGTGACTAAAGTATATAGCCTCTGCTAATTATAATCACCAGTGCAAAAATCCGCACAGGAATCACACAAAAAGCTCTCTGTTTATAATAAATATTTTTTCCAGTTTGTAGCAAGTATCAAAAACAGGGCTATTGGTCTGTACGTTTTTTGCAAAAAATATACGTAAGCTGTCTCACCTCGTCACGGTTGCCCTAGCGAGACAGTCCCTAGCTGATGTGTGCATTTAAAACCTGACTGTGTGAACATACCTCAATCCAGGCTCCAGCCAGGACTCCACTCTGTGGGCTTTTTACCTGTGAAACAGCTTATGTGTGGACTACTCATAGGGGAAGGGTGGGTCACTTCCCTTTCCTGCGAACAGGAGAAATACATTCACCAAACAATGAGTAGTCCAACACTGATGAATGCGATTAATAACCGCATTCATCCACCACCAGAAAATCTGCAAAAAATCAGTGCAAAAAATCCGCACAGGAATCACACAAAAAGCTCTCTGTTTATAATAAATATTTTTTCCAGTTTGTAGCAAGTGCTATCAAAAAAGTATCAAAAACAGGGCTATTGGTCTGTACGTTTTTTGCAAAAAATATACGTAAGCTGTCTCACCTCGTCACGGTTGCCTTAGCGAGACAGTCCCTAGCTGATGTGTGCATTTAAAACCTGACTGTGTGAACATACCTCAATCCAGGCTCCAGCCAGGACTCCACTCTGTGGGCTTTTTACCTGTGAAACAGCTTATGTGTGGACTACTCATAGGGGAAGGGTGGGTCAGGAAAGGGAAGTGACCCACCCTTCCCCTATGAGTAGTCCACACATAAGCTGTTTCACAGGTAAAAAGCCCACAGAGTGGAGTCCTGGCTGGAGCCTGGATTGAGGTATGTTCACACAGTCAGGTTTTAAATGCACACATCAGCTAGGGACTGTCTCGCTAAGGCAACCGTGACGAGGTGAGACAGCTTACGTATATTTTTTGCAAAAAACGTACAGACCAATAGCCCTGTTTTTGATACTTTTTTGATAGCACTTGCTACAAACTGGAAAAAATATTTATTATAAACAGAGAGCTTTTTGTGTGATTCCTGTGCGGATTTTTTGCACTGATTTTTTGCAGATTTTCTGGTGGTGGATGAATGCGGTTATTAATCGCATTCATCAGTGTTGGACTACTCATTATTGTTTGGTGTAATTATAATCACTAATGAGCAAGTATTAAAACGTTTTTATGCACTTTCACAGGATGCTTTTAGGAGACAAAAGGAGTGTGAGATTAGTGATAGGATGGTGCAGGGACATGTTTTGGTAGCTTAGGAGGCATTCTGGAGGTGACAGGATCCCTTTAAAGCTTAGGATTTGGGGTACTCACTATTAAAGCTTAGGAGGATTTTGGGTACTCAGTATTAAAGCTTTGTCATGCCTTTCATTGGTGGATATACATAGTTTCTTGTGTACCCATTGCAATGATTAAGGATTGTGAGTACTTCGGGATTTGGATAAATCTAACTGAATACTTTTTACTATTCAGATATTTGTCTTGAAAAATGAACATAATGCAAGTCAATAGGGAACTCATATTTATGTGCAAATCTTCCAGACAAATATTGGAGTTCCCCATTGACTTGCATTATGTTCACAATTTGAGACAACTATCCGAATAGTAATGTATTAGGTTAGACTTATCCGACTCCTGAACTACTCGCTCTTCACTAGTGAGTACTCAAAATCCTTTATCGTTGCAATGGGTACACAAGAAAGTATGTGTTCCCCAATGAAAGCTATGACACAACTTTTAATAGGTCTGGGAACTTGCTCTCAACCTTATGGAGAGAGCGAAGTAGGTTCAACCTCCATAAGGTTGAGAGCAAGTTCCCAGACCTTGTCTTAGCCCACTCACTCTGCCAGATCAGAATATCCCACACACTACACTGATGAGGGGCAGGTACCCCGAAACGCAGCGTCTGTAGTTTGGGGTTCTGATCTGGCACAAATCCCTTAGTTATATTAAAAGCTTGTAGGAAAGCGATTATGACTTTGAGGAAGCTGCTTAAATGTGGCATGGGAGTTTCTCAACTTCCTTAGTGAAGTGCAAATTTGCATATATGCATATATCTGAGAGGAGGGAAGTGGCTTACAATCTCCTCACCTACTTCGCTCTCTCCATAAGGTTGAGAGCAAGTTCCCAGACCTTGTCTTAGCCCACTCACTCTGCCAGATCAGAATACCCCACACACTACACTGATGAGGGGCAGGTACCCCGAAACGCAGCATCTGTAGTTTGGGGTTCTGATCTAGCACAAATCCCTTAGTTATATTAAAAGCTTGTAGGAAAGCGATTATGACTTTGAGGAAGCTGCTTAAATGTGGCATGGGAGTTTCTCAACTTCCTTAGTGAAGTGCAAATTTGCATATATGCATATATCTGAGAGGAGGGAAGTGGCTTACAATCTCCTCACCTACTTCGCTCTCTCCATAAGGTTGAGAGCAAGTTCCCAGACCTTGTCTTAGCCCACTCACTCTGCCAGATCAGAATACCCCACACACTACACTGATGAGGGGCAGGTACCCCGAAACGCAGCATCTGTAGTTTGGGGTTCTGATCTAGCACAAATCCCTTAGTTATATTAAAAGCTTGTAGGAAAGCGATTATGACTTTGAGGAAGCTGCTTAAATGTGGCATGGGAGTTTCTCAACTTCCTTAGTGAAGTGCAAATTTGCATATATGCAAACTTTTAATAGTGAATACCCAAAATCCTCCAATTTTCAATTCCCTCAGTGAAGCGACAGAAAAAAAAAGGGATTTAGGTACTTGTCGTATAATCTTGTGTAGTCTTTGAAGGACACAGAAGCATACACTCATAGTTATCCTGTGTCTCCAATGGAGTTAAGAGAAGAAAGGATCTTGGATTCTCGCCTTAAGATATCTTTTCTCCTTCGCCTCATTGGGGAACACAGGACGATGGGTTATAGCATTCTGCCACTAGGAGGCGACACTAAGTAATTAACAAAATAAGCACAGTGGCTCCTCTCTGCAGTATATAACCCCCTGACTGACAGTCTAGCCAGTTTTTTGTTTAGTGTCTTAGGAGGCAAGACACTGTTTGTTTTGTAGGTTTATTATTTTATCCTATTGTTGATCGTGCTCCCCGGGCCCTTCAGTTGGGGTTCTAGGTTGAAACTGACGTTATCGGACCGCTGCACCGTCTCTTCACGGACCCCACAGTTGGGGCTCTGTGTTATAGTAATGGCAGGCTAATGCAGCATCCCTCCCCAGACCCCACAGTTGGGACTCTGGGTTGTAGGAGGTATCCCCTCTGGGCCACCAGCAAAATTTTTAGTTTTTTTCCTGGTCTCGGCAGCTGCATACAGCTGTGGGGAATGACTGGTCCGCACTCCTGTCCCTGGAAGGGCTGAGGATGATGAGCCAATAAGGTATGAGGCAGCGCTGCGTGTCCCCTGTCACGTCCTGTGCCTGCGGCGGTTTTTTCCGGTGCTCCGCGCCGGACCTCTGCTGACAGGCGGCCGGCGCTATTAATTTAGTCCCCGGATTCGGCCTAGCACTGGAGGTCTCCTCCAGTGATGCTGCTGTGTCTTGGGGCCACCCCCGGCCATCTTTGCTGGCCAGTAGCATTAAGGGGAGGGCGGCTGTGCAAGGCAGCATGGGAGGGGGCGTGGCTTCATTTTGCCTTTCCACACCGCTGTTTTGGCGCCTTTTTTCTGCCTGGAACGCCATTTGCAGCAGCACAGGATGCCAGGGGGACACAGGACACGTTTTTTCTTCTAGCCTCTCAGGTGACATGGCGGTTTTGCGCCGCTATAGCTCTAGGCTGCAGTGGCATATCTGCACTGCGGTTTCCTTCCTGTCATACTACCCCCTGCACTGTGTGTATGTGTGTGTAGTCTGAGCGCAGCAGTGGAGAAAGGCTGCATGATGCCGGGCAATAAGGGCAAGAAGGCACCTAAGGCCTTCACTGTTTACTATTCTTTTTGCACAGCATGCAAAGCTGCGCTGCCCTGTGGGTGCTCGACCCCGCTCTGCCAGGCCTGCGCTTCTGATCATCCTCAGTCTAGTGTCTCTGACTCCGGTCAGACACCCACCGGGGTGGAGGTGTCTGTGGATACTTCTGCTACCCCAGAATGGGCAGTTACTCTGCCGCAATCAGTGAGCCACGCTATACAGCAGCTCTCCGACACACTACTCCGGGTGGTGCAACCACGTTCATTATCCCCGGACCAGCAGGTCCATTTGGAGGATGGTTCTGACCATGAGGAGTCTCATTCGAGTACCTCCCTTCCCCTTGGTCAGGCGGGTAGGAAGAGATCCCGCATGGGTTCTTCCTCGGCCCTATCTCATGGTTCTGTGACCTCCCATACACGGAGTAGGTCTCGTGATTCTCACTCTTCGGGTGAACTTCACGAATCTGAGGTGGATCAGGGTGAATCCTTTGAGTCCACGTCTTCTGATACGCTGGCCATGGTGGACGACCTGGTATCGGCCGTTAATCAGGCCCTGTCGGTGGCAGATCCTGTGTCGGTGGCGGATCATGTAGTCTCCTTTAAGAGGCCTAAGAGACCTCAGAAGGTCTTTTCGGATCACTCCGAGATCCAGGAGGTTTTACAAAAACACTGGGCTCATCTTGATAAGTTTGGAAATCATAAGGCGATTGCAGCCCATTACCCTTTTTTGCCGACAGTGGCAAAGGCATGGTCAGAGTCCCCCGTCAGTGGACCCTCCGGTGTCCCGTTTGGCTTCTAAGACTCTGATGTCTCTTCCTGATTGTGCTTTCCATCAAGGATGCGGCCGATCGCCAGTTGGAACAATTGTCCAAGTCAGTGTTTGAGGCATCAGGTGCTTCTTTGTCCCCTTCTTTTTGCCTCTGTGGGTGGCGAAGGCCATCATGACTTGGGTGGGGGATTTACACTCTGCCCTGAGTCGTCATGAGGCTGATCCTGAGTTGCTGGATATGGCGGGTCAGATTTCTGTGGCTGGGGAGTTTTTGGTTCACTCTTCCCTTGATGCAGCTAATTGCACTGCAGTAGCCGCCTCTAATTCTATTGCAATACGCCGGGCTCTCTGGCTCCGGGAGTGGAAGGCAGATTCGGCCTCCAAAAAGTCCCTCACGGGCATGCCGTATGTAGGGGATCGCTTATTTGGGGAAAAGCTGGATAAGATGATCTCGGATGCCACGGGTGGTAAAAGCACCTCGCTTCCTCAACAGAAAGCCAGGCGTAGGTTTCCCAAGGGTCGGCATACGAGATTCCGGTCCTTTCGGAATTCGTCTGGGTGGTCTGTTTCCCGTCCGCCTCCCCAGAATCGGTCGTCTCGTTCGGACAGGGGTTTCCATTCCTCAAATAAGTCGGGTTCTGCCTGGCAGTCCCGGAATAAACAACCTAAATCCAAGGACTCCGGGTCTCAGAGGTCTCCCTCTTCATGACTCATCACATCCGAAAGACACCTCCCAAGTGGGCGGCCGACTTTCCCGCTTTCGGCATGCCTGGCTCGCTGTCACAGACGATCAGTGGGTTCAGGAATTTATGTCTTCCGGATACAACATAAATTTCACACTCACCCTCCCAGAAGTTTTGTTCTTTCTCGTCCCTCGAGAATGCCGGGAAAGGCTCATGCCTTCTCCCAGGCAGTCGAGTCTCTGAGGCGGGCAGGAGTCATTGTCCCAGTGCCTCTGAACGAGCGGGGTCAGGGATTCTATTCCAACCTGTTCCTCGTTCCCAAAAAGGACGGTTCCTTCCGTCCCATTTTAGACCTGAAGCGCTTGAACCTTTTGTGCGAGTCCGACCGTTCCGGATGGAGAGCCTCCGGTCAGTCATTGCGTCCATGCAAGGAAGAGAATTCCTCGTTTCTATAGATATCAAGGATGCTTATCTGCACATCCCGATATCTGGTCCTCATCAGAGATTCCTGCGGTTCGCAGTGGGCGAGGACCATTATCAGTTTGTCGCCCTTCCCTTCGGGTTGGCGAAACCTTCGCGTGTGTTTACCAAGGTCATGGCTGCGGTCATGACCGTTCTGCACGGTCGGGGAGTGGTGGTCTTCCCTTACTTAGACGACCTCTTGATCAAGGGACGGTCGTTCAGGGATTGCGAGGACAGTGTTCGCATCACAATAGACACACTGTCTCGGCTGAGTTGGATTCTCAACCTGCCAAAGTCCTCCCCAGTTCCGAGCCGCAGACTCGCGTTTCTGGGGATGGTCCTGGACACATCTCAGGGTCTGGTGCTTCTTCCCCAAGACAAGGTTCAGTCTCTGCAAACTGCAGTCTGTGCATTGCGGGGCTCTCACCCGCATTCCCTTCAGTTTGCGATGCGAGTTTTGGGGAAAATGGTGGCGGCGATAGAGGCAGTGCTGTTTATGCAACTGCATCTCCGTCCCCTACAGCTGGATCTGTTATCGGCATGGAACCGCAGTCCTTTCACCCTTCATCACCTCTTTCGCCAATCGGCGGCAACGAGGAGATCTCTTCGGTGGTGGTTGATCCCGTTGTCTCTCTCGCGGGGGAGATCCTTCTTGCCAGTAAAGTGGACTATTGTAACTACCGATGCCAGCCTCCTCGGCTGGGGGGCGGTGTTACAGAATCACACGGCTCAGGGTCGATGGACTCAGCTGGAGTCCTGTCTGCCCATCAATCTTCTGGAAATTCAGGCCATTTTACTTGGCATTGCAGAGTTTCCAGCATTTCCTGATGGGTTGTCATGTTCGTGTCCAGTCTGACAATGCCACGGCGGTGGCTTACGTCAACCATCAGGGTGTGACGCTCAGCAGAGCAGCGATGCGGGAAGTGAAACCGATCCTGCTTTGGGCCGAATCC
The DNA here is from genome assembly GCA_033576535.1 of Allobates femoralis. Taxonomy (NCBI): domain Eukaryota; kingdom Metazoa; phylum Chordata; class Amphibia; order Anura; family Aromobatidae; genus Allobates; species Allobates femoralis. The sequence continues at coordinate 100,148,471 of JARQOC010000012.1, read as the reverse complement.
TCGGGTGTTGTGCTGTTGGCAGTGCACATTCCAGGGGTCGAGAACTGGGCGGCGGATTATCTCAGCCATCAGGGGCTCGTGTCAGGGGAATGGGCTCTTCACCTGGAGATGTTCGAGCAGATCTGCCAACGCTTCGGGACTCCAGATGTGGATCTCGTGGCGTCACCAATGAATGCCCAGGTTCCGCACTTCTTTGCTCGTTCCCGTGACCCCAGGGCTCTGGGATCAGACGCCCTGGTTCAGGACTGGACGCAGTTTCGCCTTCCTTACGTCTTTCCACCGCTGGCCTCTTCCCAGAGTGGTCCAGAATGTCAGGACGGAGAAGGTGGTGGTGATATTAATAGCCCCCAATTGTCCCAGGAGGTCGTGGTACGCCGACCTAGTTCAGCTCGTCGCAGACGCTCCTTGGCAGTTGCCGGTTCGACCGGACCTTCTGTGTCAGGGTCCGATTTGGCATCAGAATTCCGGGGCTCTGCGTTTGATGGCGTGGCCCTTGAGACCAGAATTCTGACCCGGGCAGGATTTTCGGAAGGAGTTGCACGCACTATGGCGCGCGCGAGGAAGCCTGTTTCCGCCAGGATATATCATAGAACTTGGAAGACGTTCTTTGGTTGGTGTGAGTCTGAGTAGGTTTCGCCCTTGCCTTTTTCGCTCCCGGTGGTTCTGGGGTTCCTCCAATCGGGGCTGGATCAGGGACTCTCATTGAGTTCCCTTAAAGGGCAGATTTCTGCATTATCGGTACTTTTTCAGCGCCGCTTGGCTTCAAAATCTCAGGTCCGTACCTTTTTACAAGGTGTGGCTCGTATAGTCCCACCATACAGGAGGCCTTTGGAGGCCTGGGATTTAAACCTGATTCTGGAAACGCTCCAGAAGACCCAGTTCGAACCTCTCAAGGAGATTCCTTTGCGCCTTCTGTCTCAGAAGGTGATTTTCCTGGTGGCGATCACTTCTATTCGGAGAGTGTCCGAGTTGGCGGCGCTTTCTTGTAAGGCGCCGTTTCTTTCCATCAGGACAAGGTGGTGATGCGACCGGTACCGTCTTTCGTTCCTAAGGTGGTGTCCTCCTTTCATTTAAATGAGGATATTGTTCTTCCTTCTTTTTGTCCGGCCCCTGTGCATCGCTTTGAGAAAGCTTTGCACACTTTGGATTTGGTTCGTGCTCTCCGGATCTACGTGTCTCGGACAGCATGTTTCAGTAAATCGGACACGCTGTTCATCCTTCCGGAGGGTCACCGTAAGGGGATGGCCGTGTCAAAGTCCACGCTTGCCAGATGGATTAAACTGACCATTCAGGAAGCATACTCTTTGCGCAATCTGTCAGTTCCTTCAGGTTTGCGTGCTCATTCCACTCGTGCGGTGGGTGCCTCCTGGGCTGTTGGCACCAGGCTATGGCTGAGCAGGTGTGCAAGGCGGCCACTTGGTCCAGTCTGCACACCTTTTCAATGCACTATCGAGTGCACACTCAGGCTTCGGCGGATGCGAATCTGGGTAGACGCATCCTGCAGGCAGCGGTTGCTAGCCTGTAGATTGTGTGTTTCAGTTGGGATGTTCTGGTTCCCACCTAGGGACTGCTTTAGGACGTCCCATCCTGTGTCCCCCAATGAGCTGAAGGAGAAAAGGAGAATTTTGTGTACTCAACGTAAATTCCTTTTCTCTTAGCCTCTAATTGGGGGACACAGCAACCTCCCTGGGCCTGTTGGGCCTTCTTGAGTTTTTTTTCTTGTTTGCCTTTTCGGCTTCTGTAGTTTTTACTCCTGTTTTAGCACAAAACTGGCTAGACTGTGCAAGTCAGGGGGTTATATACTGCAGGGAGGAGCCACTGTGCTTATTTTGTTAATTACTTAGTGTCGCCTCCTAGTGGCAGAATGCTATAACCCATCGTCCTGTGTCCCCCAATTAGAGGCTAAGAGAAAAGGAATTTACGGGGAGTACACAAAAATCTCCTTTTTCCCCTTCGTCCACAGCAGCACAATATGAGGTTCCCATGCCCCTGTGCACCACTGGGACAAGTTGGAACTTTTAATAAGTTTGCCCTTGCCTCTCTGGGATCATTAGTTTTCAACTTTGTTCCTTGCCAGGTGCAGGATCTTTTTTCCCTCCTGCCTGTGCTCTGTAGTATTACCTTGTGGGTCTCTTCATCCGGGCTGGTGCTCCAGCGCTGCCTCCTCTACCTGCAGATTGTAAAGTCAGATGGTCACACTCTCGACGTTCAGGCGGCTGCTAACATGGACGTACACTCCAAGTAGAATCATCTTTGCAACTTGGAGTACAACCCAGGAAGGGGACAGAAGTCTTTCCAACCTGGATACCATACACGTCCTTTGCACGGGAACAAGACGAGCGCTCTCTTAGTGGGAAACTATTTCGGATGGCAATTATATAGAAGACTCAACCTGGATAATACTGATGACAGATGCTTCAGCTTCAGGAACAGGTTGGGGAGCCCACTTAGGAAGCAGTACCATCACAGTAAGAGAATTAAGAGCTCCTCTCTAGCTCTTCTAGACAGAATCCATGAGAGGTCAAGCAGTGAAGGTTCGTACGGACATCATTGCCTGTGTTTGTTACATAAACAATCAAGGTGGAATGAGATCTCCCCCTATCATGTCAGAGATGGCTTGGATCCCCCAGTGGGCAGAGTTAACAATAAGTTATCAGCCGCTCATATTTCTGTAAAGAAGTATGTTCTTGCCAACAGATTTCAGTATCTATTTGTCCTAGGACAATGGTCACTGAATCCATGGGGAGCTCTCTAGAGATCTACCTGATGGCGATCAGAGAGAATTCAATGACGGTGGACTTCTTCCTATACCCAGAGGACAATCCTATGGCAATAGATGACATGTCCGTCCGTCGCTTGGAACTTCAAGCTAGAATGTTAATCTGCTGACTTCAATAATACCAAGTCGTTGATGAAGATCAAGCAGGATCAGGTGTCTGTCAGAGCCATCCTTCCATTCTGGCCCAAGAGATCATGGTTCCCCTTCCTCATGGCATTGAGCTGGGGTCAGTTCTGGAAACTTCCCCCTTGGCAGAACTGGATATCTCAGGGATCGGTTTTGTGTTTAAGCCTGAGAGCTCTCAATTAGACAGCCTGGCAGATGACTGCCCTTTACTGAAAACCAAGGGTTTTTCATGCAGGGTGTTGGACACGCTAGCTCACTCTAGGAGTGAAGCAACCAACAGGTGCTACATCCCTCGAAAATAGGACGTACTAGGGGGTTTGCAGAACTGCTAAATATAAGGCATCCCCCTGGAAATAAGACATATCAACTTTATTTTTTCGTAAACATGCCCGCCTAACAGAGCATGCAATTAGGGCCACCCACTGCTGTTGTCCGCCGCTATCCATCGCTTTATTCCAGTGCCGCTCTGAGCTATCCCAGCCGCCGTACATGTACGAGAAGCCGCCGGCCATTCAGAAGTTGTACATCTACGGCAGCTGAGAAAGCTCAGTGCGATGCATGGCAGCCCGGAATACATGCAGCGGTGGATCGGCGAGAGTGTGCTTCTATCTGCAGATACCTTATTGGGGGCTGCTAGGGGATGATGGAGGCTGCAAGAGCATATTGAGGGCTGCAAGGGGATGATGGAGGCTGCAAGAGGATATTGAGGGCTGCAAGGGGATGATGGGGATCATGGAAAAATAGGACATCCCCTGAAAATAAGACACAGTGCATCTATGCAAAAATTTATAGGAAAAATTAATATAAGACATTGTCTTATTTTTGGGGAAACAGGGTATGCACCTATAAAGATTTTTTTTGGTGCACTTTGAGGTTTATCAATTCTGAAGATCCTTCCATCCCACAGATCTGAGATCTTACACGATGGATTTGACAGACCACTTAAGCCTATTAAACTAAAAGAAGGAAGCAAGCGCAGATAGGGACTTATCTTTTTAATAATCAGCGGCTAAAGAGCCGTAATGAACACTGCTCACCTGGTCTAGTTGTGTGACACACAACCAGTATGAAAAACATGTAATGGCGGCTGCTGCTGAACCCACACCTCCACGTGCTATGTGGTCAAATTCCAGAATTTTCTAGGGACAATGTGTCGTCGGTCCGCGCTGCCACAAATAACTGAATCAGAAGTTCACTCTATACCTTTATTTGGATCCATCCAACGCGTTTCGGAGCCTGCTATGCTCCTTCATCAGGGAGTGTACTTAAGCCTATTAGCATCAGAGTTCTAGTTGCAGCTATCTCTGCTCGTCTTAAAAGACGCCTTACAGAGTCACGGGAGATCAAAGATTTTCTAAAAGCCATTTCTCAGTTAAGACCTTGAAACTGTAAAGCCATTACCCGGGTGGGATCTTGCTTTCCTGCTCGGCCAACTAGGGCGCCATTTGAACCCCTGAACTAGGGAATTGAAATTCCTAACCCTGCTATAGTCACCTTGGCGAAAAGGGTGAGTGAGCAACAGGCATTGTCTTCCAGAGAACCCTACATAGTATTTATGCAGGATAGGGTTAATTTCAGGCTTTTTCCCTCCTTCAGGCTGAAATACCAATCATCAGAAAATCCGAACCAGATGATCTCTGTTCCAGCTTATGTCCATGAAGAAACTTTGAAGCGACAGAAAATGTGGATTTTTGGTACTTTGTATAATTTCTTACACCCTTTGCAAAGGTGGATAGTCACCTTTAAATATTTTTTTGTAGCCTTCATTGGGAAGGATGGATTTTTGGTTACTCACTATTAATTTCTCATAGCTTTCATTGAGGGACATCCACCCATTGTTTATGTTCCCACTAGATGGAAGCCACCTAACTCTCCGCCCCCGTGTGGTCACTCCCTGCCCCTCCTGTGGACCTGCTCTGCCCTCCCCCATTGTCGCTCTAGGCACGCCCTCACCGTGGTTGCTCTCTCTCCCCCTCCATGTGCTCGCTCTCATGCAGCAGCAGCATGAGGAACTGGCGCAGTTCATCAGTCCGTGGGGGGAGCAGGGGTGAGTGCATGGTAGGGGGTCTGAGAGAGGGCGAGAGCGGGGAGAGTAACTGGCTGCTCTCTGTTACAGGACCTTTGGTGATGTTAGTGATGAGATCAGTCACATGATTGTGACATCATTACAGGCCCTGCCAGGTCGGCGTGTGCAACGGGGGGTGTCTGGGACAGTGCGGGTGCTTCGAATATGGCGGCTTCCTGGCGTCAGTTACGGACCGGTGCTATATTTGCATCACTTGGCTTCTGAGGAGATGCAGTGCATTGTACGATTTGTGGACATCCCGACAGAAGTTTATGACACATGCCACTAGGTGAGTATATAATAGATTGCAGTAATACATTTTGGGTACTTGCCTTAAATGTTTTATTTTCGTAGCCTTTATTGTAGGACACTGCAGCTTATACTCCTGGTTCTCATGTTTCCACAGAGTATTATAAGGTAAAAAATGTTTATACCGTGTTAGCCAGTAGACAGAAAAATATTAGAATCTGAGAGTCCTCAGTGGTTGATACCTTTTAATGGCGAACTGAAAAGATAGTAAACATAGCAAGTTTCCGGGACACTGTGGCCCCTTCATCAGGCTGATAATGACACAAATTCTGAACACACATACATATATACATAAGCAAATGAAACAAAAAAAAAACAGTCTTAGATGTTGTAGTAAATGCGACAGGTGATGTAAAACAGAGTCAGGCTAGGGAGGGGGAGATGGGCCTGGGGAATTAAAACTGAAAGTCTAAAGGTACCTTCACACGCCGCAATCTCGCCTGGCAATCTTAAAGGCGATATGTCGCCCTGGAACAATCGCCGTGAAATTGCCTCACAGTTGCGGCGTGTGATTGGGGAATTTTGCGGTGATAAATTGCCTCTCGCCCATCGTCTGATTCCTGAACACTGCTCAGAAATCAGCCACAACCATGAAGGCGATATTTCCTTGTTGTGGCGTGTGAACGGGCGATAGTGATGGAATCTGCGTCGCCTATGATTTCCAGTAGGCATGCCTCAGCTTGTTGGAGTCTACGCCCCGTCTGCGATGATTGGTGTTGGCTACTGTGTTCCTATTGGCTGACAGTTGACACCGCGCCATATTTGAAGAACTGTCCGTTGAGCAACACACACATCTTCAATTGCGTCATGTACTAGCCAGCCTTCCAGAGCAGACTGACCAATCGTAACGCTGTTGCGTTGTCCAATGAGCGTGTATGGGGCACGGTGTAAACCACTGTGGCACGCCTATCCTTGCTGCGCTGAACTTGTACGCCCACATTGCCTTTGGAATTGCGGCGTGTGAAGCGGCAATGGAATGAGGCAAGATTGTTTCCGCTGTAGGTGAGGCGATTTCCGGAGCGACACATCACCTTGCTTACAAGGCGAGATTACGGTGTGTAATGTAATCTGAGGCGATCATGAAAAACGTGCACGCGCACATTAGATCGCCTCTTATCGCCAAGGGAGATTGCGGCGTGTGAAGGTACCCTTAGATAAGCGGAACAAATTGTATAATGGTTATATGGTAGTCGTTATAATGGTAATATGGTAGTGGTCTGGGGAGAACTGAGAATACTTAAATGAGTTGAGGAAAGCAATAAAAGGAGGCGATGGTGTTCATATAAGAAGTGTCAAAAGTTCATTGTCCTCAAAATGGAGTCTGTTGGAGATGTGATATCCCCAAATGTCTTTAATTTATATAAAAATGCATGAATCTGTGATGTCCCCAAATGTCCATTCATGTTATATAAAAAGCCATGAATCCATGTGATACATTTAATCCTGTTTTGAATGTGCCAAAGGTCGTTGTCAATTTGTATTCCCAACGAGGTAACTTCAGCTGCACCACAAGGAATGTGGTGTATTTAATTATATGTACCAAAGGTCCAACAGGCAGCATGTACATAGGGGAGACCGGGCAAAAATTCAGGACAAGAATGAATTCTCATCGCCACTCAATAAAAGAAAAGCGTATGGTTCTACCTGTAGCAAAACATTTTTCAGCCCTGACCACAGTGAATCCGATATGAATCTGCTCATTTTAAAAAGCAACTTCAAATCTCAGAAAGAAGAATTTGGGAATACAAACTGATAACGACCTTTGACACATTGAGTCTGAGTATTAAGACCCCGTTACACGGCTCAACATCGTGCTCAACATCGTTCAAAAGTAACGTGTTCAACGATGTTGAAACAGCATAGTGCATCGTTGCGTGTAACTGAATGATTCAACTACGATAATTAGTCAAGTTGAAGTTGACAGGTTTTATGAACATGTTCAAAAACCTGACAACTTCAACTCAACCAACCTGCTGCATCGTACTGTGTGACACCGCAATAACGATGTTACGGACGACTTCGTCCATTTACAGCAATGAGCAGGGATCGTTTGCGAACGATCTCTGCTCACAACATCATTGGTGAGTTGTCCATGATATCTAGACGTGTGACATGTCAGCAGCGATGTTTAATGGATCTCAAAAACGAACGCGCATCCACAAGATCGCAGCCAACATCGTTACAACGTCGTCCCGTGTAACGGGGCTTTTATAGGTACTTGTCATATTGTCTCTTTAAGCCTTGGATGGACACAGCAGCACACACCCATGGTTCTCTTTTGTCCCCCAATGAAGTGACAGAAAAGAGCATTTTAGAAACCTATCCTACTATATAATCTTATCGTGTCTGTCTCTCTGTAACGGAAATCCCAGTCACTGATTGGTCGCGCCCACCCAGCTATCCATCTCCCAGCTGCTCGCTGCGGAAGTACCCCGGCCGCCATATTGGAACACCCAAGTTATGGGTATTCCGATATGGCGACCAGGATTAAAATCCCCGCCAAGCTGCGCGTGACAACGATCTCAATACTACGCCCTAGAGTGACAGGGTCCCAATGACTGCCATATCGTTGCTGCATCGCTGGTGAGACCTGACTGTTTGACATCTCACCAGCAACCACGTAGTGACGCTCCAGCGATCCCTACCAGGTCATATCATTGGCGGGATTGCTGGAGTGTCGCCAAGTGTGACGGTACCTTATTGATAGCTCATTGAATTATTCTTGAATCTTCATAAATAAACTACATATATCCCAGAATACCCGATGCGTTAGAATCGGGCCATCATCTAGTCTTTTTAATAACCCGGGAGATTTCTGTTTACCCCCCCACCTCCAAATAAAGTGAAAGAGGATTTTTGGTACTCACCATAACATTTTTGTTGTAACCTTTCTAGGGGGACTTGGCCCCATACAGCCATGATTTTTATGGATTTCCTTTAACCCCTTCACCCTGAGCCTTTGAGCTTCATGACCGAACCTTTTTTTTTGCAATTCTGACCAGTCTCACTTTGAGTTTATATCTCTGGAACGCTTCAACCGATCCCAGTGTTTATGACAATTTTTTTGTGTATAACAAGAAAACGAAACGACCATGTGTCTAGTTCAAAGTGGTAAAGTTCTTATTTGTTGATTAAAACCAGAGAGAAAGGGGCACAAACAAACAGGATAAGCAGCCAAGATGGCAAGCTAGCACCCAATGAGCATACTTATAAACAATTACATAGGAAATTACAAAGCCGTATTTAAGACATGTAGAATACAAAGGCATTAATACACAATTATATTCAGGTTGTAGACCTCTGCATAAAATACATAGCATCCACCAAGTTATATATTTAAAGTGACTGGTGCATGCAAATTGGTACATATATAGCCCCTAATACCTTACAGTCCAACTCATGTATAGAAAATTCAAGTATTGTTTGGTGCATACAGAGAGGTAGTATATAATCACCTATACAGAAGGACAAATACCCATGCCCGCAGGCATCCACATGTCCAACACTGCTCCACAGAGCATGTTAACCACAATGTTACCTATATAGGGCTTCAAGAGTTAGGCGCAGCTGACCCTTACGGTCGTTTCGGCTAGTTCCTTCCTCAGGGGGCATCTTACTGGGGTGAGGTGGTTGTTTAAAAAGGCTGGCCAGCCAGTAGGATCTGTGTGGACGTGCACTGTCGCGTCACCGCCATTCCGGAAATGCGGAGGAGGGGCTGCCGACGCGTTCACGTGAGGGATCACATGACCGAAGCCGCCGAGTAAGACGCGGCGACGCCCCCAGCGTCCTCGAAATCATGGGAACAGCAAGACTCGTTAGCGTCCACACTCAGGATCATTATTTACTGTTGCACTTGGTGCATATAGTCACCAGTGTAATAATTAGTAAGCATATACAGCGACCACACATGGGGAATTGCATTAAAACTCACAATGGTACCCAAAGGCAGTATTAGATATATATACAAGTGATCAAAACAATATACATGCCAAATAATCTGTACAGTAAGACATAAATGGGTCAACCAAAGTTACAGGGTAATAACATCTATTATATAATCACGAATGGGTTTTTTGCCCTTTTGAGACCGCTCTCGCTGCGAGTCAGCGTGGTCATGTGGATACGAACGAAGCATTGGCCGCGCAGCGGCCATTGCGAGTAGCTCTAAGGCGACTCGCTATGCCCGCGCAGCGGGCATGGCGAGTCGCCTTAGCAGCGCGAAGCATTGGCCGCGAAGCGGCCATTGCGAGTCGGAGACTCGCTCTGCTAGAATCCCGATGCATTGTGCATCGGGCACCCATCTAGTAATACATATAATGATACAATTCTGGCATCACGGCCCTGCAGAAGATGTGAAGACGCCGATCAGTCTGATCCATAGAGAAGTTCATATATTTCCAGATTTCAAATATGTAAGTGCAAAAGAGGGATCCACATAGAGGCCCCTAAATAAAATCAACCTGATTAGGGTCACAAGCAGAAAATACAGCCCAGTTTGCAGATCACAAGGGACGAAGCTAATCTTTTCATTAAGCCCATGGGGCTGCAGGGTTCCAGGCATCCATATCCATCTGGTTTCTAGCATGCCTAACGTCCGTGCAATGGGACCGCCACGAACACCCAAATCTATAGTGTCAATGCCGCTCACTTTTAAAAGGTTCCCCTGGGATTGATGACACTCCCAAAAATGTCTGGGAAGGGTCTTGAAAAGAGACACATCTGAGCTTTCTCTCGCCGCATTGTCAGGACATGTTCTCTTGCCCTTACCTTCAGGGCTCTCGTTGTTAGCCCAACGTAAATCTTTGGGCAGGGACATGTGGCGTAGATGATAACCACGGTGGTATTGCAAGAAATTTTCTTTTTGATGTTATAAATTTGTGTCTCTGCCACACTGGCAAATGAATCCACCCTCTCCACATTTGGACAGGCTACATATCTCCCACACGGGGAACACCCTACTCTCCTGGGAAAGGAGTCAAGGAAAGTTACTCTACTGCCACTGGTATAATGACTAGACACGAGATGGTCACACAGACTCATTGAATGTCTAATAGATACCATAGGTCGATTCGGCAAAATTTTTGATAAAGTTGAATCAGTCAAAAGAATCGCCCAGGCCTTGTCAAGACTTGAGCGCATGGCTTGAAATTGGCCATGATAGTAATGAATCTGCGTGTCCATCTCATGTCCATCTGCCCCTGCCATAAAGAAGTGTGTTTCTAGTTGCGTGCTTGGCTCTGTTAAATGCATGTTTTACTGAGCGGCGGCTGTAGCTTCGCTCATAGAACCGATTTTTTTAGTTTTCCAGCTCGGGTGATGTAATCAGCGTCGGATGAGCATATCCTTTTGAGACATAATAATTGCCCCACTGGTACAGACCGGACCATATATGGGGGATGGGACCAAGTGGTGTGGAGCAACGCATTTGATGATGTCAGCTTTCTATATATGTCCGTCTGTAGGGAACCATCATGGTTCCTCCTCACTAAAACATCCAGTAATTTAACCTTGTCTCTATTAGACAGGTATGTAATTTTAATATTTAACTCGTTGTTCAATTGTCCAATAAATTAATGCATTTCCAATTCGGATCCTAGCCAGATCAAGATGTCGTCGATGTACCGAGCCCAAAGGTGGATGCGGTCCACCGGAAACAGCCGATCCAACAGGCAGAGGTCCCTCTCCCACAGCCCAAGGAACAGGTTAGCATACGAGAGCGCCAAAGATGCCCCAAAGATAGCTGTGCCCTGTAGGTAGAAGGACCCATTGAAAACGAAAAAATTGTGAGTAAAGGAGAACTCAAAGAGCTCCATGACAAGGGGAATGATGTCCCCAGGCAGAACAGACATGTCTAGAAAGAAATGCGTTGCTCGAAGGCCATCTCTGTGTCTTACATTTGTGTAGTGATTCAACATCACAAGTGGCCATTATGGCCCCTTCATCAATCTGCAGGGAGTCAACCTTCTTGAAAAATTCGCAAGTATCCTTTATGAAGGAAGGGAGGCTCTCCACCAATGGTTGAAGTTTGGAGTCAATCTAACTGCCCACATTTTCCAGAAGATTTCCCCTACCCGACACAATATATCTCCCAGGTGGTGACACTTGTGAATCTTGGGCAGGAAGTACAGGGTAGGAACCACGGGATCCACCTCAATAAAAGCTGACATGAGTTCAGAAGTTATCAACCCCATTGTCAGTGGACACTTTTAAAATTTGTTTCAGTTGTTCCGAAAATGAAGAAAGAGGATTATAAGTTTTCTATAGCATACCTTATCTAAAAGATGTCTGTATGCCTCTTTCTCATACTTTACTTTTGGCCAGATGACAATGCTTCCGCCGTACAAATAAGCGAGTGGGAGGTGTCTGTTTATACGTAAAATCATCCTTAAAACCCATCCTGCGTGATAATATAGGTGAATCTACTGGAAATGTAGAGTCTCTGTGGGTGGAGATATGGGGAGGGGGAAAAATAATAAATTACTGATAGGGGTTTGTTATAAGTCCCCAACAATAATGGAATAGGCGGAGAATATCCTCGTAAAGCAAATAGATGAAGCAGCGACTCAGGGAGAAGTCATTGTTATGGGGGACTTCAATTACACTGAAATACATTGGGGAACAGAAACCTGCAGTTCCAGCAAAGGTAATAGGTTTTTGACAACTATGAGAGACAATTACCTTTCACAACTGGTTCAGGACCCAACAAGAAGGGGGCACTGCTGGACCTAATATTAACCAACAGGTCGGCCGCATATCAAATATACGGGTTGGAGGTCACTTGGGTAATAGTGATCATAACATAATAAGTTTTCAAGTATCCTTTAATAAGATGTGTAGTAGAGGGGCTACAAGGACACTAAACTTCAGGAAGGCAAATTTCCAGCGGTTGAGAGATGATCTTAGTGCAATAAACTGGGACGATGTCCTGAGACATAAAAGTACACAAAGCAAGTGGGAGACATTTATTAGCATCCTGAATAGGGCCTGTGCACAATATGTACCCTATGGGAATAAGCATGCTAGAAATAGGAGGAAACCACTATGGCTAAATAAAGTGGTAAGAAGCGCAATAAGTGACAAAAAGAAAACATTTAGGGAATTAAAGCAAGTAGGTAGTGCTGAAGCGTTAAATAAATACAGAAAACTAAATAACATCTGTTAAAAGCAAATCAAGGCAGCAAAGATTGGGACAGGGAGACTCATTGCCAGAGAAAGTAAAAAAAAAAAAAAAATTTTTTAACTACATAAATAGTAAGAAACTAAAAAGTGATTGTGTTGGCCCCTTTGAAAATAAGCTGGTTGAAATGGTGGATGAGAATGAGGAAAAAGCCAATATGCAGAATGACTTTTTTTCAACAGTATTTACACAAGAAAATCCCATGATAGACAACATGATGAGTGATAACAAAAACGCTCAATTAAATGTCACCTGCTTAACACAGCAGGAAGTACGGCATCGTCTAAAAATCACTAAAATTGACAAATCCCCAGGCCCGGATGGGATACACCCCAGAGTACTGCAGGAATTAAGTACTGTCATAGATAGACCATTATTTTTAATATTTAAAGATTCCATAATAACAGGGTCTGTACCACAGGACTGGCGTATAGCAAATGTGGTGCCAATATTCAAAAAGGGGACAAAAACTGTACTTGGAAATTATAGGCCAGTAAGCTTAACCTCTACTGTGGGTAAAATCCTAGAGGGTTTTCTAAGAGATGCTATACTGGAGTATCTGAAGAAAAATAACCTCATGACCCAATATCAACATGGGTTTACAAGGGACCGTTCCTGTCAAACTAATCTGATAAGCTTCTATGAAGAGGTAAGTTCTGGACTGGACCAAAGAAATGCAGTGGACGTGGTGTATATGGACTTTTCAAAAGCTTTTGATACGGTGCCACACAAAGGTTGATACATAAAATGAGAGCAATGGGGATAGAGGAAAATATGTGTAAGTGGGTTAAGAACTGGCTTAGTGATAGGAAACAAAGGGTGGTCATTAATGGAACACACTCAGAATGGGTCACAGTTATCAGTGGGGTACCACAGGGGTCAGTATTGGGCCCACTTTTTAATATATTTATTAATGACCTTGTAGGGGACATATAGAGTAGAATCTCAATATTTGCAGATGGCACTAAACTCTGTAGGGTAATCAATACAGAGGAGGTCAATTTTATATTGCAGGAGGATTTATGTAAACTAGAAGTTTGAGCTGATAAATGGCAAATGAGCTTTAATGGGGATAAATGTAAGGTCATGCACTTGGGCAGAGGAAACAAAAGGTATAATTATGTGCTTAATTGTAAAACACTGGGCAAAACTGTCACTGAAAAAGACCTGGGTGTATGGGTAGATGACAAACTCACATTTAGTGGCCAGTGTCAGGCAGCTGCTGCAAAGGCAAATAAAATAATGGGATGCATTAAAAGAGGCATAGATGCTCATGAGGAGAACATAATTTTACCTCTATACAAGTCACTAGTGCGACCACACTTACAATACTGTGTACAATTCTGGTCTCCGGTGTATAAGAAAGACATAGCTGAACTAGAGCGGGTCCAGAGAAGAGCGACTAAGGTTATTAGAGGACTGAGGGAGTCTGCAATACCAGGACAGGTTATTAGAGGACTGCGGGGTCTGCAATACCAACACAGGTTATTAAACTTGGGGTTACTTAGCTTGGAAAAACGAAGGCTTAGGGGTGATCTTATAATAATGTATAAATATATGAGGGGACAGTACAGAGACCTTTCTAATGATCTCTTTACTCTTAGACCTGAGACGGGGACAAGGGGGCATCCTCTACGTCTGGAGGAAAGAAGGTTTAATCATAATCACAGACGTGGATTCTTTACTGTAAGAGCAGTGAGACTATGGAACTCTCTGCCACATGATGGTGTAATGAGGGAGTCACTACTAACATTTAAGAAGGGCCTGGATGCCTTTCTTGAAAACTATAATATTACCGGTTATATATACTAGATTCTTTGATAGGGCGTTGATCCAGGGAATTAGTCTGATTGCCGTATCTGGAGTCAGGAAGGAATTTTTTCCCCCAATGTGGAGCTTATTGTTGTCACATGGTTTTTTTTTTGCCTTCCTCTGGATCAACATGTTAGGCTATGGGCTGAACTAGATGGATATAAAATCTTCCTTCAAACTCAAAAACTATGTTACTATGTTTGTCGGTGGGTTTAATCTATCGGGCAGATCCCACAGCTCACGCAGCTTTGCACGTTCCTGCCTGATAAGATTGTCCCTGTACAATCGTGTGGGTATCTTTTCAAAAGCTTTACTCACCACCTGGACGAACATGTCAGTGCTCGGGAAGGTGGAGAGTGCGGGGAATTTTTTGGAACATGGAGGTATCTTGCCTCCTTCTGGTGTCATGTGCTCGGTGGACAGTCCTTCCAAATACTCCAGAATTAACATTTCTTCTTCTGCTGAAAAAATAGAATTTGCACCAGTCACTTTAAATATATAACTTGGTGGATGCTATGTATTTTATGCAGAGGTCTACAACCTGAATATAACGGTATATTGTTGCCTTTGTATTCTACATGTCTTAAATACTGCTTTGTAATTTCCTATGTAATCTACTATATAATCTCCTTAACGTGTCTGTCTGACGCCGAAATCACGCGCCAGCGCTCATTGGTTGCCGTCAGCCGCGGCAACCAATGAGTGCAGCGTATGCAAAACAGCCGCGCGCATTCAAAACCTGGCGACAGCGACAGACAGTGCTTTTTTGCGACAGCACGGTATACCGGAAAATGTGAGCTGGGGGAGGTTGCAGGAGGGAGCGGGAGATCTCCTGCTCCCGCTCATATAATATGCATAGCCACGCTCCATCACCGTGGTGCTGAAACCGCTTCGCAGTGATGGACTGGGGGAGCGGCGCATATTATATGGTCCTGCGCCCCCCCCCCCCCCCCTGTGATGGCACATGCCCCCCTATGTTAGATATGGCCCCCATGCTGCTACCATTGTAAAATAATAAACTCTATACTTACCTCCTGGCTCCTCCTCCAGCGCTGATCTCCGGTGTCTCTCCGGTCTCCCAGCTGCTGCTGTGATCACACGCAGAGATGATGTCACTCCCAGCTGTGCTGATCACATGACCGCACAAAACCAGGAAGTGGAGGAGCTCTGCTGCATCATCTCCGCCCGATCACAGCTGCACGGAGGGAGACCGGGAGATCAGCACTGGAGGAGGGAAGAATAGAGCAGCATGGGGGCCATATCTAACACAGGGAGGCATGTGCCACACATAGGGGAAGTGTGCCCTGCATAGGGGACGTGTGCCTTGCATAGGGGACATTTGTGTGGCGCCCTGCAACCAGGGTGGCCACATAGGGTGCTGCAGCCAGGCAGCAAGATAGACAGTTTGTGCAACAAACACCCTCACAGCACACACACACCCACAGTAGCACAGCACCCAACCCGGAGCCCGGGACTCTAGGCGGGCAAGGGGTGGTGGGTTTAGAGAGCAACTGGGTGGAGAATGTAGGTCAGGTGACAGATAGTGTAAATAGAGGAAAAGAGGAAGAAGGAGTAAGTAGGCCACAGTAGGCTGGACTGTAAAGACAAGACCAGAAAGAAAGTGACACTTCCCGGAGGGATTGGGTTCTCTGGAGATGCAGAATGCACAGAGTAATAGAAACCATGGAGAGAAAGCTCGTCCATAGCCGGCATCCCAGGGGAGGGTGAGGACAGAGACCGGACCGGTATCACCGGGTCCGAGGAACACGGCAGCACTGACTAACTACGGGAGGAGTTTTCCCTGATTTGTGCTGGAATCACACGGATTAGATGGAGCCTGGTAACACCTTGGAAGATAGGGTTACTGCAGGTTAGGCACACACCAGAGTGTCGGCTCTGAGGGGAACTGAAGTTCCATACCGGCTTCCCAGACGAACCGACGGGGAGCTCTAATTCCAGGTTGGAATTCCCACAACAGGGTTGAAGGCACAGCAGCAACCACGAGGACCCACAAGGGGCCGAGCTGCCGCCATGCAACCCGCGGAGAGAACAGAGAGGGAGAGAACAGCCTGAAATGACATTAGAAGGAGTGAGGGCTCTTGGAGTGACAGCCTGGCTGCAGAGGGTTCAAGTGTCCGGAGTTAACAGAACTGTGTTGAGAACTGTACTGTGAATTGCTGAGAACTGCTTGAAGGACTTCCAAGTAAACCTGGTGAACCCTGCCTCAGTGTCCGTGTCTGATTCCAGGTATACAGAACTGTTATTGTACTTCTTACCCTGCCAGGAGCAGCCCGACCAGCGGTGGCCCATCCATCCCTCCATCCTCCTGGCAGAGCTGCGCTGCAGCGGTGGTCCCATCACTGACCACAACCCGTTGGTAGCGTCACGACGAACTAATCCGTGTAAATATCCTTCTACTTATGAGAACCCGGGACACGGTCGGGACCAGGACCTCCGTGACATCCCCAGCAGTACCCCGGTCCGGTACCGAGTACCCCATCCCAGTGGGCTCCACAACTTGGCGTCACGAACAGGATGGGCCTGGTCTAAAAGAACTGGACCCCGTGTGCCTGAAAATCGTGTTCTGGACTCTTCTCGCCAAATCTGGGCTTAATAGCTGCCTTGGAAGCCTGAAGCCATGTGCAAGGGAGGCGTGCCCAGACCCCCCCATCATGGGCCGGCCCAATCCAAAGCGGGAAAAGAAAGGCCGGTCCTGGCTCCCCTTAACTCCGGAGGAGCCAGCCATCAATCCAAAGGAGGAGCCCCCGCCCCCAAGAGAGCTCACCAATGAGAAGATGGCGGGAGCTGGAGAGGAAGTCGTCGCCCCGGAAAGGCGGGACAGGAAACCGGGTGCGGAGCAGTCGCCATTACGATTACAGTACATGCGGACGGAAGAGAAGGACGCTGAGGAGTGTGCTGCGGTCGAAAGAACTGAAGTGATCCTGGAGGGCCCACGGAACGTACCAGGGAAAGAAAAACAGTGATCGAGGCAGCATGGCGGAAGGCGGCAGAGAATGTCCAGAAGTTTGAGACACCCGGAGGGGTGTAATGCGGCTGCTGCCCCTACAAATGACCCAGGCCCAAGCGGAGCAGAGGACCAGGATTTGAATTGACGTTCAACAAAATCTGCAGTCTTGGTCTGCGCAACCCGGCTGGGTTGGTGCCTCCAATAATTGTCCCCGGAGCGAGGAAGAATGCCACACCGCGACCCTGATTAATGTGTCCATTCCCGAAGCTGCACCACGCCCTGCCCCAAGAGTGACTGACCCACTAGGAGCCCTGGAAGAGGGATGGTTACCGCTGCTGGAGCCCCTGATACCTGCGCCTGTAACATCAGAGGTGAGAGGGGAACAGCTCCGATGCTGGTGGGAGAGGAGTGAGACCTGCGACGATCTCATGGGTTTCCTTGGGGACCCGGACGGCCCAGTAGGCCCAGCAGAAATTGTCACCCGGGAGGAGTATCTGCGACTCGGTGTTCACAAGTGGGAAAACGAGGAGATAGAGCGGCAGGTACAGAAACAGATCGTAATAGCCCGCACTATAGAGGCAAAGGCAGAGGCCCGACGCGATAGAGAGGTGCAAAGATCCCCACGGCATCAGGGACAAATAGTTAAAATCATTGAAGAGACAGGATTCTCCTTTGCTCGTGAACCCGGTGCGCCAAGAGACATTTTTATAAATAGGCGTGATGTGGAAGTGTATCTTCCTGCACAACACCCAGACAGGAAAGTGACCATCGGAGAATGGGTCTCCTACAAAGTAGTACAGGGAGAAAGAGGTCCCTATGGAGTCCAAGTAAGGAGACTGTCTTTGCAAGCACCAGAAGAAGAAGAACGCCCAGCCCTAGTGGATCCAGAACCAGATCCAGTAATTTACCCGGATTCAAGTGATCAGACGGATCCAATTGTTAACACGGGTTCTACAATTCTAACAGAGACTGTTACCACGAAGTCTACAGCAGATGCAGCTACCCAGACGCCCAGCAGTTACCTGGTAGTCCAAGCCCTGCAAGAGTTGGAACGGTTTCCGAGGAGAGCTCCACAAGTGCTTCCGTGGAAAGTGGAGAAGAAAAGCAAGGAGTGAAGACCCGGATCCTGCTGCAAGTGTGAATGTGATGTGTTCCTCATTAGCCCCATCCCAATCTTGAATGAATGTTAGCCTTTCCTCCTGTCTGTCTTACATGTTTTGTAGACATTTGATGCCATGGACAATGACTTGGTATAAACTTTGTGCCTAGAACTGCAGAGTGCCTGTTTGAAATGTTTTTGCACTTTTTGAGAAACTTTTGCACTTTTTGAAGAACTTTTATACTTTTATGCTGAAAAGTAATGTTTTAGAGAATAATGTGAATATTTAAGGCTGGCTTCAGACTTGCAGATGCATCTGCAAGCATCTGCATGCAGACCGCGGCCCCTATGTTTATAATGGAGCGCACGGCGGTCTGCAGATGCTTGCAGACCGCCGTGCGCTCTCATTGCCCGCCATTAGTGATCTGTGCGCATGCGGATGCCTGCGCACAAATCACACACTCTCGCCCGCACCAGGGATGCAACATCTCTGAAGTTTAGCACTTAACCCGGTAGACAGTGTCCAGAAGGGTGGAGGAACTGGATTAACCCCCATGCACACTAAATTAGGGAAAGCAAGTGCCTGGGGGTGGTGTACGAGAATCCAGGCCTCTTAAGCAGAAAAACCTGTGGACTAATGTACATAGTTAATGCAACGTTTTAAGATCCGTGCCTCCTTAACAGGAAGAGCAAGCTTGCTTAATATTAATGTATAAAATAAAATGTTTTCAGGGGGATCCATGCCGGACAGCGTGAGGACACGCCGGTTTAACTCCAGGGGAATGTAGCGCCCCTGCGACCAGGGTGGCCACATAGGGAGCTGCAGTCAGGCAGAAAGATAGACCGTTTGTGCAACAAACACCCTCACAGCACACACACCCAAAGTAGCACAGTACCCAACCCGGAGCCCGGAACTCTAGGCGGGCAAGGGGTGGTGGGTTTAAAGAGCAACTGGGTGGAGAATGTAGGTCAGGTGACAGATAGTGTTAATAGAGGAAAAGAGGAGGAAGGAGTTAGTAGGCCACAGTAGCCTGAGCTGTAAAGACAAGACCAGAAAGACAGTGACACTTCCCGGAGGGTTTGGGCTCCCTAGAGATGCAGAATCCACAGAGTCATAGAAACCAAGGAGAGAAAGCTCGTCCATAGCCAGCATCCCAGGGGAGTGTGAGGACAGAGACCGGACCGGTATCACCGGGTCTGAGAAACACGGCATCACTGACTAACTACAGTAGGAGTAGTTTTCCCTGATTTGTGCTGGAGTCACATGGGTTACATGAAGCCTGGTAACACCTTGGAAGATAGGGTTACTGCAGGCTAGGCACACACCAGAGTGTCGGCTCTGAGGGGAACTGAAGTTCCATACCAGCTTCCCAGACAAACCGACGAGGAGCTCTAATTCCAGGTTGGAATTCCCACAACAGGGTTGAAGGCACAGCAGCAACCACGAGGACCCACAAGGGAGGGAGAGAACAGCCTGAAAGGACATTAGAAGGAGTGTCCAGAGTTAACTGAACTGTGTTGAGAACTGTACTGTGAATTGCTGAGAACTGCTTGAAGGACTTCCAAGTAAACCCGGGGAACCCTGCCTCAGTGTCCGTGTCTGATTCTAGGTATACAGAACTGTTATTGTACTTCTTACCCTGCCAGGAGCAGCCCAACCTGCGGCGGGCTCATCCATCCAGCTGCAGCCCATCTATCCCTCCATCCTCCTGGCAGAGCTGCGCTGCAGCGGCGGTCCCTTCACTGACCACAACCTGTGGGTGGCGTCACGATGAACTAATCAGTGTAAATATCTCTTTACTTGTGAGAACCCGGGACATGGTCCGGACCAGGACCTCTGTGACATCCCAGCAGTACCCCGGTCCGGTACCGAGTACCCCATCCCAGTGGGCTCCATATGTGCAATGTATAGGGACGTGTGCCATGCATAATGGACATGTGCCATGCATAGGGGACGTGTGCCATGCATAAAGCATAGAGGCATAGGGGACGTGTGCCATGCATAATGGACATGTGCCATGCATAGGGGACGTGTGCCATGCACAGGGGACGTGTGCCATGCATAATGGACGTGTGCCATGCATAGGCAGGGCCGCACTGTCCAATGGTCAATATGAGCCTTTAGACTCAGGCGGCAAGGAGGCAGGGAGAGCCGCAGAGCAGAAGGGGGTGGTGCCTGCACCATGCACCCGGCTCCCTGTGTGACGTGCGCCGGCTTCATAAGGTAAAATCACCAGCAGCGGCTACCAACCGCGCCCCCCCTCCCTGATCCGACAGCAATCCTCCCCCCCGCTCCTCACTTAGGCTCAGGCGGCAGAGAGCCTTTCTGCACCCCTGTGCACGGGGGAAATTAATCTGAAATGTGTACCGGCAAATATGTTTTTTTACAAAAAAAAGCACTGGCGATGCATCAGCGATGCAGGATTGCCGTGACAGAGACGATAGCGCTACACCAGTGATCCCGGCCAGGTCGTATCGTTATTGCTGGTGCGTCGTTTTGTGTGACGGGGGCTCTATACTTACAGGACCTCTGATGATGTCACAATCATGGCCGGAGCAAGATCACATGGCTGTGACATCACCAGAGGTCCTTAAGCTAAACGTACACAGCATCAGGAGCCAGGTACTGCAGACCACTTACACCCACACAACCTACATTCACCTTGCACTCACCTCACACTTAGCCCTGCACTCACGTCACACTGTCTCTTAATGCAAAACCCGCGTCGCTGATTGGTCGCGCCCAGCCAGCCACGAACAATCAGCGATGCGGGATTTCTGTTACAGCAAACCAGGCACAGTCTGCCTGGTCTCCTGACCCATCTCCGCTCGGTCTCCTGCCTGCTGCTCACCTGCTCCACGCTCCCCCCCGGCCACCGCTCCATTTGCCGGCCGCTCACCCCACCATTATTCTTCTTCTTTTCGTGGCATAGAGTCCAGAAATTCAAAGGCTGCGGGGGGTGGGGGTGGAGCTACCTAAGGGGGCGTCGTAATGGCCGTGAACAAGGGCACGCCCACCACATTAGGGCTATGCGCTTGGACATACCTACTATGACACCCCCTCTTAAGTCCGCCCCCTGAGCTTTGAATTTTTTACGTCTATTCTGGAGGAAGAAGAAGACGACATGCTAGGGTGAGAGGCGGCTGGACAGAAGCCTGGAGCGGGTGAGAACTGAGGGGGTCATCGCTGCACACTTGCACAACCACACTGCCGTACACCCGCACCGCCGCACACCCACATATTGTAGAATACCTGATGTGTTAGAATCGGGCCATCATCTAGTTGTTTATAAGTATGCTCATTGGGTGCTAGCCTGCCATCTTGGCTGCTTATGTTTACGTATGTTTGTGCCCCCCCTCCTTCTGGTTTTAATCAATAAATAGGCACTTCACCACTTTGAACTAGACACATGGTTGTTTGGTTTTCTTGTTATATACTGTATGCTACCTGAGGCGCGACTAGTTTGATCCATGGGTGGATGTGTCCCGTTATTCTGTGGGATACATGTAAACATCCTCAATGAAGGTTATTGTTTTTCGTGACAGATTGGACTTGATGTTTGTGGTAAATGTAGGATGATAATTTTTCAGTTTATTTGTTCAGAAAAAGGAAATTGTGTAGAAAATTTTGAAAATTGAAAAAAAGAGAATTTTGTTTACGTACCGTAAATCTCTTTTTCTTTAATCATCAATGGGAGACCAGACAATGGGGTTTAGGCCACTGCCCTCCGGAGGTCACACTAGGTACTACAAGTTTGTAGACACCGCCTCCTCCACTTATAAACCCCTACCGCAGGGAACATCCTCAGTTTGGTCCATAAGCTGCGAGGAGGAAATAAACCACACCCGAAACATCGGGAAGAATGCCGTGCACAGACGGATCAACAACCCGGCAAACACTGTCCCAACAGGGAACAGATCAACTGCAAAACATGCAACGGAACAACTGGGTGGGTGCTGGGTCTCCCATTGATGATTAAAGAAAAAAGAATTTACGGTACGTAAACAAAATTCTCTTTTTTCTGGTCATCATAATGGGAGACCCAGACAATGGGGATGTCCTAAAGCAATACCCCAGGGCGGGAAGAGTTCCTCAACAAGACGGGTAACACATGGTTCCCTTTAAAGGTGGGCAACCGCCGCCTGGAGAACCCGCCTGCCCAAGCTTGCATCCGCAGAGGCATGGGCATGCACCATATAGTGCTTAGAGAAAGTGTGCAGGCTGGACCAAGTGGCCGCCTGACACACCTGTAGAGCAGACGCTCGATGTCGCAAGGCCCAGGAGACACCTACAGCTCTGGTAGAGTGAGCCTTCAATCCCACCGGGAGAGGCAAACCAAAAGACCGGTAAGCCTCTTGAATGGAAGCCTTAATCCATCTGGCCAAGGTTGACTTTGATGCCGCGGACCCCTTACAGCGACCTGTCGTAAGAACAAATAAGGAATCCGAACTCCTGAAGGAGGCGGTCCTGGACACATAAATGCGTACAGCTCTCACGAGATCCAGAGTATGGAGGTCGCGCTCCACCTGATGAACGGGAGCGGGGCAAAATGATGGGAGAACAATCTCCTGGTTCAGGTGAAAAGTTGATACCACCTTCGGCAAGAATTCTGGCCGTGGGCGCAACACCACCTTGTCTTGGTGAACCACCAGAAAGGGTGACTTGCACGATAGTGCAGCCAATTCTGAGACCCTCCTCAGAGACGTAATCGCCACCAGAAAGGCCACTTTCTGGGACAGACGAGATAGAGAAACATCTCTCAGTGGCTCAAACGGCGGTTTCTGTAATGCCGCCAGGACCATGTTAAGGTCCCAAGGGTCCAGGGGTCTCTTGTAGGGCGGAACCATCCGCGACACCCCCTGCAGAAATTGACGGACCTTCGGGAGGAGCGCCAATCGCCTGTCAAACAGCACTGACAATGCTGATACTTGACCTTTCAAAGAGCCAAGGGATAATCCCAACTCCAAACCCGACTGTAGAAAAGCCAACAACGTCGGGATGGACAAGGGCCACGGAGACCGTCCACCAGAGGCACACCAGGTAAAAAAGATTTTCCACGTCCTGTGGTACATCTTCCTGGAAACGGGCTTCCTAGCCCGATTCATAGTGGCAACCACTGTAGGGGAGAAACCCCTGGATGTCAGCAGCCAGGCCTCAAGAGCCATGCAGTCAATCTGAGGGCCCTGGAATTGAGGTGGAAGAATGGGCCTTGCGCGAGTAGATCTGCGCGTTCTGGAAGAGCCCACCTGTGTCCGCCTGACATTTGCCACAGGTCCGGGTACCAGGACCTCCTGGGCCAATCTGGAGCCACTAGAATGGCTACCCTGCACTCCGACCTGATCTTCCACAGCACCCTGGGAATCAGAGCTAGAGGAGGGAACACATACGGCAGATGGAATCTGGACCAAGTCAAGATCAGAGCGTCCGCTCCCAGAGACTGGGGATCCCATGACCTCGCCATGTATTGCGGCACCTGATGATTCAGCCGTGAGGCCATCAGATCCACGTCCGGAGTGCCCCATCTGCTGCAGACTTCTCTGAAGACCTCCGGATGAAGAGACCACTCTCCGGCGTCCATCCCCTGCCGGCTCAGATAGTCGGCCTCCCAGTTTTCGACCCCTGGGATGTGAACTGCGGAGATCAGGCAGTTGTTGTTCTCCGCCCAGGATAGGATGCGGTGAACTTCGGCCAGAGCCTCTGCGCTCCTGGTTCCTCCTTGATGATTTATATAAGCGACGGCCGTCGCATTGTCGGACTGAACCCGAATGGGTTGTCCTGAGAGGAATCTCTGAAACGCCAGGAGCGCCAGATAGACCGCCTTGATCTCCAGCACGTTGATCTGCAACGCCGACTCCGACTGAGTCCAGAGGCCTTGGGCCCTGTGGTGTAAGAACACCGCCCCCCAGCCCTTCAGACTGGCGTCGGTGGTCACCACTAACCATGACGGTTTGATGAAGGACCGGCCCCGAGACAAGTGGTGTGGCTGTAGCCACCACTGCAGGGAATCTCTGGTCGGTTGGGAAAGGGTCACCAGCCGATTCAGGGAGATCGTCCTTTTGTCCCACCTGCGGAGAATCTCCAGCTGGAGAGGACGGAGGCGAAATTGTGCGAAAGGCACCGCCTCGATTGCCGCCACCATGCGCCCCACCAGCTTCATCAACCCCCGTAGGGATGATTGTGGTGACAGGAGGACTGCTTGCACTCCTGATTGGATCGCCATCTGTTTGACTCGTGGCAGAGACACCAGGGCTGAGGCTGTGTTGAAGTCCATGCCCAAATATGTCAAAGACTGGGTCGGAACTAGCGTTGACTTCTGAATGTTGAGGAGCCAACCGAACTGTTCCAGAGACCGCATGGTCACATCCAGGCTCACTTGACAAAGGTGTTCCGATGGCGCCCTGACCAGCAGGTCGTCTAAATAGGGAATGACGGCATGTCCCTGTCCGTGCAGGAGAGCCATCATGGAGGCCATCACTTTTGTGAACACCCTCGGTGCCGAGGCCAACCCGAACGGCAGCGCTACAAATTGGAAGTGTTCTTCCCCCACTGCGAATCTCAACCAGCGCTGATGAGCCGGTGCAATGGGCACGTGAAGGTAAGCGTCTCTGATATCTATGGACGCTAGGAAGTCCCCCTGTGACACGGCTGCGATCACGGAGCGCAGTGATTCCATACGGAACTTCCGAACCAACACGTGATGGTTGAACAACTTCAGGTCCAGAACCGGGCGGAAGGATCCGTCCTTCTTTGGGACGATAAAGAGGTTGGAGTAAAAACCCCTGAACCTCTCCCCGGAAGGCACCGGGACCACCACTCCGTCTCTGCGGAGTCCCTCCAACACCAAAGAAAAGGCCTGAGCTTTTTCTGGCGAGGGGACCGACCGATGGAATCGGGATATCGGTTTTGACGTCAGCTCTATCCTGTAACCTCGCGAGACCACGTCTCGAACCCACTGATCTGGAACGTGAAGTAGCCACTCGTCCTGAAAGCGAGACAAGCGGCCCCCCACCTGTGGGGAGGCAGGAAGAGAGAGCGAGTCATGTAGAGGCGGGTTTGGGGGTGGCAGCTGCTGCCCCCGCCGGCTTCTTTGGACGACTCTTAGAGCGCCACTGAGAAGGGGGCTTGCCCCCTCGGTCCGTGCGAGCGGACGGTGCTGATGACTGTGAGCTGGACCGAAAGGACCACTGTTTTGGGTTCCTCTTAACGGTATACCGTGGCTTAGGTTTATTCTGCGGTATCTTAGACTCAGCAGAATCCTTAATCAGCTTGTCCAGCTCTGTGCCAAAAAGCCTGTCACCAGAGAACGGAAGATTCTGCAGAATCTTCTTAGATGTGGCATCTGAGTCCCAAAGACGCAGCCACAACAACCTGCGGATCGCTATAGCATTGGCCGAAGCCACAGCTGAGCGAGTGGCAGTTTCCAGAGTCGCCATTCTGGCGTAGTCCGCATAGGCCCTCGCCCTCTCGGTAAGTGCCAGGACCTCTGGACTGGACCTTGCCAGGTCAGTGATACCATCCAAGCAGGTAGTGATCGCTTGTAAGGTCCAGACCGTGGCAAAGTTAGGGGCAAATGACGACCCCACAGCCTCATAGGAAGACTTGGCGAGTTGCTCGACCTGTCTATCAGTAGCATCCTTCAGTGAGGAGCTATCAGAGGCAGAGAAAAGGGAGCGTGCAGCAATCCTGGTCATGGAAGCATCCACCTTCGGGGACTGCGACCACTCCTGAAGCACCTCCTGGGGAAAGGGGAAGCGATTGTCCTTGGGTTTGCGGACATAACGCCGCCCAGGATGTAACCTGGGAGCTCTAACCACCCTTCCAAAATTAGTATGGTCCATAAAGGAGCCACTTGGTCTAGCCTCCGGCCGCAGCCATTGATAGACCTCCTTCGGGTGCACCGTCACCTCCTCAGGGGTGTCACGAGACGTAAGGTCTCATTGATAGAGGACACCAGATCCTCCACCCCGTCTGGAGGTTCAGACACAGACACAGACCCGAAAGTTGAACCCCCATCATCGTCCTCACCATCAGAGGAACGCTCCTCCTCAGAGAGAGCCTGGAGCTCGGGTGACTCCTCACGACGAGCCCGCTTAAGGGGTCTCACAGCAGAAGAGGGAGACACCCGGGGGTAACTGGAAGGAGTAGCTGGGCCTTCCAGCCTCCTATTAAGTGCCTCCAGGGATTGCGACATGGAGGACAACTGGGACAACAGAGATTCATTGATCTTATTCTGAGTCTCCCAGGGCCCTGGGATCACCCGAACCTCAGGGTACAGCACCGGAGCTGCTGTCTCAGCAGTGCCAGTCCGGGCTTCTGGGCGTCCGCAGTTATTGCAGGACCCCTCCACCAGTGTACCATTGCATGTAGCACAGGTAATGGTGGCATCCGCCGCCTTAGCAGCACGCTTCCTAACTGAGGACATAGTCACAGTAGGGGATGTATAAGCCAAGTCGTACAGACAAACAGACCGGGAGTCCCGGTGGCTTACCGACCGCTGTAAAGCGGTGGGAGGAAGCGGTGTGTGTGTGTGACCTCCGCGAGTTCCGGTCTCCCTCTGAAGTGCAGACACGTGCTGCCGTAGATCCCAGCCGGGAAGTGAGGGAGAAGATGGCCGCCGCCAGTAAAGTCGTGGGCGGCGCCGAGAACACGCGGGAAGCACATACACACGCCCCCCGGTGACGTCACCGCAAGGGCTGCCTCCTCTCCTCCAGGCAGCCTCATCATGGAGGTGCTGGAGCCCGCAGCGCGGGAAACAGTGTAAAACACAGTACACACACTCAGACTGCAATTACATCCTAAGATCAGCAGTCTACGGCCTCAGCCCCTGTGACACACAGGGCGGTTAGCCAGGGTGACCCCAGCACAGGGTACACCTCCAGATCCGCGGACCCGAGGGTAACGCGCGGTCTGAGTGTCAGGACACATAAAGTGGCAGACACTACCCCCAGGCACACAGGAGACACAGAGTGCCTCAGTGCCGGTCCGGTCTGTAAGCACCATTTAGGGAGGCCTCGGACGGGGGTTCAGCCCAGTCCGGAGTGTAAGCACCATTTAGGGAGGCCTCGGACTGGGCCGGCTCCAGTCCGGTCTGTAAGCACCATTTAGGGAGGCCTCAGACGGAGCGGAGCTGTGCAAGGCTCCTATCTCCCACTCTCCAGAGCCCCCCAGAGAGGGATGGAAAGGGGTGCGACAGCGTACCGGGAGAACACAAAGTGTCCAGGCTCTAGGCCCTCCGGTACCTCCACCTGCGTGTGCCACAAGGGTGAGCGGGGAGGCTGTCGCAGGTCCCGATCAGGACCATATTACCTTGTCTTCAGACGCCATCACGTAAGTAGTGAGAATGCAGTGAAGTGCAAGCAAAGCGTGATCCTCCGAGCACACTAAGTTTAAAACTGAGGATGTTCCCTGCGGTAGGGGTTTATAAGCGGAGGAGGCGGTGTCTACAAACTTGTAGTACCTAGTGTGACCTCCGGAGGGCAGTGCCCTAAACCTCATTGTCTGGGTCTCCCATTATGATGACCAGAAAATGTTAAAGTTTGAATTCCCACATGTCTACTTTACATCAGCACAATTTTGGAAACTATTTTTTGTTGTTGTAGGAAGTTATAAGGGTTCAAAATTCATGTTTACATCAAAATGTACAAAGCCACTTTTTTATGGACCCCATCATATCTGACGTCACTTTGGAGGGGCTGAGGTGACAGAAAACACCCAAAAAGGTGACCCCATGTAAAAAACTGCACCCCTCCGACCACTCGGCAACACATTCAAGAAGATTAATAACATGTTTCTTCACATGCACTAAGGCCCGATTCACATTTGTGTTTTGAAAGCAGCATACCGAATCCAGTCAAACGCATGCGCAATGCTTTCCTATGTTTAACATGGGAACGCATGGTACCTGTGTTTGGCTGCGTTCGGATGCTCATAATTTATGTGCCCTCCTCCGCCCTCCGAACGCAACATGTTGCATTTTTTGTGCAATCGCGGGCGCTTGTTTTATCAGCAAGCGCACAAACAATGCATGAAAGTCAATGTATCCGCAGTGTCCTCCGCATGACAGCGCATGAGAACGCTGCGGATCACACTGAAATCTCTTCCAGTGACTGCTGCTGATCTCCCGGGGACGGGCGCCACTAATCTCCCCCCTGTTGATCAGCTGTTTATTAAATCTCCCGTGCCGACACCGCCAGGAGGAGGAGATCTCCACCGCTGATCTGCGCCTCCCGGCCGCCGCCAAGACAGCTGATTGGCTGGCCGGACACCATACTATGTGAACGCATGCGGAGAATCTCCGCTGCGTTCACATCAGTATGGCTGCGTTTGCATGCAGACACAAACGCTAGTGTGAAACCAGCCTAAAGTAACATAGAAGGAAAAAATAAACATTTCACTTTTTCCAAAAGAAAGGTTACTTTAGCAATAAATATTGCATTTTCACAAGGGCAACAAGCAGAAAATGGACTCTAAAATTTGTTGTGCAATTTTTCCCAAGTGCACCGATACCCCATATGTGGTGGAAAACCGCTGGGCGCACGGCCGGGCTTGGAAGGGAAGGAGAGACATTAGATGTGTCAGCGGAAAATTAGCAACAATCGCTAGCTAACACCATGTTGTGTTTGGAGAGCCCCTGTGTGCCTAAACAGTGGAAACCCCCCTCCCTCACAAGTGAGCTTAGTAGGGATAAGGTTAGGGGAAGTGCAGCTCACCGATATTCCTGAGGATCTGGTGGGAATCCTGAAGATAGCTGCTGGCTCCTGCTTGGTAATAGCCAAGATGGTCGATAGAAGGTATTCTTGGACTTTCTTAAAACATCAGCATCTTTACTGAGAATATGTAAAATAACATGTTTAACCTTGGTGAACAGATGTGAACCAGGCTGGCAGGTTTCAGACTGAAAGTCCTTTTTCAAAGGCGCACTCTGATTGGACCGATTGTGCACATGCATGATGGGTCCAATAAGAGCTGGGGGGAAGGGGTGACAGAGAGGACAGCCAATGAGCAGTACTTCTGTAGGGCTTGATCACAGTGTTTGTAATGTTCAGCCATTCAAAATGACAATCACTGTGATTGAATTGAATGTGAATTGAACAGCCAATAAGAGCGATCGTAGGTGCAAGGTGGCAAAGCCACCCCTCTAAAGGTGAAGCTAAAGTCCCCTCATCCCAGTAGCTCTGCTGACTTTGAGGATCCCGGTCACTGGGGCTACGGGCCTGCGATCCAGCCATGACGCACTAAGTCATAGGTCGGGAAGTACCACCGACCTACGACGCATCAGTGCATGAAAGGTCGGGAAGGGGTTAAGAAAGCACCCTATAATAACAGGAGGCAACCATGGTATAATTGGTAACTCCTTCTCCAGTTTGCCTTCTCAACAACATCACTTTACACTAAGTCCACAACTAAAAAAAACCAAACAAATAATGGAATTTCGAGGGATGGATGTAAAGTCTTTTTTGGTTCCCAGCAGCCCCATGAGTCCATCTCATGTCACGTCCCAAGATGATGTCCCAGCCAAGAAAAATTCTCTTCCCTTTATGACCCAGTAACATATTCAGGGTAGTACTTTTCTACAGTTCTAAAGGGAATGTAGACACTCTTGCAGCCTGAATAAACCCTACAGACCAGCGCTGACTGTCATCATAACTCAGGATTGACCCGCGAGTCTTTCCAAATGCGCTGGTCCCTTTTTAGACGCACCATCAATAATTTTGCATGAAGCCTCTCCAGAGGTTGCCTAGATAACAAATTCTTCTCCTCGCTCAGTGTTTCACGAGTCATAGTGATGGTCAAGAAGATGATGTTATAGGACAGCCAGCAGCCAATAAGAAAAAAGAGCCACCAGGGCTCATTTAAAACTATAATCTGGAGCCATGTTCTATATCCAATCTCTCAGCCATGATCCCCCTTAACTGTCCCAGCCCAGCCATCATCCCCATCTTTCCCATCCCCCGGCCATCGTACCCCCTTATCTGTCTCATCCCTCTGCCATTGTCCACCCTTATCTGTCCCATCCACTGATCGTCCACCCTTCTCCATCTCATTCCCCTGCCATTATCCCCTTATCCATCCCATGCCCTGGCCTTTATCCCCCCTTATCCGTCTCATCCCATCCATTGTCCCCCCTTATCCGTCCCATCCCCCTCATCTGTCCCCTCTCCCACCCATGATCCCCCCTAATCTGTTTCATCTTCGTCCATCGTCCCCCCTTACCTGTCCCATCCCCCACACATCGTCCCCCTAATCTGTTTCATCTCTGGAGGAGAGCCACGTCTTCCCCCCCCAAGGAGGGACCTGCTCCTGAAGATGGCCCCGTCTTCTCCTAAGGAGGGCCATGTCATTGTGGTGCCCCACCGGTCAGGACGCCACGAGGGGTACTGCACACAAGCCCAGGGTGTGGTTCTCCAGTAGTCAGGAGATGGTAGGTGTGATGATCCTCAACACACACACACACTTACTTAGGACCCAGGGGAACCCTACACAAACCCCGGGGAGGACCCAGTAGAACAGCGGGGGTAGAGAAGTGTGGCACCTACACCGTCGCAGCTACAGCCACAAAATTTTGCACAGTCACACATCTGCACCCCAAGAGCGTCATAGACTATGTTGTGAGGCGAAATTTTTAACCCTGCGCGTTCCAGTTCAAACAATTTTGCCCCTATCTACATAATGGAGAGAAAGTGACAGTTACCAGTTGACAGTTGTGAATGAGAGGGGCTTAATGTCAGCACCAAAGACTAAGAGCACATACCACCATATAGTCACTAAGGTGGGGCCCTGACATGGGATATTCACCACGTACGGGGACATGTATACACACCACACGTACATAAAGAGTAACAGCAAGTGTATAGTCGCTAAGGTGCAGCCCCAACATTGGATACTTACCATGCACTCGAACACACACACACACACCAGAGAGACACACACTCACCCCACAGGGACACACACACCACACAGACACCTCCCCCACAGGGACAC
Source organism: Allobates femoralis (assembly GCA_033576535.1). Lineage (NCBI taxonomy): Eukaryota > Metazoa > Chordata > Amphibia > Anura > Aromobatidae > Allobates > Allobates femoralis. The sequence goes on along the minus strand of JARQOC010000012.1, from coordinate 100,117,154 downwards.
ACACATACACACCCTATAGCGACACATGCACTCACCCCACAGGGACACAAAGAGACACACACACACACAACACAGCCCCCCCCCTTCCCCCACAGGGACACACACACACACACACCCTATAGGGACACGTGCACTCACCCCACAGACAGACAAACACACCACACAGACAGACAAAGATGTGCTCAAATCACCTCACACAACTCGCCTCATACGTGTGCTATCTTTAATTTCCAAACATAAACATCTGATTAAAAACAGCCAATGTGCAACACATGTGCCATATAGGGAATTAAGGCAGATGTCAGTCACATGAGCTGTCTATTATGTGTATGTGTGAGGTAACATATACTGCCCGGACGGGGGGAGGGTTTACTGTTGGCTGGAGATTTATTAGGCTGCCTATAGCAACCAATCACAGCTCAGCTTCTATTTTCCTACAGGTCATTAATATGACATATTCAAATTCTATTTTGTTACAGCTAACAGCAGTTATTTATTAACCCCGGCGTAGCCGGGTACTACAGCTAGCATGACCTAAATCACAGAAGTGGCCAAAACAAGCGCTGCACAGGGGAGAGCCAGCAGCTGTCAACTCTACTCCCTATACAGAGCAGGCAGTCCTGACACCCTGACAAGCAATTCTATTATTTTAACAATTGATTTTAAACTTACCTTTGCAGTCTTCTCTTCAGCAGTGGTCATCCAGCTCATGTGTACTGACTGCACATTGAAGCTGAGCTGCTCCCACTGCCCTTTCCAAAGCACAGAAGGTGGATCTGTATGGAAAAAAGAAAAAATTGCAGAAAATTAGATTTTAGCATGAAATGTAAGCAGATTCCACACCGAAATCCTGGTATCTTATTATAATGCATCCATCCTGAACCTCTCCTAGTTATGTGCTCCATCCTGACCCTCCGCTTGCAATTCCGTCCCCATCTTGGTCCCCATTCTTGTCCCCTTGCAGTAATGCCCCATCGTACCTCCTCCTTGTAGTAATATGCCCCATCATGCTCCCTCCTTGTAGTAGTAATCAGCCCCAATCATGCTCCCTTCTTGTAGTAGTAATCTGCCCCCATCATGCCCCATCCTTGTAGTAGTATGCCCCCTCCTTGTAGTAATCTGCCCTCATCATGCCCCCTACTTGTAGTAGTAATCTAATCATGCCCCCTCCTTGTAGTAATCTGCCCATCACGCCCCCTCCTTGTAGTAATCTGTCCCCATCACGCCCCCTCCTTGTAGTAATCTGTCCCCATCATGCCCCCTCCTTGTAGTAGTAATCTAATCATGCCCCCTCCTTGTAGTAATCTGCCCCATCATGCCTCCTCCTTGTAGTAATCTGCCCCATCAGGCCCCCTCCTTGTAGTAATCTGCCCCATCATGCCCCCTCCTTGTAGTAGTATGCCCCCTCCTTGTAGTAATCTGCCCCCATCATGCCCCCTCCTTGTAGTAGTAATCTAATCATGCCTCCTCCTTGTAGTAATCTGCCCCATCATGCCCCCTCCTTGTAGTAATCTGCCCCATCATGCCTCCTCCTTGTAGTAATCTGCCCCCATCATGCCCCCTCCTTGTAGTAGTAATCTGCCCCCATCATGCCCCCTCCTTGTAGTAGTAATCTGTCCCCATCATGCCTCCTCCTTGTAGTAGTAATCTGCCCCATCATGCCTCCTCCTTGTAGTAGTAATCTGCCCCATCATGCCTCCTCCTTGTAGTAGTAATCTGCCCCATCATGCCTCCTCCTTGTAGTAGTAATCTGCCCCATCATGCCTCCTCCTTGTAGTAGTAATCTGCCCCATCATGCCTCCTCCTTGTAGTAGTAATCTGCCCCCATCTGGCCTCCTCCTTGTAGTAGTTAATCTGCCATCATGCCTCCTCCTTGTAGTAGTAATCTGCCATCATGCCTCCTCCTTGTAGTAGTAATCTGCCATCATGCCTCCTCCTTGTAGTAGTAATCTGCCCCCATCATGCCCCCTCCTTGTAGTAGTATGCCCCCTCCTTGTAGTAATCTGCCCCCATCATGCCCCCTCCTTGTAGTAGTAATCTAATCATGCCTCCTCCTTGTAGTAATCTGCCCCATCATGCCCCCTCCTTGTAGTAATCTGCCCCATCATGCCTCCTCCTTGTAGTAATCTGCCCCCATCATGCCCCCTCCTTGTAGTAGTAATCTGCCCCCATCATGCCCCCTCCTTGTAGTAGTAATCTGCCCCCATCATGCCTCCTCCTTGTAGTAGTAATCTGCCATCATGCCTCCTCCTTGTAGTAGTAATCTGCCCCATCATGCCTCCTCCTTGTAGTAGTAATCTGCCCCATCATGCCTCCTCCTTGTAGTAGTAATCTGCCCCATCATGCCTACTCCTTGTAGTAGTAATCTGCCCCATCATGCCTACTCCTTGTAGTAGTAATCTGCCCCATCATGCCTCCTCCTTGTAGTAGTAATCTGCCCCATCTGGCCTCCTCCTTGTAGTAGTAATCTGCCCCCATCTGGCCTCCTCCTTGTAGTAGTAATCTGCCATCATGCCTCCTCCTTGTAGTAGTAATCTGCCATCATGCCTCCTCCTTGTAGTAGTAATCTGCCCCATCATGCCCCCTCCTTGTAGTAGTAATCTGATCATGCCCCCTCCTTGTAGTAGTAATCTGATCATGCCCCCTCCTTGTAGTAATCTGCCCCATCATGCTCCCTCCTCTTGTGGTAATCTGCCCCCATCAGCTGTCCTCGCTCTGATCCAACACAGCTTTGAACTGCCAAAGCGGAGAACAGAGGCGACGCCACATGGCAGCAGGGAGGGCTCTTAGTGCTCCCCCGGTACACGTCATAGGTTCGCCATCAATGATCGAGGCTATGGGGATTATGACTGTGCTGATAATGTGACTGCTGAAAATACAATAAGAAAATAGCCCCTGTGATCAACAGATTCAGATTACTAGTTTTGTTTAAGAAAGCCAATACATATTTTAAGCCAGTGTATTAGAATATTGAGCTATTTTGCCATACAGATCATTTTTTTAGGTCTCAGATATTTATTACATTGCAATTTATTAGTCCACTAGAAAGATGGCCGCCACAAGGTGGTCGGTCAGAGGAAAGGTAGAAGGTAATGGCATCAGATACACCCTCAAGGCTTAAAATTCACATCCAATGGTCTCTGTAGAAAATAAGGCAACAATACTATAATAAATACATCCGCTACGACGATGACGAGGAATTCCAGATAGTGGTCAGCCATTTTTTCCACCATGGAGAAGGTGCAGTATTCACATTGATTGTCAACATGGCGAATCATGGCGTCTAGGTCAGGCAAGAAAGTGGTTCAACCCATGGAGCTGGGCATCAAAACTCAAAGATAAGGCACAAATGCCATCGCTGCCGTTATCCAGATCATCAACTTGTTCTCCAGCCCAAAAATAAAAAAAAAGCAAGAGAAGAAAGTCATCTCTGGAATGTGCATGGGAAGGAACCGGTCCCTCCGCTCCAGCAGGCACTACAGGTTTCATACACAATAATGGGAGACAAGACGACAAAGATTGAGATAATTAGTGTAAAAAAAAAAAAAAAAAAAAAACATTTATAAAACTGTCCAGTGGAGACGCTCCACCCATCACCTTCCATGGTCAGTGAGGAAGGTCTCCGAGATGATGTTGGCAAGGTAAGAATCAGTAGTGTGAGACAAAAAAGAGTCAGTATTGGGGCCTCATTCTGCCTTGTGGTGGTTGTTGT